>OX336369.1:66844925-67444925 GCA_946902895.1 Fragum fragum
TATTATTATTTTTTTCTGAATCACTATGGGGGGGGGGGAAATTATGCATTTTGACTCTTTGGATTTCAATTTTGACTCTTGAAAATTTTGACCCAAGGGTCAATGACTCTTGACTTTTGGGTACTAATGAAAACCCTGTAGTTTGTCCCCAAATCTACTCGCCCTACGGCATTTTCTACTCGCCAATGCGAGCGGGCGAGTGGATTTTTCAACCCCTGCATGGCAATAAAACTGAAATTTTAAAAATCTTCAAAAGTTATCTCCTCTTGACCAGGAGGTTGTAGAGCCTTGATATTTTGCATGAAGCATCAATACATTGAACTCTGTCAGAATAGCTTAAATTATTACCCTCATCTCTTTAGGGGCAGCTTACTTATAAATAAAGAAGGATTTTTAGAATAACATTAACCACTCGGCAAATTTCAACCAAAGAATTGAAATCAATTTGGAAGCTCTGTTTGCCTTGATAACAAGAGTAAAATTAAAAAAAAAAAATTACAAAAAATCATCTCCTCCCGACCCAGAAGATTTAGAATCTTGATATTTTCCATGAAGATTTAATACATTAACCTTTTTCAAAATTGCTAAAATTTCGGACCCCCAGGGTGATTTGGCCTATATAGAAATAAAGAATTCCACTCTTCCAAGTTATGTGGCTTATTTCAAATAAATTTGGTAGAAATGTCCTATAGGTTGCCCCCTTTTAATAATTAATAAAAGATTTGAAATCTGTTGAAAGTATTGGCTGCCATGGCAAATAAGTTGATTTTAGTCGAATTTTTAAGGATGCCTTCTCAAGACCCAGTTAGCATTAGGCCTTGAGGTAAAAGAGCCTTATCTCAGGTGAGTGCCAGAGCCACTGGCCCTCTAGTTTACTTAAGTTTTTAGCTGGGCTGATTTTGGTGAAAACCTTAAGATGTATTTTTATCAAAAGAACATTCTACACTATGAAGGGAGATAACTGTAAATTTCTTCATTGTACAAATTATATACATTGTTGAGTAAGATTTATCACTTTCAAGCACCAAGATTTGTCATTATCAAGCACTACAAAGCAAAGGGTCAAGTATCTTCAGATTTTGCTAGTGATTAAATTTCCAACACTTAACCCATTCACAAACAACAAATTTTACATTAGAAGTTGCAACTGGCAAAAAAACCTTAGTATGAATTGAAATATAAGAGGCATATGAGGAAGAAAATATTGTGAGAAAAGAAGAAATGCTTGTTACAAGCAATTTCTTTTTTTCTCAAATTGTTTTCTACAGCTATAATTTTTTGTCACATGGAAAGGCAGATATGTCTAATGGTTAACTGTAATTTTGTATCATTTAACCCATTCCCAGACAAAGACGCTTTTTTAAACCCCCACACACACTCACAAGAATGGGGAAAACATTGTATAAAATGAAGAAATTGCTTGAAACAAGCAATTCCTTCATTTTTCATAATGTTTTCTACATGTGATGTTGAACAAATCTGAAATTTCATTAACTTTAAATTTTTGTCAGTAACTTCTTTCATTTTGAGCCAGTCTAAAATTTTGTCATGTAGGAATGGGTTGATTGTTAGTTTTGTCTATCAAAAATGAGCATTCTGATCAACAAAATTAACAAAATTTTGAGCACACTACTGCATGTATTTTTGTTAACTTGCTTAAAAAATGTATCAAATTTGTAAAATACTTGATTTTTTTGTTTGATGTCATTAGATTATAAGAAATGAAGAGAATATGTTTTGTTTTCATGGAGGTACAAAAGAAAAACTAATCACACCTATGTATGGATCTGCTTTTAGTTTTTAGTTTCGTTTATCAAAACATGCATTCTGATTGGTGAAAAAAGAAATATTCATATCTCCATGAACAAAATTTTGAGCACACAGCAATTTTGTTTGCTTCTGCACCAAATAGTCCCGTACAAAAAAGTACCAATAATTGTAAAATATTTGGTTTTCTTGCTAGATGCTTTTGAATTATAGAAATAAAAAGAATATTTTTTGTTTTCATGGAGGTATGAACCAAAAAATTTAATCACACTTATGTATGAATCCGCTTCCCATATTGATACATTGTGGATAGTTTTTTTTTATTCATACCACTATGAAAACAAAAAATATTCTTTTCATCTCTTAATGATGTCTTTTCAGATGGACAGCAAGAAAACTGAATGTGGAATTCAACGACATGCTATCTACTAACCTTGGAAAATTCATTGACCAAATTCAAGTAATATTTTCTGTTGTCCTTCTTTTTTCATTTTTTTGAAATACTCTTTCTTCTTTCTTTCTCGTAAATGTCAAACAAATTATAATTCAAAATTGTCTTTTTCAAACAACAACAACAACAACAAAAACCACTTTGAGTTAACCAATAGTATGTCAGGTATCTTCTTAACCCATTATCAGACAGCAAAATTTTAGACTGGTCCAAAATGAAAGGAGTTGCATACAGCAATTTAAGGTTATGAAATTTTAGATTTTTTCAACTATTTGGGTAGAAAACAATGCATAAAATGAAGAAATTGCTTGTTACAAGCAATTTCTTCAATTTTCGCAATGTTTTCCTAATTGTTTTTCTTGAGGGACATAGAAAAGCATCACTGTGTGGGAATGGGTTAATAAATGCAGGGATTTAGTAGAAAATCAGAAAAAATTAAAACACCAAGAGAAATGCATACTGTCAAGAAAGATAAGCAGATAAATCAATTCATTTTTAGATCACCTGAACACGGTAGTGTTTAAGTTGAGCTTTTGTCATCTAGCTGTGTCTGTTGTCTGTCATCCATTGTCTGTGTGTGTCAACATCTTGTGTGCACTCTACAGGCCATAATTTTGATTCAAATGTCTTGAAACCTGGTCAGAATGTTTGTCTCTATGAAACCATGAACAAGATTGATATTGAGTCACATACTAGTTCATATACAAGGTCAACAGGTCAAATCTTTGAAAACAAGTGCACTCTAGAGAGCACGTTTTTACCTAAGGTTATATTAGGCCAGAATGTTTGTCTTCATTATATTTGGATCAGTTTGGGTCAAGAATTAGGTCACTAGGTAAAATCTTAGAAATACCTTGTTTTAACTCTATAGGCCACATTCTTGTCTAAATTGATTTAATTTCTTGTAAGAATTGTTGTTTTCAAAATATCTTAACCATTTTCGAATTTGGGTCACTTTTGGTAGAAAAACTAGGTAAAATCTTTGAAGAACCTTGTTTGCACTCTAGAGACCACATATTTGGCTCAATTGACTTGATATTTATTCAGAATGTTTGTGTCCATTAAAATCTCTGTCAAGATCAATATTGGATCACATCGGGTCAAAAATCTAGTTCACAAGGTCTACGAAAAAGAAATCTTTTGTGCAATATACTTGTTTCTTGCACAAATACTTTTGAAATTTCTAAGAATGTTTGTTCTTGATTTGTTAGACAAATTTTGATAACAAGTAACTTTTGAATAAAATTAGGTCACATGGGCTTTTTTACTTCAAATTCATAGACTCAGGTGAGGGCATTAGGGCCATTGGCCCGGGTGTTGTAATGATTAACCCATTACCAGACAGCTAACTTTTAGATTTGCCCAAATTGAAAGAAGTTGCAGACAACAATTGAAAGTTTATGAACATTTGAATTTTTTCAACTTTTTCGGTAGAAAAAATTGTAACAAGCAATATCTTCATTTTCCACAATGTTTTCCAAAGCTTTTTTTCTTGGGTGCGTCTAAAAGTGATACCGAGGGAATGGGTTAATTTTCTTTTGTGTCTGTTTATTACTAGAGATGCATAATTGAAACTAGCTATACTTGTCCATTTTCAAAATATCATATACCACCAACCTAAAAGTTATTATTGGCAGCCTGCATCTTTCTAGACTAAAAAATGATTTTGTCATCTTGAGGTGATAATTGAATGAATGGATTTCAGTTATATAGCAAAAGCGTGTGCTCCTAACCATGTTTTCCTGTCAATTTCACATCAATACAACCACAACATCGATCCAAACCACTCAACCATTCATCCCACTCAGGCTCACTAGTTACCATTAGCCTATTGGTGAGAGACATATCACACATGTTGCAATTATTTTTGTCTAACTTCAGAATAATGTTGCCTGACATGGGGTTCAAATTCACAAAATCCTTTCTGACATTTGTTTCTCACCAATGGGTTGATAATCGTAAACCTAAGTGGTATAGCAGCTTGAGGCTAGGAAAAGATGTAATGTTAGTACTGGTGCGAGGTATACCAGGAATCCATTGTTAGTTGCTCCAGCCGATGCAATATAACTGAAAAATTGTTAAAAGCGGCGTTAAACCCCATTCCAACAAACTATCAAACTCACAACCCCAGGTTGTGAGATCAAATGCATTACAGACTTTACTAACCCGGCTCTGCTTTGAAGTGATTAAACAGAACTTCTCTTTTGGATTTTCAGGTCAGAGATTTCAACTTTGGAGAAAATTTTCCAATAGCCAAACTTGTAGAACTGCGTAATTTTGAAATGAAGGATGATGTTATACAGGTATGAAATGAGGAAAAAAATCTTCAATCCACTCCCACACAACAATGCTTTTGATGCCCCCAAGAAATAAAGCTTATGAAAACATTGTGGAAAATGAAGAAGTTGTGTACTCAGAAAGTAAAAAAAAAGTAATATCTGATCTACTTAAATTGTCATCTGCAACATTTGAATTTGGACCAGTTTGAAATTTTGTTGGCTAGGAATGGATTAATGGATGTTGGTGTCAAAAAGGTGGATAAGAAATGGGTTTGCCTTTAACTTTAAACTGTAATTGACGGATTGCTGGCCCTATCCACTTAGCTGCAACAGAAAGTTCCTCTTCCATGGTCAAACAGCGTTTTTTTTAAAATAATATGGTCAGATGTAACAAGACAGTAAAATGATGGGTTGACTACCTAAAAATAGTAACTATAGCTTGAATAAGGTGTAGTTATGACCTTTAAATTGCCAAACCAACAAACAATGTCAGCTTATGTCAGAGTTCTAAGTTCTGGTCTTAATGAATGATTTGATTAGTCTATTGATTCTTTGATAAACAGCCGTAATCTGTCAATTGATAATGGCATTCACAATCAGTGGTATTGTTGAATTTTTTGTTTGTTGAAGAATTGAGTTTATAGAGACTTTTTATCTTTAGACAGTTGATGTTGCACTAGACTTAGACTATGAGGGAGGTTTTCAAATCACTCTGGATGTGGATATTGTGTTTGGGGCTTGGGCGTACCTCTCTGTGACAGTCACAAAACTGACTGGACTGGCCAGATTACAACTGACCAGACATCCTTTTACACACTGGTCATTCGCTTTTTACGAGGTACAGTATTTCAAGAATGTGTAGTATGAACAAGTATTGCAATACGTTTTACAACTTTAAGTATTGCGCTTACTTCAAGTATCAAAAAAGACACAAGATAGCTTGAATTAAACTTGTTCTGTGTTTGAAAAAAAGATCTTGTCTATTTGCATGATTCTTTTAACCCATTCCCATTCAATCCCACTTTTTGATGACCCCGAAGAATAAAAGCTTTGGAAAACATTGTCTAAAATGAAGAAATTACTTGTTACAAATGCATGTAATTTCTTCATTTGCCACATTGTTTTCTACCCAAAAAGCCAAAGATTTTTAGAATTTAATCAACTTAAAATGTTGTCAGCAACTTTTTTGAATTAGGAGCAGTATGAAATTTTGTTGTCCGGTTATGGGTTTTTATTCAATCAACAGAGTATGCTCTAGGATTATACATGTAGGGAGAATAAGGCATTTCTGCTGTTTTTCTTTGTAGGATTTTCGTTTGTTCCTAATGTGTGTATAACTGCCTTTAAGTTCTTATTTTTGTCATGCTAGGCAAGAAATGACGTTCTAAGATGTGCAAAAAGAATAGACCCTAATCAGACTATTAGGACTGAACAGCTGGACCTGAGACAAAGCTCTTTGCCTTGAGTAGATTTAAAAGTATTTTAGTCATGTCATGGTGACTTGAGCACCTAATCACGGATTCCTGGTATTTCTCAAACCAGTGCTATCGCTACATCCTTTCTGAGCCTCCGGTTAATTATCTAACTTTGGTTTACAATTATTGACCCATTGTGGATGACAAATGTCGGAAATGATATTTGCCGCAACTTGGAATGGAATGCTGGACCTCAGATTGACTCACAACCTGTGCTATGGTCTTAGAAAGACCTCATACAAACAAACAAATAATATATTTTACAGGAGCCCAAAATGGAATTCATGGTAGACTCCAGGTTCAATGGTCGTCCAATCCCACAGATCTCATACCTCATTGTAAATCAGGTAATTGTCTTTTATAATTGTTGCATTACCACAATTTCATTTAAAAATCAATTGAACAATGAAATCTATCGTTAAGACCAGAATTGAATGGTTGGCCTTCAACATTTTTTCAATACTTTTCATTGATAAGTGGCTTAGTCGTTGTAAATAACGCTTATTCAATCGGCATTGTTGACATTTTTGTATCTAATCAATGGTTAATCTCTCATTTACCAATTGGCTCTTAAATTTGCATTTCGATTTGTCAAAGAAAAAGCCTTGAAAGAAACATTGCGAGAAATGGGGAAACTGCAATATCCCCTCTTTTCACAATGTTTTCTACCCTATGTGACACAATTTTTTTTAATTCAAAAAACAATTTGTATCGTTGTCTGAAACATCAATGCATTTTCACCAGACTCAATGTTTGTCATGGTAACGGATTAAACAAAAGAGGTACTTAACCCATTACATAAGAACCAAATTTTTTATTCGTTGAAATTGAAAGAGTTTGCAGATGAAAATTTAACATTATAAGAAAAATAGTGCTAATAGACCAGAAATTATTATGGAAAAGAGATAAAATGCTTAAAATAAGTAATTATTCCTTTTCTGAGAATATGTTTGAGAGCAAACAAATCCTAATGGTGAGTCACTTGATAATGATTTAATTTTTAGTTTCGTCTATCAAAAATGGGCATTCTGATTGGTCGAAGAAAATATTTATAACTCCATGAACAAAATTTTTGAGCAAGTGGCAATTTTGTATGCTTCTGCACAAATAGTCCCATACAAAAAGGTATCAAAATTTGTATTTGCTGTTTTTAGTTGATGCTATTAAATTATAAGAAATAATGAGAATATTTTTTGTTTTCATGAAGGTAAGAACGGGAAAACCTGATCACACTTATGTATGAATCCGCTTCGCGTATTCATTCTGTGTGATTAGTTTTTCTGCTTCATACCTCCCAAAAAATATTCTCTTCATCTCTTAATGCTTTAAACCGACTACTGGATGACAAATTTTTGGACTAGTAAAAATTGTAAATAAGGGCAGACAATAATCTCAGGTTCAATAAATTAAAAAATCTCTTCACTTTCAATAGAGAAAACTTTTTTGGAAATGAAGAAATTACTTGTTATAAGCAATTTCATCTAGTTCAAAATTTTCTCCAACGCTTTTTGTCGAGCCCGCTTGCGGTGAGTGAGATATAGTTGTCACCATGACAAAAAGGTGTGTGAGCATAGTGTTTTAGTCTGTTTGTTAGTACGTCGGTCGGTCCGAATTTGTCCGGAAAATTACTCCTACATTTTTGGATTGATTTCAAAATAAATTGGCACTATCATTCTCCATCATGAGTAGATGTGCTGTTTGAAATAATTTTCTGGATAGCTTCAAGTTCAAGGTCAAAGCTCAAGGTCAAACACTAAAATTGTGCTTGTCCGGAGCATGATACCTAGAGAACTTTGTGGGCTTGACAGCAGTTGTCCTGGGACAACCATCTAGTTTCTTGAGAGGTATAGATATGCAGGATTATGTGGGATTATATCACATTATGTTAATTTATTTCAGATAAAAAGAACAATAAGAAAGAAACACATACTTCCTAGTTATAAGATGCGATATAAACCTTTATTTGTCAAACCAGAAGAGAATTATATAAACCCTGACCTTTGTTTTCATGGCAACAAACTAGGGTGTGGTCAGCTGACTGTAACAGTATTAAAATGTACTCGACTTCAGAATTTCTCTCCAGAGGGCAAACTGTACTGTACTTTATCTGTTGGTAAGAGACTTTTTTCACAAACTCTGCATAGTTTAAATGAAGGCAGGGGTTGAAAAATCCACTCGCCCGCTCGCATTGGCGAGTAGAAAATGCCATAGGGCGAGTAGATTTGGGGACAAACTAGTCCGACGGGGCGAGTGCAAATTTAGGAGTTGAATCACGCTGATTGAGGATAAAAAAATAAAGGGTCGAAAAAGAAAGTATTTATTTCAAACAACTTCATATCGGAAACAATAATATTCGCTGTAAAATTAGACCGTTCTCTGTTTATGTTGATCAATCTTCATAGACGCTTGATTTGTAGACTGGAGACCATGTCGAAATATACGATAATGTATAGACAGGGTCTCCAGTTTAGCCTGCATAGTATTCCGTATCTTTAAACGCTTGATTGATCACTGTAATGTGTATTGCAAAGCGAAAATACGTCGATCTAGATAAAATTTGTCTGTTTTAAAACTCATGGCCGGAACATCAGACATCCGATAGTTTTTTGGGTAGTAATCTTCTTCATCTTTAAGGGCGAGTTGGGTTGCCTAAAGGGCGAGTAGAAATTCAGAGCTACTAGTCCTACAGGACTAGTAAATTTGAAGAAATTTTTCAACCCCTGGAAGGTCCAATATTATAGATATGAATGAAGGGAATAAATTTAGAAGAGAGACACGTAGATTTGATGTACCAATTACAATAACCTATTACAAGACAAAATTTTAGAATGTTCGAAAGGCGATGTTTTCAAGATATTAAGATTTAAATATCTATCTTAGTAAAAACATTGTTGGAATGAAGAAATTGCTTGTGTGAATGGATTTAAAGTATTTGAAGCTTAAAATATTAATCATACCTACATTTTTTGAAAAAGGAGATTTAGGTGTCAAGGCTTTATCATTTTCCTTGTTTTTATTTTTATTTTTTTTTAATCTTAGCTCACTTGAGCATGAAGTGTTCAAGTGAGCTATTATAATCATCTTTTGTCTGGCGTCAATGCTTCGTCAGTCATCCGTCAAGTATTTCTTTAAAGAACATCTCCTCCCAAACCTTTGGGCCAATTTCAACCAAATTTGACATAAATGTTCCTTAGGTGGTCCCCTTTAAGATAGCTGAAAGAGTTGAAATCTGTGGAAAACTGTGGTTGCCATGACAACAAAAGTTAAATTTCATAATAATCTTTAAAAATCTTCTCCTGACGTAGAGGGTGTAGAACCTAGATATTTTGCATAAAAAATCAGTATATTGACCTCTTTCAAAAAAGCTGAAATCATGACCCTCAAGTCCTAATTGGTGAAGCCCCAGGGGTCTTGGGTTAATACAGATATAAAGAAAGATTTTTAAACAACATCTCTTCCAAAACCATTGGGCCAATTTCAATCAAATTTGGACGAAATGTTATATTGGATGGTTCTGTATAAAAATAGCCAAAAGAAATGAAATATATTGAAATCTCTGGTTGCCATGGCGTCAAAGTGAATTTTTTTAAATTATCTATAAAAATCTTCTGCTTCTGATAATGAGGGTGTAGGGCCTTGAAATTTTGCATGAAATATCAGTATATTGACCTCTTATAACTTTAATCATGACCCTCTTTTCTGCAGGGGTAGAGCCCCAGGGGGTTGGGCTTACTACAGAAATAAAGAAGGATTTTTACATGACATCTCCACCAAAAACCATTTGGCCAATTTGAACCAAATTTGGAAGAAATGTAATACTGCATGGTCCTGTACAAAAATAGTCAAAGGACTTTGAAATCTTTTGAAACTCTGGTTGCCATGGCATCAAAAGTAACTTTTTTTTAGATTATCTTTAAAAACCTTCTGCTCCTGACCCAGTTTGTCTTCAGACTTGATATGATATTTAGCAAGAAGCAGCATTTCATTGACCTCTTTCTTATTTCTAAAATTATTACCTATGGACCCAGAGGGGAGGAAAAAGTGTTTTCCGCATTTCATATAAATGAAAGCCTTGAATTTTTTCATTGAGACTTTTGAACCCTCAGGTACAGAGCCTATAGATGTATAAAGTATGGTCAGGCCCACTTGTATCATAATCCTTACCTTAACATGAAATTAGACTATTGAAAGAAACAAAGCCTTTATTTCAGTCAAGTGCATAATGGCCAATGACCCTCTCTTTTTTAAAAACTCACCTGAGTTCCACATGCTTGTTGGAGCTATTACAATTGCCTGTTATCTGCTTTGTGTCTACTTTTTAGTTAACTAATACAAAGATCTTCTAGACCAGTCAAACTCACAGATATGTTCTATTAGTAATGCTTGCAAAAGCCTTAAAGAATTCTGGTTGCCACAGCAACAGAGGGGTATAACTTGAAAAACCATCCTTAAAAAAACCCTAAGGCCTGAAAGTTTACATAACTTTTTATGCATTAATGGCTTGTGGTAATCTATAGAATATTATTTCTGCAACATCGAATTAGACTTATTTTTTTGGATCTCAGATTTTATATTGAAACAAAGAAGGAAATTCTTGAAAGATATCCTCCCAAAATTTTCGGCTTTATAATATCCATGTATATATTGATTGACTTAGAATTGCCTTATGACTCTCTGGCAATTTTATGCCCCTACCATGTAATGGCTAAGGGCATACAGAGTTACCTCCGTCTCTGTGTGAGTGTGTGTGTGGTTGGGTAGTTAGTGTGATGTCCTTTACTCAAACAGAGCATATCTTATACATTTTTGACTGATTCCAAAATAACTTAACACAGCTGCTCCAAGAGCACTAGTGTCATTTGCAAAGTTTATTTAGATACTTTTAAGTTCAAGGTCATGTGACAAACAGTTAAGTGGAGTGTAAATTGATAGGGTTTGGCCATTTAAGAAAAAAGGGGGCTTACTGCAAATTTTTTCGTTAATACAACTCATGATCCATTTCTGAGCAGATTTGCATGATTTTTTTTTTTTCTGAATTTTCCTGATCACCTAGCCTTGTGTAAAATTATCATTCTTTACCATTCTAGGCTTTGTCTCAAAAAAGGGACCTTGTTGTGGCTAAGGCACTAACATCGATTAATTATTCTATATTGAAAATTTATCCAATAATATTCGACGTATGATTTGACATAAGATTAAAAAAGGAAATCATTTGAAACCTCCTTCCAAACAATTTGTCCTGGAGCTTTCATATTTAATGGGTGTATAATCTTATGATCCCCTTTCAAAATTATTCAATCTTTCACTCTGATGCAAATAAACCTCATTTTCTTTTTATCATTGAATGAACTGATATAGCAGTATGAACGTAAATCTTTAAAAATATTCTCCAAAACTTTTAGGCCTTGGGATTTTCATATTGCATGTGATATTGCATTGTGACCCAAACTGAATGATTGGTTTGGGATCCTGAATTGAACAAAAAAAGATTAGAAATCTTCAAATATATCCTCCTACTAAACTATCCTGTCTTTAGTTTTCAAATTTTGCAATTATCATTGCAGAGTGGTTCTCCCAAATAACCCTACATCAAATGGTCAGTTATAAATAAAAATTAACTATATATTATAGGGTGTGAGATATTTTATCTAAAGGAAAGATAGAATTATTTTTGACATGTCTTTATATAACAAACTGAAAGATCACAAAACATTCTGTTTAGTTAAGCAATTTAGGTCTATTATGGTCCTCTAGTCTTCCGTTTGAAACACAACTTTCTTGAGTTTATTCAACTGAAAAGAAGTTTTTTGTATAGAGTAACCTATTACCAGACAACAGAACTTTAGTCTTGTCAAAATTAAAAGAAGTTGCATACAACACTTTGTCCTTGATAAAAATTTAGTTTGGGAAGCAAACCTTGTGGAACAAGTAATTTCTCCATTTTCCATTATGTTTTCTTAAGCAGTGTTAAAAATTTGGATTATGTGGGGATGTATTTATTTAAAGATTATGGCCCATAGGTCTGCTTGTTTATTCAAGGTCATTTTGATTTAAGTCTATGAGATCATTCCCACACAGTGACGCTTTGATGCCCCTCCAGAAAATAATTTGGAAAACATTGTATAAAATGAAGTAATCGCTTGTAACAAGCAATTTCTTTATTTTCTACAATGTTTTCTACCCAAATAGTCGAAAGAATCTTAAATTTCATATACTTTTAATTAACATCTGCAACTCCTTTGGATCAGTCTTAAATTTGCCATGTGGTATTAGATTAACCCATTCCCACACAATGACCCTTTTAGACACCCCGAAGAAAATGGGTTTGGAAAACATTGTGGAAAATGTCCCAAAGGTAAAAAAATCCAAAATTTCATAAGCTTTAAATTGTCATCTGCAACTCCTTTCAATTTTGAGCAATCTTGAATTTTGTCGTCTTGTAATGGGTTAACACATTTCCATACAACGAAATTTTAGTCTGCTCCAATTTCAAAAAACATTGGCAACAACATTTAAAAGTGAATGGAATTTTTAAACACTTTCTCCTTTGGGAATAAAATTTTAAGAATAATGAAGAAATCGCTTGTCACAAGCAATTTCTTGATTTTCCATAATGTCTTCAGAAGCTTTTTTCTTGAGGGGCGTAAATAATCAGGATTGCGTGGGAACTGGTTAAAGATGTAAGGGCTGTTGAAATATTGATATTTCTCATATTACAGATAAAGAAGACATGGAGGCAGTTTGGAGACAATGTTGGACCACCATTGATGTAGAAATTAAAGTTCTTCCTAACACAACTCATCTAGGGCTATCACTTAAAGATGTAAGTGGCTACAACTTTTCACTGGAGGATTCTTAACCCATTACCAGACAACAATTTTTAGACTGGTCCAGATTGAAAGGAGTTGCAGACGACAATTTAAAGTTAATGAAATTTTAGATTATTTTAACTTTTTGGATAGAAAACATTGTGAAAAATGAAGAAATTGCTTGTTACAAGCAATTTCTTCATTTTAACCAATGTTTTCAAAATTGTTTTTCTTCAGAGGCGTCCTAAAGCTTTACTTTGTGGGAATGGGTTAAAACAAACAAGTTATAATATCCCAATCCTTTTTTGTAAAGTGATTTTGTATAAAAAATTATTCATCCTTTCATACACAATGGCATGTTTTACTACCCTATGATCCCTCTTTAAGAACACTGATAGTCTGTTACCAGACAATTCTAATCTTTTTTGCCCCAACCCCCATTAAAAAGCTTTGGAAACACTGTGGATAATGTAGAAATTGCTTGTAACAAGCAATTTCTTCATTGTCCACAGCATTTTCTACCCTAAATGACAAAGATTTTTCTTAAATTCCACTAACTTGAAATTGCTACTATGATATTTAATTAAGACTAGTCACATAGTTTTTATCATCTGGTTATGGGTTAATGTTTGCTACAACAAGAGACTTTTTTTGTTATAAATTAGTTACAACTTGTGCATTAAGATTATAGAAAGAAAGAATAGTACAGTAAAGCTCATCCAGTTTCCACACAATTCCACTTTTACATGACTTTTAGAAAAAAGCTTGGGAAAGCATTGATGAGGATGAAAAAAATGCTTGTGAAAGCAATATTATCATTTCAAACAATTGCTTCTACCTGTAAAGATAAAGATTTTTAGCAACTTGAAAATGTGATCCGTAACTTCTTTTAATTTTGACTAGTCTAAAATTTTGCCATCTGATATGGGGTTGAATTAAGTGATTGCCAATAGGATTTGGAAAAAAAGGTCACTGAAGAGGATGGTTGTATTTAATCTTATCTGAGATAAGCCTAGTTTTATATGACTCTGACCAGGGGTCTTGTTTGTCTAATTCTAGGGGCTTGAATTAGGTTCATTCAGAATCGCAAACAGTATTCTTTTTTATACGCCGCAGGAGGCGGTCGTATATTGGCATCATCTTCTCTGTCTATCTGTCCGTATGTATGTCTGTCCGTCAATATGTATGTACATACATCCGTCCCTCCACTTTTCTTGTGAGTGCAACTCCTCTTAAGTTTCTGGATGGATCTTTTTGAAACTTGGTCAATCTTATCACCTAAAAGGGTAGATGTGCATGAAGTAAGGATTTTATGGTTCATTGATTTTTGCCTCAGTTATGCCTCCTTTAAACTTAGTGTGTGAGGCTTATTGAAATTGCAGCCTTGAATGCAACTCCTCCTAAGTTTCTGGCAGGATCTAAATGAAACTTGGTGGATGTAATCACCTTAATTGGTAAATGTGCTTGAAGGATGTTATGGTTCATTGATTTTTGCCTCAGTTAGGCCCCCATGAAACTTAGTCTCTGGGGCTTATTGAAAATACAGCCTTGTGAATGCAACTCCTCCTAAGTTTCTTGCTGGATCTAAATGAAACTTGGTGGATGTTATAACCTAAATTGTTAGATGTGCATGAAGTAAGGATGTTATGGTTCATTGATTTTTCCCTGACTTATGCCCTCTTAAAACTTAGTATCTGGGGCTTATTGAAATTGCAGCCTTGTGAACACAACTCCTCCTATCTTTTTGTCTTGATTTAAATGAAATTGGTCAATGTCCTCATCATAATTAGTAGGGTGAACATGGATCAAGGATTTTATGGTTCATTGATTTTTGCAAGAGTTATGCCCCTTGACACTTAGTCTCTGGGCCGATTTAATCAATCAATCATACCAAACAGTTTGAACTTGACAATTTGAAAGGTAGTCTGCAAATGTTTTGATTTTGGTTCTGTCAAAATAAGTAGTGTCTACAATTATTTTCGTGAAACAGCAGCAAAGTGGCGGCGTATATTGTGACTATGGCACTCTTGTTTCCAGTTTAGAGCTGAAAATTCCCAATTGTAGATTGCAATTCCTCAATATTCCAAGTTTTCATTTGATTGGTAAATTTAAGCAACTTAAGACATGGAATAGAGTAGAAAGCTTTATAAAGCCTTTCGTGGAGGCCTTTTATGCTTATATCAAGCAATTTCTTAATTATCCACAATATTTTTTATCCAAGAAGACAAAAAAGAACCCCAAAAGCTTGAATTTGTTTTCTACAGCTTCTTTCCATCTGGACCAGTCTAAAATTTTGTCATTTGGGAATGGGTTGAGGAAGGAATTGCTTAGAAGAAGTAAACTCTTGTTCTCAATTCACCTTCCCTGTATTTCGTTTTCAATTTTGCCATTTGCGGTTCATTTATCATCTTTAGCCTCTTTGAGTTAGAAGTTATTAACCCTTTCCTGCACAATGCCTTGTTTTTACGTCCCAGTGATTTTATACTTGAGAAAATAATGTGAGAAAAGAAGAAATTGCTTGTTACAAGCAATTTCTTCTTTTCCCACATTATTTTCTAACCTATAAGTTGCTTACCTTTCGTATTCAACCCACTTTTAATTTTCGTCTGCATCTTCTTTCAAATTGGACTGGTCTAAAATTTTAAAAAACAGGAACAGGTTAATCGCATAACAACTATAATTCCAGCAAATGAGTCTTGAAAAGACAGAAAAAAGACGAGTGATTATTGACAGTATAGTACCTGAAAGTCTGGCCAGTGGGGTCAATTTGATGAGAGTATGTATTTTCAAATCTGATTTGGGTTAGTTTTTACATATACAACCGCTTACTGCACAATACCTTATTTTAATGTCTGTATGTTTTTATACTTCAGACATCATCATGGTTAAAGAAGAAATTGCTTGTAACAAGCAATTTCTTCTTTTCCCACAATGTCTTCTATCTTATTGGTTATTTTTCAAGTTGAACTCACTTTTAATTGCCATATGCAACTTCTATCAAATAAGACAAGACTAGAATTTTTGAAAAAGGAAAGAGTTAAAAAAAAGTTTATGTTGAATGAAGAGAAATCATTTTCATCAATATTTTCTATTTTCAAAACTTTTCTCTGGAGGGTTGATAAAAGGATGACCTTGTGGTAATAAGGACAGGTTTGCTGCAACCTGATTATGTTCAACCAATCAAAATGGTGGTATTAATCAGTAAATGTTAATTTCAGGGTGACATTATAGAGACCATTGGCTCGGTAAGAGTACTTTCAACTAAACATGCAAACAAGCAGATCAAACTGTCAGGAGAATGGTAGGTATATGGTTTTAGTGATAATAATTATTTAGAAAATTTTCTTTGTAAACAACTGCAGATTAACAGAGATAAGCAGATGGTATAGACTAAGATTGGACTGCACATATGTGCAGTCTAATATTTGTCTATACTTCCTGCCAAAACAGGAATATTCAGAGTCAAGCATGACAAGGGTTGATTTAATCACTGTTGGGATTCATACTGAGATTCTGTCTACTCCTATGTATGTGCTCCAACACATTGCTGAAAAATCTAGTTTCTACAGCAAGGCTGAACAAGCATTCTTTGTACCATTTATGCATGCCTCTGGATTGTTTTCAATGAATTTTAAATCCTTTACCAACAATTTTTGTTCATGTACCCGATGTCTTGGGATGAAAAAGAAAAAGTACTGTTCAATCTGCTGAATGATCAAGAAGAAAATTTTGAGAGATTTGGTCATTCTCTTTAATAATGAAAGTATTCAAACAGTATGATTTATATTTTATGGGCAAGAGTAATATTTAGTGCCCCTAACTTCAAATCCAAAAGAGACATTAGGGTGCATTTGTATGTCCACCTTGCTGTCTCTTTGGTCAGATAGTTTTCATGGCACCATCTTGAAACTTTGTGAGAATTATTGTTCGTCCAGAGAAATGAACACTTTAGAAAATGGTAAGGTTCTAGTGTAAAAAACAGGTAAAGGTGGCTAAATGACAATTTATGTACTGCTTGACTTGCTTTGAAATTTCATTTTAATGTTCATCTATACAATAAAAGAATCAGGTGTACAAACAAGGGCCATATTGGCCCCCTTGATTTCTGGTTTCTGAATCTGCACCGACTGGTTACGGATCAAGTTTAGTTTTGTTCAGGTCCATTGATATTTTTTTATAAAGATGTTTAGAATAGAAAATTCACCCGAATCTCAATTTCCAATCTCTTTTTCTAAATACTTATAGTCTGCAGTCATGAGATACAGATTAAGTTATAGTTTCAGTCTGATCGAAAGATTTTTGACAAAAAATTGACTGTTATTTAAATTGTCTATCTTTTTAACCCATTACCAAGTGGCAAAATTTTAGACTGGTCCAAATCAAAAGGAGATGTAGAGAACAAATTATATTTTATGAAATTCTACATTTTCTTAACTTTCTGGGTAGAAAACATCAGGTAAAATGAAGAAATTGCTTGTTGCAAGCAATTTCTTCATTTTGCACAATGTTTTCCTAATTGTTTTACTTGAGGGGCATCAAAAGCATCATTGTGTGGAAAATGGGTTAAGTCCCTGACCACACATTTTACAAAAGGATATGTTTATTACCTCAGTTGAAATGCCATGTGTAGCCAACAAACTGTCAATTCTGATTGTAACCAAACTGTACATTCCTGATTGACCAGTGCTGAATTTGATTGCTCTTAATGAATATTTGTTTACTAGGGTCCCAAATGGTCAAAGGTGCATGACAAATATTCATCTTTTTCAATAATTTCAGTGTAAAATTAAGAGTAAAGAGATATCAAGGTAGATTTATACAAGAAGAGTTACAGTATCAACAACAAGCACTAACTATAGAGGTAAACTTATTTTTAGCCTATTTCCAAGTGTAGAAATTTTAAATTGTTCCTAACTGAAAGGAGAGTTACAGACAACATTTCAAGTGGATGAGATTTAAAATCTTTGTCTTTCTTGGTAGAAAACATTATGGGAAATGAAGAAATTGCTTGTAACAAGCAATTTCTTCATTATACCCCCACAAAACGAATGTTTTCGGGGGTATACAGGAATCAGCCTGTCTGTCTGTTTGTCCATCTATGTGTTCATCTGTCTGTGTACAAAATACTACCAATTTTGTGTTGCAAACTCAACCTTCAGTTTTGTTTCTATACAATTAAAACATTATACAAAGATAAACCTCATGTTGAAGTTTTGCAAGACGCAATTTTGAAGTCTTAATTCCCCCTGGTTCGAAAATTATCTCCCCTTGAACTTAGACATTATTTATGCTTTGTAGACATATACTGCTGATAATACTACCGATTTTGTGTCGTGAACTCCTCCTTTCTAGAAAAGCAAAGTCAGTAGCTATGTCCTTGTATTGTTAAAGCTCTCATTACACTGAAAGTTTTTGCGGGGGTATTAAGTCACATACTGTGACAAGTTCTGGTTTTCCTTGATGTTTTTCAAACTGTATTCTTGGGGGGTGTAAAAAGCTGGACAAAAAGTAGATATTGATAAAAATAATTTGCTATTTTCTTGAAGCTGTATGCTTGTACTCATACAATGATTTTAACAATGGCAATGACAAATGTTCTTTGCAAGTTCAAATTTAAGCCATTACTAGACAAGAACATTTTAGATTGGTCCAAATTGAAAGAAGTTACAGACGGCAATATGTAGTTGATGACTTTTTAAAGATCTTTGTCATTTAAGGAAGAAAACATTGTAACAAACTATTTCTTCATTTTCCAGGATGTTTTCAAAATTTTTTTGAATAAGTGAATAACAAAAAGCATACTTTATAGAAGTCGTATATCGACTAAAATTCTGTATATACCATTTGTAAGCTTAAACTTGGGTTGTGGTAATATTATGCATTGTATCGAAAACATTTATTTAGCCAGAAGATCAAGATATTGACATAGATGGTAAAGATGAAGTAGAAGATTTTGTTCATATTTCTGTGAAAGACAATAAATATCTATCAGACATTAGTGATGGAAGTGGGAAACAAACTATATCAAAATATGAGGACAAGAGTGAAAAGACACGGAGTAAGTCTCTCATACAAACTGGTAAAAGAAAACTCTCCATTAGTAAATTGAACCATAAAGAAACAACTCTTGCACAGTCTATAATAAAACCAGTAGGAAGTGAGGAAGAAATTGAGGCTCAAGATGAGGTGTCTACTGTTGTGATGAGAAAAGACCAGAGTCAGTCCGCCAAATCATCTCCACAGAAACAACTCAAGGATGTCAAAAGGCAGAGGGCACATAGTGATACTAGTCTAAATAAGGTAATCATGAATGATTGTCCTGTCAACTCCAAAGTTTCTCTTGTAATGTCTGTCTGTCTACTTTTTTGACACTCGTCAGACTATATTGTGAAGGCAGATTTGGGATCAATACTAGTCCCCTTTGGCGAACTTTTAACAAGTTTTTCCAAAGGAAAGTTTTTGTTACTAGATTGGTGAGTGTTGGTGGATTTTTGCAGATTTTGATGAAGCCATTGAAACTAAGTTTTGTGACAACTTTGTCTGTTGTCTGCATCTAGAATGATCATTGTACTTGGCTGTGGATTTATATCATACGTGTAATGTCTGGTCTATGAGACCGAACGTTTCAGATCACTTAAGGACTACATGCTTCTGTTGAGTGTTTGTGATCCAGAAATGTATTGTTAAAAACACAGTAAAAGAACCCTTAACTCATTACATTACTCTTGTAATAAGCAATTTCTCCTTTTCTAAAAATGTTTGCTACCCTATTTGACACCTATTGTCCTGTATTAGTGCAGTTTGAAATGTCAACTGCAACTGCTTTCAATTAGACCAGTCTAAAATTTTGTTGTGTGGGAACAGATTAATGACAATTAATGACAACCAGGGCCAAATTCTTATGAAACTTCATCAATACTCTTGTCAGATCATAAGGAAAAAACCTTGTTGAAATGGGGCCGTTCCATATAAAACATGAGAAAGAGATTTTCTGACAATGTTGGTGTTTGAACTCTAGAGGCCACATTCTTATGCCCCCACATCGATAAATCGTCCGTCTGTCCGTCTGTCTGCAAAACATAACCTGCCAACTAAACATTTTCCTATAATTTCAAGCCTGATTAAGTTACAATGCTAATATTTAGTATGTAGATAGGTCTCAACAAGGCGCAACTGGTAAAGGTCATTTCATTAAGGTCAAGGTAAAAATTTCATCCCTTTTCCCTAAAACAATAAAAATCACCCGTTTCTCAAGAATTCCTGTTTCGGGGGCATAGTGTTTGACAAACACATCTTGTTTATATATTGATGATTGCCAGGTCATGAGGATGAAACCTCTTGAAATAGATCAATGAATGTAAAAAAATACATTTTATGCCCATACAGCAGATAAGAGAAGATGATAACAGTAGTCTGCCTGGTGATGTGGGGAATTCTGGTATATCTGAGAGAAAAGTGGAGCAAGTACAGACAAGAGAAATTCCTTACTCAGAGGTAATTTATTTGATATCAATATTTCTGTATTCTGGTTTTTTGGAAAAGCGCAATGGTAGTGCGTTGGACTCTCATTCATGAGGTCCAAATATCCTCTCCGGGATTTGTCTCCCACCAATGTGGGATTAGCAGCCAGGGAAAGGATGAAGTGGTACCAGGAAACCTTTCTTAGGTGCTCCAACAACTTCGATAGGACTGAAATACTATTAAAGTGACGTTAAACCTAATTGCTGGAAAAGAAAATTTTATTCATACATCCATGAATAAAATTTTGAGTATGGAAGAATTTTGTAGGCCTCCACACAAAGTAATTCCACAAAAACTGTCTCAGTTTTTAGCTCACCTGAGCACGAAGTGCTCATGGTGAGGTATTTTGATCATCCTGTGTCCGGCGTCCAGTGTCCGTTGTGTGTCAACAATCTTAAAATGACATCTCCTCCTAAACTGCTTGGCGGATTTCAACCAAATTTCTAAAACAATTGAAATCCGTTAAAAACTCTGGTTGCCATGGCAACAAAACTGGAATTTTAATGAAAACTTTAAAATTTATCTCCTCCTGACATAGAAGGCATAGAGGTTTGATAGAGGCTTGATACATTGACCTCTTTCAGAATTGCTAAAATCATCACCTTCGGGTAACCAAGGGGCGGATCCCAAGGGGGATGGGGCTAATATTGAAATAAAGAATGATTTTAAAATGACATCTCCTCCCAAACCACTGGGCGAATTTCAACCAAATTTTGCAGGAATGTACTTTGGATGGTGCCCATTAAGAATTGCTAAAAGAATTGAAATCCATTAAAAACTTTGGTTGCCATTTTTAAACGACATCTCCTCCCAAACCGCTGGGCAGATTTCAAACAAATTTGGCAGGAATGTTCCTTGGGTGATGCTATATGAAAATTGCTTAAAGAATTGAAATCTGTTTAAAACTCTGTTTGCCATGGCAACAAAACTGGAATTTTAATAAAAACTTTAGGAATTATCTCCTCCTATCCAAGTGGGCCTAGAGTCTTGATATTTTGCATGAAGCATCAGTACATTGACCTCTTTCAGAATTGCTCAAACACCAACCACAGGCCCCTAGGGCGGAGCCCAAGGGGGGAGTGGGGCTTATATAGATATAAAGAAGGATTTTTTAAACGACATCTCCTCCCAAACCACTGGGCTGATTTCAACCAAATAATTTAATCAGTTGAAAGCTCTGATTATTGTGACAACAAGAGTTTAAATTGGAAAAAAGAAATTGAAAAAACCCCATCTCTTCCTGACCAAGAAGTTGAAGAATCTTGAATTTTGCATGAAGCATCAGTACATTGACCTCTTTCAAAATTGATAAAATTTTAGAGCCACAGGGTTACTAGGCTTAAATAGAAACAAAGAAGGCTACCCTTTTATAAATTATTTGGCCATTTTAAACCATTAGTTAAATGTCAAAGGAGATTTTCTCACGACCCAGTTTGTATTAGGCCTTGAAGAAAAAAGAGCCATATCTCAGGTGAGCGCCAGGGTCACTGGCCCTCTTGTTGATTATTTAATATCTTTTTAGCTCACTTGAGCATGATGTATGCATGGTGAGCTTTAGTGATACTTGAATATTAACAATTGCTTTGTTAATTCTGTAGGGGCCACAGATTTATCTCAAACTTGATGAGACTTGGTCAGAATAATTGATAGGTCAAGAGGATGTTTCCTATTGAAAATGAGAGAATTTGGCCAAATCCTGATGAACCTAAGTCAGATTGAGTGATAGGCCATAAGGGTGTACAGAATTGAAAATTTGAAGGTTCCGCTGGAAAAGAGAGGAAAAGGGGTCTTGTGACTATTTCCTCATTTACACTCTAGGGGTGAATCTTAATTAAACCTGAGCAGAATGATAGTAAGATCGTAACTCTCAAAATTTTATGGTTGTTTGAAACTGGGAAAAGGAGAAATCTCTTGACGACAAAATTTCAGACTGGTCCAAATTGAAAGAAGTTGCAGATAACAATTCAAAGTATTCTAAATCTGAAAAATAAGTGCCAAATAAGGCAAGAAATTTCTCCTTTTCCCTCAGAAAATGTTTCACTAAAAAATGGTTCATATCATAAGCATAAGAAGACTTGTAAATTGACAAATTTGTAAAATGACCTGAATAAGGGTAGGAAAAATTTTAGGAAAAGGACAAAATGCTGCTATCTTCCCAATTTTTTCTTGATGAAAAAACATAATATCAATATATCATAATGCATTACTTTGTGGGAATGGGTTAATTCTGAAATATGTTGAAAAAAGCACGTTTTGGTCGTAATTTATGAATTATGTTTTTGCGGAACTTTCAAATAAAATTAGCCCTGTTAGGCTGGCATCTGCCTCTTATATGATCTTAGTATTAAATAAAATGGTCATTCGACCATAATGAAAATATTTCAGGCATGAAACAGAATATGTTTACAAGATTCATTTACTTTTATAAGACCATGAATTTGTCAAGGTAGGTGATTGTTTGGCTCCACTAGCTGAGCTTTCAGCAAGCTTTTGTCATGGTGTTGTGTCTGTCCATGGTTGTGTTAGTCTGTCTGTCCGAGTGTCTGAAAATTTTTACTTTAAAAAACTTTTCCTCAAAAAGAACTGGACATAATTCACCATATTTCACAGAAATGATCCTTGGGAGGCCCTTTTTAACATTCCTTCAAAAAGTTTTGATTGGATGACAAAATAGCTTTAATGGGCGAGGCTAATTCCTATATAAGCCGAAAATTTTGAAAATCTTCTCAGAAACCAGTGGATGAATTTTAACCAAATTTCACAGGCAGTATCCTTTTGTTACCCTAAATAAGATACCCTCAAAGAATTTTGATAGGATGAAAAACTATGTTTTTATTGAGCGAGGTTTATTTCCGTATATGGCGAAAGCTTTAACTTTTTTTCTCTGAAAGCAGAGGATGGAATTCAACCAAATTTTACAGTAATGATCCATTTGGGACCTTTTATCAGATTTCTCAAAAAAATTATGATCGTTTGAAAAACATGGATTTAATGTTTTTAGGGATGGTATATGGTATGTACTGAAAAATTAAAAACTTTCTTCTCAGAAATATGTTGATGGATTATAACCAAATTTCACAGGAATGATTCTAGGATGAGTCTTTGTGAGATTCCTTTATAGGATATTGATTGGTTGAAAAACTTGACTTTTATGAGGATGGCTTATGTCTATATATAGTATAAAGTGAAAAGACCTTAAGGACCTTTTCAACTGATATAATGACTGGATTTTAGGTAACTTGATTTGACTTTTGTAAAACAATGAAACATTAAAAATTCTTCTCTAGAACTATTTCAAAGATAACAATGACTAAGATTATTAACCAGATATGGCAAAGATGATTCAGTTTATATTGAATTCCTTCAAATTTGATTAATCAGTAAATTTAGACCTGAAGAGCGATACAGGCGCTCAAGCACTTCAAGGTAATGTAATCTAATGAGGAGAATGAGCATGTTTTGAACAAAAATTTGACATGAATGAAATTAACAGTATTATGTATCCCTGTATACAATTATATACATGTATATTGTTCTGTACGTAGATTCCATTACTAACTTGAAATCAATATGTAGGACAGCAGATGAATGTGCCAAACGTTTTGATCATTTTGCATGAACTTTCTCAATGCTGGAATGATGTAAGAATATTATATGAATGATAGGAATGGAATGGTGAACAAGAGATTTGATGACTTACTTTTTGTATTAATTCATGCTAATGCTATACCCCTACATGTCTTTACAGACCCCTGAATGGAATGAAGAGTTTGAATTTTCCTGCTCTGAAGAGGACCAGTATGTTAATGTTTGTGTTTGGTATAAGATAGTGCAGAATAACCGTTCATCAAAACAATTAAACAATTCAACACAGAAAAATGACCTTCAGAATAAAGCTGTCCCACCCACTGATGATCTTCCCCAGTACGATGTGACCACCAAAATTGGATATGTAAGTAATTCATCTTCCTGAACAGTGAGTAAAAGATCTTTTTCTGACACCAAGAATTGCCATATACAACCCAAAAGTGTAAATGTCTTTTTATCATGAAATATATTTTCATAAATGATAAACAATATCACAATCACTGTTTCAATTGATTTTCATTTCAACCCTCAGTTATTCAGTTTGTTATGTTCCTGAAAGAAATTTTTTTGTAGCATAATTATTTTTGCAATGCTATATCTTTCAAGAGGTGGCTGGTTATACCATTTCCACACAATCAAGCTTTACTATGTCCCTCAAACAATACCTTTGGAAACATCTTTGAAATTTGAAAATGGCATGCAACAAGTAATTTCTTTATTACCTATAAGTTTCTTTCCCAAAAAACAAGGATTTTCAAAAGTATAATCAACTGAAAATTGTCTTTGTGTACAATTTCATTATATGATAAAGGGTTAGGGCCGGTGTGACTTTTCATCTTAACTCATTCCCACATGTTGATGCTTTCTGATGTCCTTTACTCATACAGCTTTGGAAAACATTGTGGAAAATGAAGAAATTGCTTGTTACAAGCAATTTCTTCATTTTCACAATGTTTTCTATCCAGAAAGTTTAAAAATCTGATGTTTCATTAACTTTTAATCATCCTGTGCAACTCCTTTCAATTTGAACCAGTCCAAAGTGTTACCATCTGGTAATGGGTTAAGCTCTTGTACAGCGTTATGTTTTTTAGATGTCATCATTTTTCACAGGTCAGTATTCCTATAGCAGATATTGCTGCAGGCTGTCTACTAACACTGCAAGGTGATACAAGATATACAGTCTACCTACAACCACCTGAGGAAACAATTACAGCAAGGTAATAATATACCCTGTTTCCTATAGTTGGCTGTTACTGCACAGTATTTACAGTTCTTATAGAAGGCATTACTGCAAGGATATCATCTTTCCTATAGTGGACATAACATTACATGGTAATAATGTATTGTATAGCAGACATAAGTGCAAGGTAATTATATATCCTGTTGCAGACAATACTGTGAGGTAATTATACATATGAAAGACATTACTGCAAGGTAATCATCCTACAAAAATGCAAGGTAATTATATATATATATATATAGGACATTACTGCAAGGTAGGTATTAATCATATAGCAGATATTTAGTGCAATTGAATTATATATCATATAGCAGCATTCCTGCAAGATAATTATTATCAGTATAAATTTTATATAGGATATTGAATATTACCGTGAGCCCATATAAGTATGTATCCATCAGCAAACACTGCTTAGAGGTTATTATATTTGCTATATATTACACAATTCCGCATTTTTACGCTCCAAAGAAATAGAGGTTTGTTAAACATTGTGAGACAACAAGAAGTTGCTTGTAGTCTTTGGTAGTTTTAATTAGGACAAGTCAAAAATTTTTAAATTTACGAACAGGTAAAGCAAACAATATCTCAAGAATTAAGAATTATCCTTTATCCTTAACAAACCCAATTCTAGAATAGTAAAGGTTTTGGGCTTATGAAAGTCAAGGATCACTAAGGGACTCCTTTTCTAGACTCTGTTCAGAATTTGTTTTCTCAAAGAATGTTTCAGGGCTTAATTATACTCTTTTCTTCATTTTTCAGTCGAAGCAAGGTGCCATTTTCTGGCCACGCTGGTTTTGATAGATCTCGTTGCCATGGAGACATCACCCTGTCTTTCATTCACAAACCTGAATTATTTAAACATCCACCAGATTATAAACCTACCCTAGAGGAGGAACAGAGAAGAAAAGAGGAGAAAAAAAGAGTCACAAATGATATTTTAACTAAAGAACCATTACCAGTCCGTGTTTCTGTGAAGGAGTCCACTAAAAGAGAGTAAGATACTTGCTATTCATTAAAAAAAAAATCATACCTCTATGAACAAAATTTTGAGCACGGAGCTATTTTGTATGCTTCCACAAAAGACACTCCAATAAAAAGGGTTTCTAAATTTGTAAAATATTATCTGTTGCTCAATGTTATTGAATACTAAGAAATGAAGATAATTATTTTTGTTTTCATGGAGGAATGAAACAAAAACATAATTGCGCTTATGTGTAAGCGAAGCAGATTCGTACATTGTGATAAGTTTTTATGCCCCCAAAGGAAGGCAGATAGTAATCGAACTGTCCGTCTGTCCTTCAGTCCGTCCCTCTTTCGTGTCCGCTCTGTAACTTCCACATGCAAAAGTGGATTTCAATATAACTTTGCACAAATGTTCACCGCTATAAGAAGACATGTCGTGAAAAAAAAACAGGTTCCGATCTCAAAGATCAAGGTCAAAATCTGGGGGTCAAAGGTAAAAAATGGGGACTTTTTGCCGTGTTCGCTCTGTAACTTCTGTAATCCTGCTTGCAGGTACAAATTTCTTTCATACAAATGTTCACTACCTTCAGATAACATGTCGCGAAAAACCAGGTTCCTATCTCAAAGGTCAAGGTCACAATCTGTGGTCAAAGGTCAAAAATGGGGACTTTTTGCTGTGTCGGCTCTGTAACTTCTATAATCATGCATGCAGGTACAAATTTCTTTCATACAAATGTTCACTACCTTCAGATAACATGTCGTGAAAAAGACCCAGGCTCCTATCTCAAAGGTCAAGGTCACAATCTGGGGTCAAAGGGGCCTCAAGAATGGTGTCCGGAATGGTTAAATTGTATTTACTCTCTTATTCTTCAATGGATTGCTTCCATGTTTTGACAGATGCCTAATTGGGTGGACCCCTTTACCTGACCTTAACCTTGACCCAGTGACCTTGACCTTTGACCTACTTTTGACCTCGGAAAAATCCATCCATAATGCATTTCTCGATTTCATTCTGTATTTATAGAAATCATTATATGTATTTAAATTTCATTTATTAAAAAAAACAGACGTACAGATCACAAATGCATGTGGTTGTGTTTACAAAACAAATCAAAGTGGCACATGCTTTACCCTGTCCTTTTGGGGGCATTTGTCACATGACTGTGACCAGCTCTTGATTCCTATCATACACACATGAAAACAAAAATATTCTCCTCATCTCTTAAACCTTTCCTGTTTTTTGAAATTTTAGACTAATCCAAATTAAAAGGTTTTGCAGACGACAATTTACAGTTGAATTTATTTGAAAAATAATCATTCAGTAGGGTAGAAACTATTGTGGAAAAAGAAGAACTTGCTTGTAACAAGTGATTTCTTATTTTTCCACAATGTTTTCTCTAATATAAAAAACAGGCACTTAAAATTCAGGGATTAAACAGGAAAGAGTTAAATGACTTAGAGAATAGGAATGAAATAAGCCCCATGAATATATTTTATTTCATTTGGGGGATAGTACTCTAGTGTAATAACTATTCAAATGTTCTAAAGCTTATGGTAAAGCTATTTTATTACCTTGAAAAAGATGTCATAATGCACATGATATTGTTTCAAAAATATTGCTCCATGTTTTGCACAACTTTTTGTTTGATGAATTTGAGGAAACTTATGAAATCACACTATGTACAGAAGTTTTTTTCCATTTTAATGATTTACAGAATATTGAAAACTGTAATGATTAAATTTTGGCAATATCTCATTTTTATGCTCACGCATCTATAGAATGGGGGGCATATTGTTTTACCGGTGTCCGTCTGTCTGTCTGTCTGTCTGTCTGTCTGTCTATCTGCAAAACTTAACCTGCAAATTTTCCTATAACTTCAACCCTGATTAAGTTACAATGCTAATATTTGGTATGTAGATAGGTCTCAACAAGGTGCAACTGGGGAAGGTCATTTCTTTAAGGTCAAGGTCAAAGTTTTTACCCTTTTCCCTAAAACATTACTCAAAAACTTAACCTGCCAACTAAACATTTTCCTATAACTTCATCCCTAATTAAGTTACAATGCTAATATTTGGTATGTAGATAGGTCTCAACAAGGCATAACTGGAGAGGTCATTTCATCAAGGTCAAGATAAAAATTTTAACTCTTTTCCCTAAAACATTACTCAAAAACTAAACCTGCCAACAACATTTTCCTATAACTTCATCCCTTATTAAGTTACAATGCTAATATTTGGTATGTAGATAGGTCTCAACAAGGCGCAACTGAGGAAGGTCATTTCACCAAGGTCAAGGTCAAAGTTTTAACCCTTTTCTCTAAAAACATTTTCCTATAACTTCATCCCTTATTAAGTTACAATGCTAATATTTGGTATGTAGATAGGTCTCAACAAGGCGCAATTCAGGAACATCATTTCATCAAGGTCAAGGTCAAAATTTTAACCCTTTTCCCTAAAACGTTTCTTAAAAACTTAACATGCCAACTAAACATTTTCCATATAATTTCATCCCTAATTAAGTTTCAATGCTAATATTTGGTATGTAGATAGATTTCAACAAGACGCAACTTGGGAGGGTCATTTCATCAAGGTCAAGGTCAAAATTTTAACCCTTTTTCTAAAACAATGAAAAAAAAATCACCTGTTTCTAAAGAATTCCTGTTTTGGGGGCATGGTGTGTCACAAACTCATCTTGTTTATTAAATCACCATTTTTGAATGGCAGATTTATTATCCCCTGCCGTTTCAGCAAAGGGGATATAGTAATGGTCTCTGCCATCATTCTGTCATTCCGTCCTTCCGTCCATCCGTTCTTCTGTCCTTCCGTAATTCTGTCATTCTGTCCTTCCGTCACTAAACTTGTCTCGAGCATATCTCTGAAAGTATAATTGCTATCAACTTGAAACTTCATAGGTGGATAGATCTCATTGAGGAGAAGTGCAGTGCACAAGAACCACAACTCTTGCTTGCATAAATTTGGAGTTATTGCCCTTTGTTGTTTTAAAGACTAAGATTTTGTCCGGGGCATATCTCTGAAAGTATAATAGCTATTAACTTGAAACTTCATAGGTGGATAGATCTCATTGTGGAGAAGTGCAGTGCTCAAGAAACACAACTCTTGCTTGCAAAATTTTGGAGTTATTGCCCTTTGTTGTTTTAAAGTCTAAGATTTGTCCTGAGCATATCTCTGAAAGTATTATAGCTATTATCTAACTAATTTAGAAGAAATGCCGTGCCTAAATCTAACTGGCTTCAGTTTACTATCAAGCTTTTAAGGAGGGTGATGGCCATGTCCGACATGGCTCTTGTTACAATCGTCTTAGTAGAGTTGGGTATGTTAAGGGGTAATAAGTTGATACAAGTCATGTAGTTAATTTCAGAGACTTCAAGGTTTTTGTGTATGTATACATTTATGGACTGATTAACACCCAATGTCCAAGGAATACTGTTGTAAATCAGAATACACCATCTACTCATTTAGAGTAAACTGAAATTGCATATTTTTAAGTATTCCTCTATGCAGTTCTAAAAATAGATCAAGGAGATGCAAGGATATTAGAAAGTGGTAGAAAGTGCTAGAAAGTAATGTTTTATCTTATTGGTTACTGCTCTTGGATATGGAATATAATAGCTTATTATAAACAAGGGGAAATGTCGATTATAACCCAATACCAGACGACACAATTTTAGACTGGTCGAAATTGAAAGTAGTTGCAGGTAACAATCTCAAAATTGTGAATTTAGAAAATCTTGACGTTCAGGATAAACATCATTGTGGATAATGTAATAAATTGCTTGTAATAAGTTAAAACTGACCCTTTAATCCATTACAACACGTCAAAATCTGAGATTGGTTCAAATTGGAAGAAATTGCAGATGACAATTTCAAGTTGCTGGAATTTAGAAAATCTTTGCCTTATAGGGTAGAAAAAATTATGGAAATTGCTTGTTACAAGATATTTCTTCATTGTCCATAATCTTGTCCAAAGCCTTTTTACTTGAGATACTTATAAAGTTTGGTTGAGTGGGAAAGGGTTATGCAGATAATGCAGATGCATGTATTTAATTTGACTCACTTACTTTCAAGTTCCTTAACCTGTCAATCGTCACGAATGTAATTTTTAAGCTTAAAGTTTAGCCCATTCCCACACAATGAGGCTATTTGACACCCCTTCAGAAAAACAGCATGAGATACAAATGGGTAAAATTAAAGAATTTACCGAGAAAATTGAAAAATAAGACTTTAACCCATTTCCATGTGATAAAAGTTTTAGACCAATCTAAATTCAAAGAAATTATATTCGACAATTTAAAGTTGATGAAATCTTTAAAATCTTTGTCTATTGGGGTAGAAAATATTGTTGATAATGAAGAAATTGCTTGTTACAAGCAGTTTATTCATTTTCCACAGTGTTTTCCAAATCTTTTATATTGAAGGGTGTTTAAATGTGTCACTATGTGGGAATGGGTTGAATTGTCATCTGTAACTCACAATTTGGACCAATCCAAAATTTGGCCGTCTGGTAATAGGTTTAAAATTAAAGTATAAACTCTATAATCAAGGATTGTATTCATTGGAATTTTGTGACATTTTCATCTGAGGCTAATTTTTAGCCTTTATCCAGCTGAGGTTCAGGCATCTTCTTATAAAGTTCAGGCTGCAAAATAAGTTATCAGAAAACTGAAAGATAGTTATTGCATAGAAATCTCATATTTGAATTTCAAACAACTGGAATGACTTGACACTAAATCTATCCCACAAAATCCCGCTTTTTTTAAATAAGTAAAAGACTTTCAGCAAAACAATGTGAGAAAAGGAGAAATTATTTGCTATAAGCAATTTATTCCTTTCTCATTCTATTTTCTACCCTTTATGACACATATGTTTACATTAAGAAAATAAAAATACTGTCTTGACTTTTTTCAATTTGGGCCAGTCTTAAAAATCTCTGTCTGCTAACAGGTTTTAAGATAGATATTATACAGGCCTCAGGTATAGAGTATTAAAACAAAAGGCATATCAATGGTAGGTGACCTATAAGTCCTACTTTCAGTTTGAATTTGCTGTAAATACAACAATTTAGTCACCCATAAACACTTTTTTAATGTCAAAAGTAATGTTTCACTGCCAGTCTATATGAATGATTTGATTGGTCAGCAGTGATCTGTCTTTTTTCCTTTGTATAAGCTTGTACTATGTTATTCCAGAATTATAGAAGGTCACCACAGTTTCCAGCCTACACAGTTCCCATCAGGGACCTACTGTCAGTTTTGTGGTAAAAAGATTTGGCTGAAGGGTGGTTTACGCTGTGATATTTGTAAGATGGTCTGCCATAAAAAATGTGTGGATAAATGTCAAGCTCAAACTTACTGTACAAGGTAATTGTCATTCTTTGATAATATTAAGCCTTGATATTAAGCCTTATTAGCACTTTGTGTTGGAATACATATCTATAAAGGGTAAGTCCAGGGTAGAGTGGGCTTTTGTCTAGTAGGCTTTTGTCCAATCCCCCAGTTCAAAATTGGATATTTTGTGTATATCTTTATTGTGTTATCAACTTTTTCCAGAGAGGGGATTTATAAAATGATAGCTATCTCAGCTGCATAATCTCTCACATACTTTGACATATTTATGTTATGCTCCCTTTGTACAAGTTGAGTCAATCTGGGAAAGAAGTAGAATTTCAAGAATTCCTAGGCAATTGATTGTAAAAAGTTCTATGAAAATTATATTAAGCATGTCTTAGATATGAAATTAATAGTCTTCTGCTAAAATTGTATTGCAATATTTGATCTACTTCCAAATACTTAAACATATGTATTTGTAACATTGACTTGTAAAATTCTAATACTACCTATTAGATTTGAAATGATTTAGGTCATGCATTTCCTAAGGATAATGAGCTTGTGATTAAAAAAGAACAAATTTAATGATAAGGAAGTTAACTCAGCCTACATATAAAACAAATCTGAAAAATCAAAAGTATTCATCTAGTACATGTTTTACAAATAATTTGATTTTATTTTCAAGTGTTTTGATTGGCCAGATTTTTCTTTTGATACCTCCATGAACAAAATTTTGAGCACACAACAATTTTGTATGTTTGCAAACAATGTAGATCAACCAAATTTTTCTAAAACATGTAAGTTTATTTTGTTTGATAGCAATATTTTATAAGAAAAGAGAATGTTTTTAGCTCACATGACCACAAAGTGTTCATTTTGTCTCTGGTCCAAAGGCCATATATTTGGCTCAATTGAATTGATATGTGATCAGAATGTTTGTCTGCATAATATCTAGGTCCAGTTCGTTATTAGTTATTTTGGGTCAAAAACTAGGTCACAAGGTCAAATCCTAGAAATAATCTTGTGTGCACTCTGGAGGCCACATTTTAGGCTAAAATCAAATGATATTTGGTCAGAATGTTTGTGTCCATGATATATCAACCGAGTCCAAATTTAGGTCACATGGGGTCAAAAACCAGATCACTAAGTCAGATCTGAGAAATACCTTTCATGCACTCTAGAGGTCCAATTTTTGCCTCAATTGAATTGATATTTTGTCAAGTTAGACTTTGGTTGACATAGGGTTAAAAACTTGGCCACTAGGCCAAATCTAAGAAATACCTTGACACTCTAGAGGCCACATTTTCAGCCTAATTGGTTTGATATTTGGTCAGAATATTCTGTTTTCAAAATATCTCAACCATGTTCAAATTTGGGGTCAAAAACTAGGTCAAATCTGAGAAAAGCCTTATCTTAACTTTAGAGGCAACATTTTAACTCAATTGACTGAATATTTATTCAGTTGTTTGTCTTCTTAAAAATCTTTGTCAAGTTTGATATAAGTTCACATGGGGTCAAATACTAGGTCGCAAGGTCTAATCTAGAGAAATCTTCTTTCCAATTTACTTGCTACTTTTTACACAAATACCTTGAAACTTGGTATGAATGTTTTTTCTTGATTTCTTAAATGAAATTTGATAATGGGTCATTTGGGGCTAAAATAAGGTCACTTGTGCTATTTTTTACGAAAACAATTAGGGCAACACCATTAGATTATATTAAGGTTGAAGTCTTTAAAACTTGGCAAATATAGCCTTAGGTTAACTTGTTTACTACAGTACATATTGTATATGAAATTTGAACAAGTAGAAATTAGATTTGATTGTTTGTCTAGCCTGCTTAAGGTGAGTGAGACATAGTCGGTGTATTTGTGTTAGTCTGTTAGTCTGGACAAATACTCCTACATTTATGTATGGATTTCAAAATAACTTGGCACAAATATTCTCCATCACGAGCAGAAGTGCTATATGAAAGAAATTTTTGGATAGTTCCAATGTCAAGGTCACAGCTCAAGGTCAAACACTAAAAGTCTGTTTGTCAGACCATCTGTCCAAATTTGTCCAGACAATTGCTTCAAAATTTTTGATGGATTTCAAAATAAATTGGCACAATTATTCTCCATCGTGAGTAGATGTACCATTTGAAAGAATTATTGGGATTGTTCAGGTATCAAGGTCACAGCTCAAGGTCAAACACTAAAATTGTGATTGTCAAGAGCATTTCTCCTATAATTATGGATGGATTTCAAAATAAATTGGCACAATTATCCTCTTGATTTTGTTTTCATCAAGATGTGAAACTTAACCAGACTAATATATGAAACCACTTTGTGTGTTAAAATTGAGCGATTATCATACCTCAATGAAACAAAAAATGTTCATCCCCTTTCTTTACTGTAGTGAGGGTCCAAAGAAAGCTGGTCAGATAACAGAACCCTGGACCCCTCCACAGAGAATACAGGATACAGACAGAGAGGATGTAAAATCTACAGGAACATCTGCAAGTTTGTTTAAAAAATTTAGAGACAGAAATAAGGAAAATACTTCTCTGCCACTAAACATTCCACAGAGTAAGTTTGAAATTTATTCAGTTTTCACATTCTAGGAGTTAAAGAATGTCAGAATTTTTTAATCAGTGAAAATTTATTTGAGTCCAGATTAAATTTATTTTTGAAAAATATGGATCAACACCATTAAATTATATTAAGGTTAAAGTCTTTAAAACTTGGCCAATATAGCTTTAGGTTAACTTGGTTACTACAGTACATATTGTATACGAAATTTGAACAAGTAAAAATCAAGACTTTGAAAGCAATTTTGATTTTATTTTTTTTTTTGAAGTAGGGTTTCTTTTCTTTTTTTTATAAAAATATGAAAATTGGCAATAGTGGGTTTGATCAAACAAAAAAGAAATGCATGTTATTATACAATTATAGAAAAAATCTTTTTAACCAATTCTGTGCAATGATGCTTTTAGGTGCCCCTAAGAGAAAACTTTGGAAAACATTGTGGACAAAGGAGAATTGCTTGTCATTATCCATAATGTTTTCTACCCAAAAGTAAAAAGAAAAAATCTAAAATTTCATAAGCTTTAATTTGTTGTCTGCAACTACTTTCAATTTGGATCAGTCTAAAATTTTGCCATCTGGTAATGGGTTTAAGATGCAATGATCAAGTTTTTAGGTCACCTGACCGAATGGTCATGGTGACCTATTGCGATCATCGTTTGTCCGTCGTCGTGCGTCGTCCGTCGTCCGTCGTGCGTCGTACGTCGTCCGTCGTCCGTTAACTTTTATACATTTTCATCTTCTTCTCAAGAACTACTGGGCGGATTTCAACCAAACTTGGTAGAAAGCATCATTGGGGGATGCCAATTCAAGTTTGTGAAAATAGGGGTTCTGGGGGTCATAGGGGCCCAAATAGGGGCCAAAAAGGGGTAATTTTTGGTACTTCTTTAAAAATCTTCTTCTAATAAACCGTTAATGCCAGAGCTTAAATATTTTGTGTGCATGACAACTAGGACAGGTATATTATAAATTGTGAAATTCATGCCCCTGGGGTCATGTATGGGGCCACACCCAGAGGTCAAAGTTCATCATGTTAAAAAATTCACATTTTCATCTTCTTCTGATGAAGTACAAAGCCAATTTCAAACAAACTTGTTGAAAAGCATCATTTGGTAATGGTTATTTGGATTTGTGAAAATAAAAAGGCTGGGGGGGGGGGGTCAGGGGGCCCTAAAATGGGGACCAAAAGGGGGTAATTTTTGGTAACTTTTGAATATTTCATCTTCTTCTCAAGAACTACTGGGCGGATTTCAACCAAACTTGGTAGAAAGCATCATTTGGGGATGCCAATTCAAGTTTGTGAAAATAGGGGTTCTGGGGGTCATAGGGGCCCAAATAGGGGCCAAAAAGGGGTAATTTTTGGTACTTCTTTAAAAATCTTCTTCTAATAAACAGTTAATGCCAGAGCTTAATTATTTTGTGTGCATGACAACTAGGACAGGTATATTATAAATTGTGAAATTCATGCCCCTGGGGTCATGTATGGGGCAACACCCAGAGGTCAAAGTTCATCATGTTAAAAAATTCTCATTTTCATCTTCTTCTGATGAAGTACAAAGCCAATTTCAAACAAACTTGTTGAAAAGCATCATTTGGTAATGGTTATTTGGATTTGTGAAAATTAAAAGGCTGGGGGGGGGGGGTCAGGGGGCCCTAAAATGGGGACCAAAAGGGGGTAATTTTTGGTAACTTTTGAATATTTCATCTTCTTCTCAAGAACTACTGGGCGGATTTCAACCAAACTTGGTAGAAAGCATCATTGGGGGATGCCAATTCAAGTTTGTGAAAATAGGGGTTCTGGGGTCAAAGGGGCCCAAATAGGGGCCAAAAAGGGGTAATTTTTGGTACTTCTTTAAAAATCTTCTTCTAATGAACTGTAAATGCCAGAGCTTAAATATTTTGTGTGCATGACAACTAGGACAGGTATATTATAAATTGTGAAATTCATGCCCCTGGGGTCATGTATGGGGCCACACCCAGAGGTCAAAGTTCATCATGTTAAAAAATTCACATTTTCATCTTCTTCTGATGAAGTACAAAGCCAATTTCAAACAAACTTGTTGAAAAGCATCATTTGGTAATGGTTATTTGGATTTGTGAAAATAAAAAGGCTAGGGGGTCAGGGGGCCCTAAAATGGGGACCAAAAGGGGGTAATTTTTGGTAACTTTTAAATATTTCTTCTTTTTCTCAAGAACTACTGGGCGGATTTCAACCAAACTTGGTAGAAAGCATCATTGGGGGATGCCAATTCAAGTTTATGAAAATAGGGGTTCTGGGGGTCAAAGGGGCCCAAATAGGGGGCAAAAAGGGGTAATTTTTGGTACTTCTTTAAAAAAATCTTCTTCTAATAAACTGTAAATGCCAGAGCTTAAATATTTTGTGTGCATGACAACTAGGACAGGTATATTATAAATTGTGAAATTCATGCCCCTGGGGTCATGTATGGGGCCACACCCAGAGGTCAAAGTTCATCATGTTAAAAAATTCACATTTTCATCTTCTTCTGATGAAGTACAAAGCCAATTTCAAACAAACTTGTTGAAAAGCATCATTTGGTAATGGTTATTTGGATTTGTGAAAATTAAAAGGCTGGGGGGGTCAGGGGGCCCTAAAATGGGGACCAAAAGGGGGTAATTTTTGGTAACTTTTGAATATTTCATCTTCTTCTCAAGAACTACTGGGCGGATTTCAACCAAACTTGGTAGAAAGCATCATTGGGGGATGCCAATTCAAGTTTGTGAAAATAGGGGTTCTGGGGGTCATAGGGGCCCAAATAGGGGCCAAAAAGGGGTAATTTTTGGTACTTCTTTAAAAATCTTCTTCTAATAAACCGTTAATGCCAGAGCTTAATTATTTTGTGTGCATGACAACTAGGACAGGTATATTATAAATTGTGAAATTCATGCCCCTGGGGTCATGTATGGGGCAACACCCAGAGGTCAAAGTTCATCATGTTAAAAAATTCTCATTTTCATCTTCTTCTGATGAAGTACAAAGCCAATTTCAAACAAACTTGTTGAAAAGCATCATTTGGTAATGGTTATTTGGATTTGTGCAAATCAAAAGGCTGGGGGGGGGGGGGGTCAGGGGGCCCTAAAATGGGGACCAAAAGGGGGTAATTTTTGGTAACTTTTGAATATTTCATCTTCTTCTCAAGAACTACTGGGCGGATTTCAACCAAACTTGGTAGAAAGCATCATTGGGGGATGCCAATTCAAGTTTGTGAAAATAGGGGTTCTGGGGTCAAAGGGGCCCAAATAGGGGCCAAAAAGGGGTAATTTTTGGTACTTCTTTAAAAATCTTCTTCTAATAAACCCTTAATACCAGAGCTTAAATATTTTGTGTGCATGACAACTAGGACAGGTATATTATAAATTGTGAAATTCATGCCCCTGGGGTCATGTATGGGGCCACACCCAGAGGTCAAAGTTCATCATGTTAAAAAATTCACATTTTCATCTTCTTCTGATGAAGTACAAAGCCAATTTCAAACAAACTTGTTGAAAAGCATCATTTGGTAATGGTTATTTGGATTTGTGAAAATAAAAAGGCTGGGGGGGGGGGGGGGTCAGGGGGCCCTAAAATTGGGACCAAAAGGGGGTAATTTTTGGTAACTTTTGAATATTTCATCTTCTTCTCAAGAACTACTGGGCGGATTTCAACCAAACATGGTAGAAAGCATCATTTGGGGATGCCAATTCAAGTTTGTGAAAATAGGGGTTCTGGGGGTCAAAGGGGCCCAAATAGGGGCCAAAAAGGGGTAATTTTTGGTACTTCTTTAAAAATCTTCTTCTAATAAACTGTAAATGCCAGAGCTTAAATATTTTGTGTGCATGACAACTAGGACAGGTATATTATAAATTGTGAAATTCATGCCCCTTGGGTCATGTATGGGGCCACACCCAGAGGTCAAAGTTCATCATGTTAAAAAATTCACATTTTCATCTTCTTCTGATGAAGTACAAAGCCAATTTCAAACAAACTTGTTGAAAAGCATCATTTGGTAATGGTTATTTGGATTTGTGAAAATAAAAAGGCTAGGGGGTCAGGGGGCCCTAAAATGGGGACCAAAAGGGGGTAATTTTTGGTAACTTTTAAATATTTCTTCTTTTTCTCAAGAACTACTGGGCGGATTTCAGCCAAACTTGGTAGAAAGCATCATTGGGGGATGCCAATTCAAGTTTGTGAAAATAGGGGTTCTGGGGGTCAAAGGGGCCCAAATAGGGGGCAAAAAGGGGTAATTTTTGGTACTTCTTTAAAAAAATCTTCTTCTAATAAACCGTTAATGCCAGAGCTTAAATATTTTGTGTGCATGACAACTAGGACAGGTATATTATAAATTGTGAAATTCATGCCCCTGGGGTCATGTATGGGGCCACACCCAGAGGTCAAAGTTCATCATGTTAAAAAATTCACATTTTCACCTTCTTCAGATGAAGTACTAAGCCAATTTCAAACTAACTTGGTGAAAAGCATCATTGGGTACTGATCATACCGATTTGTGAAAATTAAAAGGCTGGAGGTCAGGGGTGCCTAAAATGGGGACCAAAAGGGGGTAATTTTTGGTAACTTTTAAACATTTTCATCTTCTTCTCAAGAACTACTGAGGGGATTTCAACCAAACCTTTTTCTAATTCTTTCAAACAAAATCACTTGTCTTGGTGCTCTTTTACTCAGGTGACCGTTAAGGCCCACTGGGCCTCTTGTTAATAGTTTTCATAATTTTCAGAACAACCTGAAGTTAGTCCGGGTGCCAGTCCAAGCAGGAGTCCTGTTCGTAGTCCCAGCCCATTTGGGTTGATATCAGATATTACAGAAGGACGTATCTCTGTGACTGGGATGAGAAGAACACAGTCTAACACAATTGTCTCAAATTTTGACAAAGTAAGTTCCTTCTTAGAATTAATCAAATGACAGAGAGAAGAAAAATCAATATATCATGACAAGTAAAATTGAAAAAAAAAGTGTCTGTCTCAAACCTAAATTTGAATAACAATGTTGATATACAGTTTAATTGCAAAGAAATTTTACAATTCTGGACCCAAGATGATAAAATATTTTAGCTAACAATTTACTCTCTGAGTTCCTCGGCTAACTATTCACTCTCATGTAAGATTTAGATATAAGCATCTTTTTTCTAGATTTTCATGAAAGCATTGTATCTAACATTTAATCAGAATACCTTAGAAATATGATAAGCTTGCCATAGCGTTTATGCAGAACTAAAACTTGAATTTTGAGTAAATTCTCAATCAGTAACAATTTTTATAGAATGAGACAAAGACTGAGACTATTAGAGTAAAGTTTGTCTCTCTTCTGAATGAATAAATAAGAACTCAAGCTACTGTCATCACCTTGGCAGTTTTTAACCCAACATTGTCATTTGCAAGACAAATTTAATTCTTGGTCAAATCTATATTATTGTGGAAGATATGTATTTGAAACTTGGAATGCTTCCCTGAAAAGTATAAAAGCCATTCTTAAGAGGGATAACTCTAGAATTAGTTCTGTAAGAATGATGACCCTTTTTATAGCTTGCCTAAGCATGTAGTGATCATGGTGAGGTATTTTGATTACCCTTCATGGGTTGTCCTCCATCCATTGTTTGTCAACAATTTTGATTCAAAATAAAATCACAAAGAACTCAGTATAAGCCTAATCATTTACGAATCAGGATTTACGTAGAATGACTTCATTTGTACAAGTTCCATTTTGTTTATAAATTTTAATACAATGAAGGTCATAATAATTAAAAAAATTCACAATCCTTGAATACCTGTGGTTAGTGACGCACCAAGAAAATGTCAGGTGGATCAACCTTCAATCTTCTTTATGGACTTTGCCTAAATTCTTTATCATCTTTAAAAGTATGATTAGAATGAATTTTCTAAACCTATGCATTTATGAATCTGCACATGGAGGAAATTTGATTCAACTTAAAATTCATTAACCAGTAAAAAAACATGCTCGATTTTATTTACAATTCTTCATGTGTCACAATAATCAATATAATTCCAAGAATTCTGGATACCTAGTTTCATTTTGGATTATTTGTCTTAATTCTGTTCTTTATCAATTTTTTCTCTGGCAAAACCTTTCAAACTGGATTTATGTATGATGCAAGATTTCAAAAATCTAATCTCAACTTATCAATATTAATAATTGATTTAAATCTCACAAAGCAATTAACTATGACCTAAGGCATTCATCATCACTACCATCCACTATCAGGTGTGAAATACCTACCAGACTGATAATTACCTGTTATATAATTTTGCCATCTGGTAATGGGTTTAAGATGCAATGATTCGAAGTTTTTGATAGTTTTCATAAAATTCAGTGTTATAATGGAGTTGCAGTATATTTTGCAAGAAACATCAGTACATTACCTCTATCAGAATTTCTAAATTTGCAGAGCCCGAGGGTCATGGGGCATATACTGAAATAAAGAAGGCAACTCCTCCAAAACTATGTGGTCAATTTTGGCAGTAATGTACCTTAGGTTGCCCACTTATAAAATTACTATAAGATTTTAAATCTGTTGAAAGAGTTGGTTGCCATTGCAACATTAGTTGATTTTAGTTTAATTCTAAGGGAGGTTTTCTCAAGATCCAGTTAGTAGAAAAAGAGCTTTATCTCAGGTGAGTGCCAGGGTCACTTGCCCTCATGTTTAAATAGCTTTTTTTAACATCCTGTACCTACAGTTGAGCCTTAGCACCGGCATTCAGTGCTCTTTTTTTTGTATTTTTTTGAAAATCTTTTTGAAAATATGCAAGAAGTCAAGGCAAACCAAGTCAGATTTAATGTTTTTAGCTCAACTGAGTATAATGTGCTCAAGGTGAGCATTTTAGTACTCCTGTTTCCTTGAGCATCTGGAATTGTGCCTTGTGTGTCGGAACGTGTCAATAATTCTTTAAAAATCTTCTCTACAACCATTGCACAAATTTCGGTCAAACTTGGCAGAAATGTTCCTTTGGTGACGCTTTTGAAAACTTGTTCATTAAATTATGATTTGCTAATGATATGAAGGTATGACAGGGAGGGGCTTATCAGTTTTGAAGAAATTGTGAAATTTTACCAAACTTGGCAGTAATGATCTTCAGTTGACCCTTTTCTTAATTTGGTAATGGAATCTTGAAAATATGGGCATGGCAGGGCTGGGCTTATCAAACTTGGGAACTCATGAAATAATTGTCAGGTAAGTGATTCAGGGTCATTTTGTCCCTCTTGTTCTTTTTCTTTACCATTTTTCTTCAGGACATCAAAACTTTGGATTGTATTGTAATGGTATAGCATTCTTTTCTTTTAATCCTTTACTGTTTTTCAAAATTTTGTGCTTGTCCAAATTCAAAAATCACCCTACATGATAGAAAACATTATTTGAAAAGAAGAGTCGAAATTCAAAAACCACCCCACATTATATGAAATATTATGGGAAAAGAAGAAGTTGCTTTTTAGGGCAATTTCTTCTTTTTCTACAATGTTTTCTCAAGTATAATACCACAGAGAGGTAAGGGATTGTATGGGAAAGGGTTAAAAACAAAAAATTCTTTTTATTAATGTAGGATGATGATTCTGATGAGGAAGCGGGGTCAAGGTCATCTCGTCTCCCTGGTTACAGTCTAGATGACACTGTGGTACTGGAGGCCAAAGAGAAGGGGAAAGAACTCTACTCTGATTTATCACTGCCTGATAGAAAAAAGACATTGGATGACATGGTATGTATTATTCTACTGATGAAATCATAATGAGGGTTTATCAAATGATAACCCTAGAATAAAAGACGACCTTGTAGTCTTTTAACCCTTTTCCATTTTAAGAAATTTTAAACTGGTCCAGATTGAAAGAGGTTACAGACAACAATGAAAATTGGTTGCAATTCAAATTTAAACCATCCTATGGTAGAAAATATTGTGGAAAAGGAAATATTGCTTGTAGCAAACAATTTCTTCTTTTTCTACTATATTTTCTCAAGTATAAAATTACATTGGCATGAAATCCTGGGCTTGTACAGGGAAGGGGTGAGAAAGATCAATTACACTCTAGAATAAAAAAATGGCTATACTCTTCACTGCAATCAGTAAAGGATTCTGTAATTAAGGTTACAGTTATAACTAAGTGGTTACTTTTGATTGCCTGAGAAAAACTAACTTGCATTTATAAATGCCTTTCATACATATATTACATTTAACCCATTACCATTCATTCATACATTTTGATACAGTGATGGAATATAGTTAAGGAAAACATTTTGAGAAAGGGAGAAATTACTTGAAAAATGCAAATATTCTTTTAAGATAATTCTAACCGAAATGGCACTTTTTTTTTATCAATTTAGATACTGTTGTAGCCCTTTCCTGTACTGTACAATACCTAGGTTTTACATCTCTGTGATTTTATATGTGTAGATTGGTTAATCTTCAAATTACATTCACTTTTAATTGTTGTTTACAGCTTCTTTCATATTGGACATGCTTGAAATTTTGAAAAAACAGGAAAGGCTTAATCAATTTCTGCATTCTATTTCAATTTGGACTCTTCTTAAGTTTTCTTGTCTTTTAATGGATTTATTAAGTTTTATTGGATTTTTTCTTGTTTTACATTCAAATTTTCAAATACAAATTTTCAGATTTTTTTTTTTTAAATATCTACTTAAATACATGAAGATGTTTGACAGATTTTGAGATTTTAATTTATTTACTAATACAATTATATTTATCTTCAACGGTGTAATATGGGCCAAAGGCTTACATATGTATTACAAAAAGACAGAATTTTAGACTTGTCCAAGTTGAAAGAAGTTGCAGACAACATTTCAAAGATGATTGAATTTTAAATATATCTTTCTTTTTTTAAGGTAGAGAACAATGTGAAAAATGAAGAAATTACTTATGACATTCACTTTCTTTATTTTCCACAAGAGTTTTCTTGAGGGGCATAAAAAGCAGGATTGTGTGGGAAGCAGTTCTTTCACTTGATACCAATGTTTTATGTATATCAAAACACTACACTTGATAGGGATTGTTTCATGCACTTCAAGGTCACTAAGCTACAAGACACAATAGACAAAGAGTCTGAGTACAAGGCCGAGCTAATGAGAGGCGTACAGGAGACACAAGATGGGGACCAGAAAAGAATCATGACCAAACAGATTGAGAAATGCGATGAAAAAATGGAGGCCCTGATGATGATGATGGTTCATTACTGCGCTGGCTTACAACATTGTTTAGGTGATTATTTAGAAACTAGTTGTTTAATTCAGTGTAAGATGAATTCATCTTTCATTGAGAGAACACAAAAGTAATAGTGTTGCAAGTCTTTAGTTTTTAGCGGTTTTTTTTAGGAAAAACCGGTATTTCATATTGATCAACCGGAAACAAGTTCTCACGCATTACCGCTCATTTCCACGCATGCTCATAAACTTGAAGTGAAAATCTATGTGATCGCCTCCATCTTGTTTCATCGTTGATGAAGAAAATAACTTACTTGATGAATGCCAACAGCCTCCTTTTAGTCATGAATATCCAGGAAAATGGTTTAAAACTTTGACTTAATATATCCATGGTAAATTGTCAAATGAATTGTCAAAATGAGAGAAATAATTCCCTCGCGTTTCAAGATGGAATCTAGGCCAGTGGTTAGTGGAGTTAGCGAATACATGTAAACTGTCTGCTGGTGTTTTGACCTGGCAAATTTACACCCCGTATACACAGTACATGTAACATGTTACAACCCTGTTATAGTCGCGATTACCCCATCCACTAAAACACCTTTTACCTCTCAAATTCGAATAAATCTTTGAAACGGACATGTAGTACTTCAATTGTGATAATAATATGCTATACGAAAAAAAGAATTGAATGTTAGCTTTGATTTCTTTACCTTTTATCATTTAACCTTTTACCACACAACCACAAATTTTCTCGCACTTAAGAGGAAAATGTTGTGATTTATTCAAAATAGCGATTTCGGTAAACAGTAAGGGGTCATGATTGATTTAATAGGGTTTAACGCAACTTTTAATAGTATTTCAGTTATATCGGGGCGGCTGGAGCTCCTAACCATGGATTCCTGGTAGTTCACACACCAGTACTACCGCTACATCCTTATCGAGCCTCTAGCTGCTCATCCCACTTAGGTGTACGATTTACTCACTCATATTGATGAAACATGCTCGCATTATTGAGCGCGGTTACTGATAAACCAGCAAAACCGCTCTCAGGACTTTCAGTCCTTTGATTCACTTTAATATAGATTCACCCATATCACACTAAAAAGAAACGATTATTTTCTGTATTGCCAAGAAAGAGTAAAAAATGTTGGGGTGTTTTTTAAGCAAAATCTCTTAAAGTGCATCATTTAATCCATTTCCTGATGACAAAATTATAGACTGGTCCAAATTTAAAGATATTTCAGTCAAGAAATTCCATTTGATGAATTTTCTTCTACCTTTTTGCAGAAAATATCCCGAAAATTTCTTGTAACAAGCAAGTTTTTAACCCATGTCATGCTTTATTAATTACCTAACTGAATTGCTGTTAAATCAAAGTGCTTTCAGCACTGATAGAACTTGTTGTTCAAAAATCAATATTTCTCTTAGATATCAACTTCATGAACAAGTCTGTCAGGAAAAGTAAATGCAGGAGGTGCAGACTGAGATCAGACTGCACTTATGTGCAGGCTGATCTTAGTCTACACCTCCTGCCAAAACTGGAATATTCTGGGTTCAGCATGACAAGGGTTAATTTTCCACAATCTTTGAGAACTTTTTCTTGTGGGCGTCAAAAGGGGCAATTGTGTGGAAAAGGCTAAATCATTTTCACTTGGCTTTGATTTGTGAATAGACTAGACTGTCATTAAATGAATTGACTGATTGATACTGCAATCAAAAAGTTGATTGACCAATCATGACCTAAATGTCATAACAACAGCTTATTCAGTGATGTTAACCCTTACCCTGCTGAATATTTTCCTATTTTCAGTATATTTGAAAACTTTGACATAGATAGATCTATCTTGCATTCAAATTTCTCAAAACAACAAAAATTAGCAGGTAGTATAGGCTTAGATCAGACTTCACACCTGTGCAGGCTCATCTTAGTCTATATACCTGCCAAAGTCATTGTCAAAGCAGGAATATTCTCACAAGTGTAAAGCTTTCTTGCTTATTCTCTCTGGCTGTATTCCAAAATTTAAAGAATTTGCAGAAGAGCTTTCAAAAAGTGTTAAAATTTACAAACAGAAGCAAAATAGGGTAGCAAACATTTTTTGAAAAGAATAAATTATTTGTTAAAGAAACATCTCCTTTTCCACAGTGCTTTTTTCTAATTAAAATAATTCAACATTTGAAAAAGTGGCTTTGTGTGGTAAATGAGTTAACCCATTACCATATGAGAAAATTTTAGACTGGTCCAAGTTGAAAGAAGTTACATATGGCAATTTAAGTCTTTTTTATGCTCCCTGAAAACTTTTGTGGGGGAGCATATAGTTCCCGGCTTGTACCCGCGTCCGTCTGGCCGGCCATCCGTCTGACATCATATCTCAGGAACCCCTGGGCCTAATAGGATGAAACTTCATATTTGATCTTCCTAGCAAATTTCCATCGGACTTTTTTTAATTTTCTCAATTCAAGGCTGTGTCATGGAAAAAGGGGCCTTATTGTAAAAATTAGTTTTTGCTAATTTCTCTTAGTCAAAAGGTCAGAATATTATGAAATTTCATATTTGAGTAGCAAATCAGATCCTTTTGACCTTTTGAAAAAATTTACGTTTAAAAAAAACTTGTCATGGGAAATGGGGCCTTAATATTATAAGCTTTACATAAGCTCTCTTTTTGTCCTGCAAAAACTTATATTAGCCATAACTTTTGATTGGTTACATATATAGTCTTCATATTTCATATGTGCATTGCTTGTGACAAACCCTTTTTGTTGGTATTAGGTTCAAGGTCATCATTCAAGGTCAAGTGTATTGACAGAATTTTGAAAATCTTGACTTTAACATTGTCTATAAGTTTACGATCGCAAGTGATATAGCCTTTATATTTCACATGTGCATTGTTTATGACAAAAACTTTCTATTGGTATTAAGTTCAAGGTCATCTGTTGAGGTCAAGGTTGTTTCTCAAAGTCAAAATTTTGAAAAAAAAATAACTTTAACATAGCCCATAGGTTTACAATGTAAAGTGATATACCCTTCATATTTCACATGTGCATTGCTTATGACATGACCTTTCTGTTGGTACTAAGTTCAAGGTCATCTGTCAAGATCAAGGTCATTTCTCAAGGTCAAAACTTCGAAAATCTTAACTTTTAAATTTTCTATAAGTTTACAATGGTAAGTGATATAACCTTCATATTTCACATGTGCATTGCTTATGACATGGACTTTATGTTTGTACTAAGTTCAAGGTCATCTGTCAAGGTCAATTCTCAAGGTCAAAATTTCAAAAAGATTAACTTAAACATAGCCCATAAGTATACAATGGTAAGTGATATAGCCTTTATATTGTATCATGTGCATTGCTTATGACATGGACTTTCTATTGATACGAAGTTCAAGGTCATCTGTCAAGATCAAGGCATTTCTCAAGGTCAAAGTTTCAAAAATCTTAACTAGAACATTGTCTATAAGTTTACAATGGTAAGTGATATAGCCTTCATATTTCACAGGTGCATTGCTTAAGACATGGCCTTTCTGTTGGAATTAAGTTCAAGGTCATTTGTCAAGGTCATTTCTTAAGGTTAAAATTTCGAAAATTTTAACTAACATAGCCAATAAGTATACAATGGTTAGTGATATAGCTTCAAATTTTGCATTGCATTGCTTATGATATGGACTTTCTGTTGGTACTAAGTTCAAAGTCATCTTTCAAGATCAGGGTAATTCCTCAAGGTCAAAATTTCGAAAATCTTAACTTTAACATTGTTTTTAAGTTTACAATGCTAAGTGACATAGCCTTCATATTTTACATGTATGACATGACCTTTCTGTTGGTATAAGGTTCAAGGTCATCTGTCAAGGTCAAGGATATTTCTCAAGGTCAAAATTTCAAAAAATTAAACTTTAACATGGCCCATTAGTATACAATGATAAGTTATATAGCCTTCATATTTTACATGTGCATTTCTTTTGACATGGACTTTCTGTTGGTACTTAGTTCAAGGTCAAGGTCAAATTGTCAAGGTCATTAATTTTCAAATATACCTCCTTTACAAATTGCCAAAAGTTCTTGTTACTTTACATAAATGTTGTTTATTAAATGCCCTAGGTAATGTTTATTACTATTTTGACCCAATGAGCCTTACCATGCTAAAAGGGGGCTTAATACCATGTAGCTTTACATTTTGTATATTTCCTACTCTAGAATAATTCAGTCTATTGTTTCTGCAAGACTACTCAAGTAAGAGTCTTCATTTTTGTATGGAGACACTTTTATTGATAACTTTGATAGTCAAGATAAAATATTTAACCCTTTACCATATAATGATATTGAATTTTACTAGAATGAGGCCTGTGAGGCCATACAGATTCCTTCAATGTTTTTCAAACTTCAAAATTTCTTGTGAACTGACAAAAGCCTTATTGGAGCATAATCCGTCTCTGACGGCTCTTGTTTTAACTTTCTTGGGAGAAAACATTGTGAAAAATAAAGATATTGCTAGTAGAAAGCAATTTCTTCATTTTACACAATACCTTCCCAATTGTTTAAGGTGCATCAAAAATGTCATTGGAATGGGTCAATGAACCTTTAAGCTATCTTTGTCTAAAAAAAGTTAGCTTACTCTTGCTTTTTTGTTTGTATTAGAACCAGACTCTGCACAGAAGGACACTTTTTAATGCCCCTCAAGATAAACATGAAGAATTTCTTTGGCAGGTTTCAAGATAATACTTTCAATCTACTTGCTATGAGATTTACCGTATTTGACCCTCTACCAAAATACTCAAAGAATTACTGTACTCTGAAAGCTAGCCCTTTTCTGTACAATCCCCGATTTAAGATAGGACTAAAGAAGATTATCTTTGAAAATCTTCTTCTCCTATACCTTTAGGCCTAGAGTGTTGATATTTGGTAAGTATCAATGCCTACTGACCCTCTACCAGAATACCTCAAAGAGTTACTGTACTCTTTATTTTAGAGCTAAATATGGGATGAAATATATACCTTGTATTAAAGGGGAAAATCTTTAAAAAATCTTCTTCTCCAAATAAATAGGTGTACAGCTTTGATATTTTGTATATATCATAAAGCCTTCAGCCATCATACTGAGGGGAGTGATATAGAATCATCATGGTCCTCTTGTATAATTTTAAACTCGTCCAAGATCAAAGGTTTTGCAGACGAAAATGTTAAGTGGCTTTAATTTGAAATAGAACTATACACAAGGGTAAAAAATATTGTGGAAAAAAAAAGAAATTTCTTGTAACAAGCAATTTCTTCTTTTCCGCAATATTTTCTTAAGTATATAATCACAGGATGTATAAACAAGGGATCGTATAGGAAAGGGAGTAATTTTATATACATATTCTTTTAGATCAAGAAGAAGCCCATCGCAGATTACAAAGTATGAAGCCCATGACTGAGCCTTTAGAGGATTCTGGGATACAGTTTATTGTCACTGATACAGATCATCACCTTGAAAGTTGATTTCATGGTTTCCTGGACAAGGATTCTGCAATATACACTTGTTTTAACCCTTGTCATGCTGTATAAATAACCTTACTGAATTGCTGTCAAATCAAAGTGCTGAAAGCACTGATAGAACTCGTTGTTCAAAAATCAATATTTCTTTTGGAAATCAGTTTCATTAACAACTCTGGCAGAAAAAATACAAGCAGGAGGTGTAGACTAAGATCAGACTGCAGGCTGATCTTGGTCTATACCTCCTGCCAAAACCGGAATATTCCGGGTTCAGCATGACAAGGGTTAATCCATTTCCACACAGTGACACTTTTAAACGCCCCTCATGATCAAGGAAAACAATTAGGAAATCATTGTGTATAATGAAGAAATTACTTGTTACAAGCAATGTCTACATTTTCCACAATGTTTCTACCCAGATAGTTGAAAAATTTAAAACTTTATAAATTTTAAATGGCTGTCTGCAACTCCTTTCAATTTGGACCAGTCTAAAAGTTTACCGTCTAGGAATGGGTACCAGATGGCAAAATTTTAGACTGGTCCAAGTTGAAAGGAGTCACAAGTGAGTTTTTAGCTTAGGAAATTTAAGATTTTTTCAACTTTCTGGGTAGAAAACATAGTGGAAATATGGAAATTGCTTGGAACAAGTATTTCGTCATTATCCACAATGCTTTATCAATTGCTTCTATTTAGGGGTGTCAAAAAGCATTGTGTAAGGATTGGTTAAGCTATTGTTTTGGTCAACACTAATTTACTTGTACCTTTTCTTGTCATACAAGAGAAATTGTAAGTAATGGTTCTGAATTTTACTCAAAAATAACCTTTATATGAAATAACAACATTTTAGTGTCCAAAATGAATGATATTACAGACAATAATACATAGGGTATTTTGACCTGAAATAGGTAGAATAGGAAACATTTCTGGTAAAGGAGAAGTTTTTTGTGATGAGCAGTTTCTCCTAATTCCAAAATGCTCATAATATAGTTTCTTCATTATCTCAAAATACACTATTGTATGGTTAAGATTCAATGATATACAAGTGATACTGAATCCAATTTTAGTTCAACAAATCAAGCTTCATGTGCATACCATAGTCTTTCATCATTTATGTGTCTCCTTACATCAAAACATTTTTTCATCCAATTTGAAACTGTCTAATACATTTTCTTGCTTGGTAATTCCCAACACGAAAAAGATATGTTTGTAGAATATTTAACCCGTTCCCACACAAGGACACGTTTTGTTGTCCCTCAAAACAAACAATTAGAAAAACATTGTGTAAAATTAAGAAATTGCCCGTGACAAGCCATTTCTTCATTATACACATAAAGTTTTCTACCCAGAAAGTTAAAAAAAATCTAAAATGCCATGAACTTTGAATTGTCATCTGCAACTCCTGTCAAATTTGACCAGTCTAAAAAATTGTCTGGTAATGGGTTAACCAATTCCCAAACAAAGAGGCTGTTAATCACCCTCAATATGAAAGCTTTTGAGGACATTGTGGAGAATGAAGAAATTGCATGTTATAAGCAATTTCTTCATTATCCACAATGTTTACAACCCAAAAAGACAAAGAATTTCTAGATTTCATCAACTTAAAATTGTCTTCTGCAACTTCTTTGAATTTGGACTGGTCTAAAATTTTACTGTGTGGGAATGGGTTAAAGGTGTTAAATTATTGCTGCACAGATGGGGGTACAAGACATAATGCTGCATTCCATGTTGTAAATATTAAGATAATCACAGAATTGTGTTCAACTTTTATGTTTCCATTCTCATTACTGAACATTTCATATTTTCAATTGACTGGTTTTGCTGTGTAATACTGGATTATTTTGTATGGTTTAACAAAACTGAGTTGGATTTGACTTGTATTTTAAATGATATTAACCCTTTCCTGGATAAACCCTGGATTTTACGTCACTATGATTTTATTCTTGAGAAATTCTTATGATAAGCAATTTCTCCTTTTCCCACAATGTTTTCTACCACATAGGATGATTTTATTTCGAATTGCATCCAATTTTATTTTTTGTCTGCAACCTCTTTCAATTTGGACCAGTCTAAAATTTCAAAAACCAGGAAAGGGTTAATTTGTGGTCAGACACATTTAATAGAAAACAATTGACAAATTGTTGGCCCACCCCACTTCCTCCATTGGCCCGACCCAATGACTCTAACACCAAGTTCTGTTTCGATATTTAATGGCCAGTACCATGTAATCAAAAAAGTAGAATGGTTGGTTGGCAACTTGAATGTCATAACTACAGCTTTAATAAGTCGCAAAACACACAAAAATTCTTTTCATAAATGGCTGCCAATGATGAAGTTCAAAGTTGACTTCTGGTCTAAATGAATGATTTCATTGGTCCACTGATTATTATTTTGGCAGTAGTGATTGGTGGAATGTTGGTTGGTGACGTGCTTAACCCATTCCCACACAAGCCCTCCTTTTTACGCCCCTCAACAAAAACACTTTGGAAAACATTGTGGACATTGAAGAAATTGCTTGAAGCAAGCAATTTCTTCAATGTCCACACTGTTTTCTACCCTAAAATTCAATTATTTTTAGAATTTAATTTACTTGAAATTGTTGTCTGCATCTTCTTTCAATTTGGGCTAGTCTAAAATTTTCTTGTGTGGGAATGGGTTAACATAAATGTGGGGAGGTCAACATTCACTTCCTGTCTAGCTTGGGATAACGATATCTTTTCTTCAATTAACATGCATTTTAAAATATTGTTTGCAAATTCTTAAATTTTGTTGTGATCTTGTCAGTCTTGAAAAACTATGTTACAACAAGAGGTTTGTTCTTTCTGAACTAATTCCCACACAATTCTGCTTCTTTATGCCCCTGAAGAATAAAGCTTGAGAAAACAATGAAGAAATTACTCGTAATACATAATCTTGTCATTGTCCACATTGTTTTCTACACTAAAATACAAAGGATTTTTAAAATTTCATCCACTACAATTTGTCTTCAGCTTCTTCTTTGAATGTTGACTAATCTAAATTTTTGTCATTTGGTAATAGGCTAATACAGTTTCCATGAAGAAGCTGTGACTGATGAACCTCTGCAGGGAACACTTTTTCACTGTAACATTGTGCTGGAACACTTTACCCCTACATCATGATCAAGGCTGTAACATAGCTCTGGGGTATTGGCAATGGGTTGAAATGAATGAGATCAAATACTGATATTGTATTCCTTTTATTCATCCATTACCAAATGATGATATGTTAGACTGGTTCAAAGTTACGGAAGTTGCAGATGAAACTTAAAGTTGATGAATTTCTTAAAATGAATTTCTTTTGAGGTAGAAAACATTGCTGATAATGAACAAATTGCTTGTTACAAGTAACTTCCTCATTTTCCACAATGTTTTCTGTCTTTGGGAATGGGTTAATCCTTTATCTCCTTTGGTTACAAAAGTATAATGTGTTTGTGGGTAAGGAATCATAACAATAACTATTCTGTGTTTGTTCATTTGAGGACAGATTTTAAACCTAGATGTCAATATTAACATCATTTTGCACATATTTGTTAAACATCTGTGATCAAACAAGCTGGAGAGCAAGTTGGCCCATCATCAGCCAACAACACTGTAGACCAATGAAGATTCAAAGAAGACAACATTGTAACAAGCAATTTCATCTTTTCTCACAAAATTTGCCTTAGTGTATCAAAATGCATGGTTATGTGGTAATGGTATTGCTCAAGATGATACAATCCTACATTTTAATGTGCTAAGAAAATACGAGTTGTACATAGATTTCTGAGAAAAGGAAAAGTTGCTTGTTAAAAGCAATTTTTTCTCAAAGTGTTTTCTACCCTGTTTGCATCTGTTTTTAGCTCACCTGAGCATAACATGGTGAGCTTTTGTGATCATTGAATGCTCATTGCCCCTCTTGGTGTGTCTACAGTTTACGTTTTTACATTCTAGAAGCCACTATTTTTACCCAATCTTTGTCAAACTTGGTCAAAATAATTGTTAGGTCACAAGGATGAATCCTATTTATAGCTCACCTGAGCATGAAGTCCATCCATTCACAATTACGAAAAAATCTTCTCCTCCTAAACTAACCATGGAATTTCAACAAAAATTCACAGAAATGAGCATTAGGTCATGCTTTTTCAAAATACTTTAAAGAATTGAAATCTATGAAGAACTTTGGATGCCATGGCAACGGAGTTAAAAAACTTAAAAAATCTTCTCCTTCGAAACCATTAGGCCTAGAGCTTTGATTTGGTATATATCATCATTTATTGACCTTCTACCTAAATTCTTCAAAGAATTACTGTATCTTGAAAAAAAGCCCTTTTCCTTGTGATCCCTGATTTTACATAGAAATGAAAAAGAAATCTTTAAAAATCTTATTCTCCAAAACCTTAAGGACTAGAGCTTTGATATTTGGTATAAATCATCATCTATTGACCCGCTACCAAGTTACTTCAAAGAATTACTGTATCTTGAAATTAAGCCCTTTTTGTGATCCGGGTTTTACATAGAAATAAAGAAGGAAATCTTTATAAATCTTCTTCTCCATTACCATATGGCTTAAAGCTTTTATATTTGTATGAATCCATGCCTATTGAAACTCTACCAAAATACTTCAAAGAATTACTGTATCTTGAAAATTAGCCCTTCTCTGTGTGATCCCTGATTTTACATAGAAATACAGAAGGAATTTTTGGAAAATCTTCTCCAAAATCTGAAGGACCTAGAGCTGTGATATTTGGTACAAATCATCATCTATTGACTCTCTACCAGAATATTTCAAAGAATGAGTGTATCTTGAAAATTAGCCCTTTTTGTGCGATCCCTGATTTTACATAGAAATAAAGAAGAAAATCTTTAAAAACATTCTTCTCCCAAACCATAAGGCCTAGAGCTTTGATATTTTGTATGTATCAATGCCTATTGATACTCTACCAAAATACTTCAAAGAATTACCGTACTCTGATAATCAGTCCATTTCTGTGTTATCTCTGATTTTACATAGAAATAAAGAAGGATATATTTATAAAAATCTTCTTCTCCCAAACCATAAGGTCAAGACCTTTAATGTTTTGTAAGTATTCATGTCTATTGACCCTCTACCAAAATACTTCAAAGAATTACCGTACTCTGATAATTAGCCTGTTTCTTTGTGATCCCTGATTTTGCATATGAATAAAGAAGAAAATCTTTATAAATCTTCTTCTCCCAAACCATAAGGCATAGAGTTTTGATATTTGGTTTTTATTAAAACCTATTGACACTCTACCAAAATACTTCAAAGAATTGCTGTATCTTGAAATTTGCCCTTCTCTGTGTGCTCCCTGATTTTACATAGAAATACAGAAGGAATTTTTGGAAAATCCTTTCCCAAATCTGAAGGACCTAGAGCTGTGATATTTGGTACAAATCATCATCTATTAACTCTCTACCAGAATATTTCAAAGAATGAGTGTATCTTGAAAATTAGCCCTTTTTGTGCGATCCCTGATTTTACATAGAAATAAAGAAGGAAATCTTTAAAAACATTCTTCTCCCAAACCATAAGGCCTAGAGCTTTGATTTTTTGTATGTATCAATGCCTATTGATACTCTACCAAAATACTTCAAAGAATCACAGTACTCTGATAATTAGTCCTTTTCTGTGTTATCCCTGATTACATAGAATTAAAGAAGGATATATTTAATACAAATCTTCTTCTCCAGAACCATTAGGTCAAGAACTTAAATGTTTTGTAAGTATCAATGTCTATTGACCCTCTACAAAAGTACTACAAAGAATTACCGTACTCTGATAATTAGCCTGTTTCTTTGTGATCCCTGATTTTACATAGAAATAAAGAAGAAAATCTTTATAAATCTTCTTCTCCCAAACCATAAGGCATAGAGCTTTGATATTTGGTTTTTATTAAAACCTATTGACACTCTACAAAAATTCTCAGTAGAATTACTGTATCTTGAAAATTAGCCCTTCTCTGTGTGATCTCTGATTTTACATAGAAATACAGAAGGAATTTTTTGAAAATCTTCTCCAAAATCTGAAGGACCTAGAGCTGTGATATTTGGTACAAATCATCATCTATTGACTCTCTACCAGAATATTTCAAAGAATTAGTGTATCTTGAAAATTAGCCCTTTTTGTGCGATCCCTGATTTTACATAGAAATAAAGAAGGAAATCTTTAAAAACATTCTTCTCCCAAACCATAAGGCCTAGAGCTTTGATTTTTTGTATGTATCAATGCCAATTGATACTCTACCAAAATACTTCAAAGAATCACAGTACTCTGATAATTAGTCCTTTTCTGTGTTATCTCTGATTACATAGAATTAAAGAAGGATATATTTAATACAAATCTTCTTCTCCAGAACCATAAGGTCAAGAACTTAAATGTTTTGTAAGTATCAATGTCTTTTGACCCTCTACCAAATACTTCAAAGAATTACCGTACTCTGATAATTAGCCTGTTTCTTTGTGATCCCTGATTTTGCATATGAATAAAGAAGAAAATCTTTATAAATCTTCTTCTCCCAAACCATAAGGCATAGAGCTTTGATATTTGGTGTGTATTTAAACCTATTGACACTCTACAAAAATTCTTGGTAGAATTACTATATTCTGAAAATTAGCCATTTCTGTTCAATCTAAGATTTAATCAAGGAATACAGAAGGATATCTATGAAAATCTTCTCTTTCTAAACCATTAGGCCTAGAACTTTGATATTATGTATAAATCATCATCTATTGACCCTCTATCAAAATAATCCAAAGAATAGAGCTTTGATATTTTGCTGGAAACATCAGAATATTGACCACTTTCAAAATAGCTAAATTTATCACCCTCGTTTCAGGGGTATGATTTCTATACAGAAACGAAGAAGGATTTTTTAAATAACATTCCCTCCCAAACCAATGGGCCAATTTCAACCAATTTGGATAGAAATGTTCCTGAGGTGGTCCCCTTAAAAAATAAAAAAAGGATTGAAATCAGTTGAAAACTCTGGTATCATAATCCTAGCCTTTACATTAAATTTGACGATAGAAAGAAAAAGATCCTTTATCTCGGTAGAGTGCACTAGGGCCAATGGCCCTTTTGTTTTTGATTTTTTGTGCTCAAACTTAAGAACCAATTGACCTGCAACCTTGAAACTTCATACAATTATTGCCAATGGAAGTACCCTATCCTTTTGAGTCATGTAGGTCAAAGATCAAGATCATAATTCAACTTTAATTGAAAATCGTTTCTGTACTCTAACTCATGAGCCAATTGACATAGTACCCAGGAACCTTATACACATGTTGTTCATTCTCCAAGAAGGTGTCTATTTGTTTTTGGGTAATGTAGGGCGTGGGTCAAATGCGCTACTTTAGTGACAAAGAGCAGGGGAGGTATAGATCCACTTTGCAACAATTTTAGTCAATTCAGCCAATTTATACTGTAATTATTTATACAACTTAATGTTGATCCATTCCCACTCTATCCATCTTTTTAATGACCATGAAGAAAAAACTTAAAAAAACATTGTGAAAAGGGAAAAAATGTAACCCAGGAAACTTTGTTTTGATGTCAATATTTTGTATTGTTTTATTTGTGCATGAATATAATATGATACAAAACATAATTTATTAAAGTATTTTTGTTACAGGAATTTTTGAAAATATTGCTTTGTTACTAATAAGAACATTATTGCTTTTCTTTAGCTTATTCCCAATCAATTATACCTTTTCAAAACCCTCTAGATAATAACTCACAGAAAAAAGTAACAAGAATTTTCTTAATTGTCCACTGACTTTTAAATTTCACCTACTAGAAATTGTTGAATGTAATATCTTCCAGTTTTGATTTTTCTAAAATCTTGTCTGGTAATGGGCTAAAGTCTGAGCTATACTTATTAACACTCAGTCTGTAGGTTGAATAATACTGAGATACCGAGCCATATAAGTATGCAGAACTTATAGCCAGGAATATAATACAAAAGTAGACTGTTGGTGGATCACGGCTGTCAGTCAAAGAAACAATCTCCCAATCAAATCGTTCATTTAGACTGGAAATTAACTTTGTACTCCGACATTGGCCCACATTTATATGAAGCTTTATTAAGTAACCTGAGCATAAAGTGAGAGTTAGGCTATTGTGATTGGCATTTCTATTGCCAAAACCATTCAACCAATCAAGCTTTGTTCTTTCGGGGAAGCTCTCCAAAGACTTAAAAAGAATTCGATTCCATTAAAACTCTGTGGTACTAGACTCATGTTACCCTTACTGGTGCCACCATCATAGCGCAGTTGTTAGCGCATTGGACTGTCAATCTAGAGGTCCCGGGTTTGATCCCCGATGGCAGCACTCATCCTTTGGGTCGATAATCGTAGACCTATGTGGGATAGCAGCTGGAGGCTATGAAGGGATGTGGTGGCGGTACTAGTGTGAGAAATACCAGGAATCTATTGTTTGGTGCTTCAGCCGCCGAGATATAACTGAGAGATTTTTGAAAGCGGTGCAAAACCACATTCAAACAAAACCCTTACTGGCTAAAAATGTTGCAAAGTAACACCGTTTATTATCCAACTGGAACTGTCTGTCAGAGTCAGTGGGCCTGCCAGCATGTCAGTGGATGAGGTTAGCGATCCTTCTGTTGATTCGCAACATAAACATTATTACTACAGTTTAATCAAGCTTTATCCCATTCCCAAACAGTGATACTTTTGGAAGCCTCTCAAGGAAAACAATTTTGAAAACATTGTGAAAAATGAAGAAATTGCTTATTGCAATTTCTTCATTTTACACAATGTTTTCTATGCAGAAAGTTTAAAAATCTATAATATCATAAACTTTTAATTGTCGTCTGCAACGCCATTCAATTGGCCCAGTTTAAAATTTTGTCATCTGGTAATGGGTTAAATATGGTATTTAACCGTATTTAACCCTTTCCTGTACAAACCCGGGATTATACACATGGGAAACATTGTGGAAAAAGAAGAAATTGCTTGTAACAAGCAATTCCTTCTTTTCCTACATTTTCTACCAGATTGGATGGTGTGTCTTCAAATTGCTACAATTTTTAATGTCTGCAACCTCTTTCAATTTTGATCAGTCTAAAATTTCGAAATAAACGGAAATGGTTAAGTCACCTAACCAAATAAAATGCTTGACATAATTGTTAGAGATCAACATTCGCTTCCATTTTAAATAAATGATATGATTGGTTGACTGAAGTTTTGATTGACAGCAGTTGAGTTGAAGAATTGTTGTTTATATCTCCATTGAAATATTTTCTAAAAAAAGTTTTCATTTTGCACTTTATCCCTTTCCTGGTTAATCCCTGGTTTTTACGTTCCTGTGATTTTATAATGAAGAAAATATTGTGGAAAAAGAAGACATTGCTTGTGACAAGCAATTTCTCCTTTTTCCACAATATTTTCTACTCTACTGAATGGTTATTTCTCAAATAAAATCAACTTGAAATTTTCGTCTGCAAATCATTTGAATTTGTGAGGGTCTAAAATTTTGCAAAACAGGAAAGGGTTGTGCAAGATTTTGGAGTTTTAAGTCATCACCACACCATCCAGCATTTTGGAGACAATGAGGAAAATTAGAATAAGGAGACATTGCTTGAAATTTTTCCCTTTCTAACAAAATTTTACTTTACATTTTAAACAGACCTTGACTTGTTTGCTCCTTTCAGTTTGTAAAAGTCAAAAATTTTGTTCTCTGGCAAATGGTTAACCCTTTCCCAGACAATCATGCTTTTTGAAGCCCCACCCCCCAGAAAAACATGGAAAATGAAGAAATTACTAACAGCAAGCAATTTATTCATTATCCACATTTTTTCTCCCTAAAAAGGCAGACTTTCCATATTCCATCAACTAAGAATTGTCATCTGCAACTTCTTTTGGACCAGTCTAAACATTTTTTTTGTTATTGGTTGAATAAGCTTAGTATTTTGATTGCAATTTTAATTTTGTCTTTCTGTGATACAATAATATAAAATTTAGTTTACTTGCTCATAGATAAATCTGTATTTAGTTATTGTATTTTTATTGATTGCTGATTGTAAAAATGCTTAAATTGAAGGGTAAGTGCAAAACAATTGTATGTCTTGAATTTGGCTAACTTTGACACTCTTAGATTTACAAAATTGGCGATAAGCCTAGATATCTTAGTATTATACTGTCATAAGTTACTAAAAAAGTACCTTGAACCCTTCTGTTAGACCTTGAACTTTGACCTAATTTTGTAAAAACTTTTACACTGTTTGGACCCTAGAAAGGCAATGCTGAATAAGGATAAATTTTAAGCAAATTAGAAGTACAATGTATTAATATTTTGATTTTCTTTCTGCTTTGCCAAGTTTATAACTAACAATTGAAACAATGAATCCAAAAATGCTTCGGAAATTGCCATTTAATGTGTACTACTTTAAATTTCATAATGCTCACTGGTAAAATTTTGAAATACATATGTATTCCTTACATGTTATTAAAATGTTAACATGATTCTGAAAGCTTGAACATTTAACATCACCTTTTTTGCAAACTGACAAACTGTTTAGGTAGAATCGCAGTTGAAGTATGGTTGAAATTTCAAAGATAAGTAAAATGAGACTTCTTGATAAAAAAACCCCAAATATGTATGGTTTGTTGTCAACTGATAGATCACAGCTATCAATCATGAAATTGTTTGACTAATCATTAATGCTGACCATAGTTGATATGGACCTCCTGCTTTCATGCCCAACATCCTTATTGATAATGCAAAGTTGTCATGGGTTCGATCCCCAGCAGTGGCACATATCCTTTCCAATATTTGTCTCTCACCAATGGGTGGATAATCGTAAATCTAAGAGGGATAGCAGCTGGAGGCTAGGAAAGGATGTAGTGGCAGTATTGGTGTGAGAAATACCAGGAATCCGTTGTTAGGTGCTCCAGTCTCCACAATATGACTGAAATACTGTTAACAGTGGTGTTAAACTCATTCAATCAATCAATCTTATTGGTTATGCAAACTACTGCTGGTTCTGTAGTTATGACGTTTATGCAGCCAACAAACGGTTTGCTTTTTGTGTTATCTTCCTGACTATGTTTATTGCAAATTAACCCATTCCCAGGTAATAACACTTTAAAACATTCCTTTATATAACTAGAGCTGTCGCCCTCAATGGCTGACGAGAATACCCCCCACACCGCTAAAAAGGCTTTTCTATGAAGGAGTGGAATTTGAAGGGGCATTTTATGACCCCTTTTTAAGTAGGAGTGGAAAAGTAGCAATTGTGTATGTAATTATGTTTTCAGCTTCTCCCCCCCCCCCCCCCGATCGCGTCTTTCTTTTGCAAGTCTCACTCTCCAACACTTCTGACCCTTGAAAGCTATGTACCAAGTATTAGAGAGGACGGAATTATTCAGTTAATTGTTAATTGTAAATGACTTACAGCGTTTTGATGTCAAACATGTATATATACAAGATGATGTTACTTACCAAATTTGGTAACTCCCCTTATGGTTACTGAGTTTTGCAATTTTAAATTTTGACTACTCCCCCCCCCCATTAAAAAGTTCAAAATGGCATAACTCTGAAACTAACGACTGGATCAAGATGAAAATTGCAGGTGCACAACTTCATATGATAGGAAACAACCTGATAAAATTTCAGCAAAATTGGTCAAAAAATGTGGGAGGAGAAGAGGACACAAAATTATGTCCACGGATCCCCATTTAAAAAGTTCAAAATGGCATAACTCTGAAACTAACGACTGGATCAAGATGAAAATTGCAGGTGCACAACTTCATATGATAGGAAACAACCTGATAAAATTTCAGCAAAATTGGTCAAAAAATATGGGAGGAGAAGAGGACACAAAATTATGTCCACGGATCCCCATTTAAAAAGTTCAAAATGGCATAACTCTGAAACTAACGACTGGATCAAGATGAAAATTGCAGGTGCACAACTTCATATGATAGGAAACAACCTGATAAAATTTCAGCAAAATTGGTCAAAAAATGTGGGAGGAGAAGAGGACACAAAATTATGTCCACGGACGGACGGACGGACAGACGGACGGACGGACGGACGGACAGACGGACGGACGGACGGACAACCTGATTCCAGTATACCCCCCCATAACTTCGTTGTGGGGGGTATAAAAATGTTTGTAACACTGTGATAAATGAAGAAATAACTTGTTACAAGATCTACATTATCCACAATGTTTTCTACCCCAAAATACAAAGATTTTAAAGATTTCATGAACATATAAATTGTTGTCTGCAACTTCTTTGAATTAGGACTGGTCTGAAATTTTATTGTGTAGTAATGGGGTAATGTGGTATGATGTCTCGGTCAAACTGCCTTGTCAAAGGTCAGAGGTCTAGACCAGCAATCCGTCAATTCTACAGATAACTACTTGTACTAGGGATCTAGCTTTTAGATGCTTTGTAGTTAAATTCCATGTCCAATGATCCGATTATGCCTGGAACTGTTTTTGACGGGACTTGGCATTAGATATTACAACCTGTATGGTCGCGGGTTTGAGTATGGGCAAGACACTTAATAGCCAGCCTGTCTACCCCGCTGTAAAATTGGGTAGTACAAGGTTTATGCCACTGCCTCTCTTTCGGGGGCGTGAAAACACCTGGTTGGTGAGTGTTCGAGAGTGACTTTATATGCTTAGAGCTTTTCTCCCAATTAAACTGAAATATAATCCTATAAACTAAAATCCAAGAGTGTGAATAGAAAAATAACTAGACATTTTTGCAAAGCGAACTAATACCCCACCCCCAACAGCGCTTGTCCATATACAAGTGCTATCCACCATAGGGCAACAACAAATAACGAACTTTTAAATTAAAGGCCATAACTCAGTCAAAAATCAATGGACCATAACCAAATATGATATGCACATGTCTGACTCATATCGAGTCTTTCTGTGAAATTTGAATCAAAGCCGTCCAATGGTTGCTGAGAAATTGAGCGGACACGATTTTTCACCAAAAGGCCATAACTCTGTCAAAAATCAATGGACCATAACCAAAATGAAATATGCACATCTCTGCTTGATACTGATTATATCAGTGAAGTTTGAATCAAATCCGTCCAATGGTTGCTGAGAAATTGAGCGGATACTAGAAAGCTTCAGACAGACGGACCGACAAGCTATCTCCTATATATCCCCCAAACATAGTTTTGGGGGGTATAATAAAATTGTGAGAAAAGGAGAAATGGCTAGTTACAATTAATTGCCTCTTTCACACAATGTTTCATAACCATCTTTAGGACCATAAAAATGAGAGATTGTGTGGAAATGAGTTGAATGAGTAAAGATCTGTGAACCATATTACCCAGTTCATTCTCTCTTGATCTATTCCCACACATTGACGCTTTTTGACGCCCCCAAGGAAAAAAACTTTGGAAAACATTTTGAATAATCAAGATATTGCTTGTTGCTGTCTGCAACTTCTTTCAATTAGGATCAGTCTAAAGGTGTGTTGTTTGGTAATAGGTTAAGGCATTAACACATTATAGTATCCATATCAATAAAAGTGACTAAATACACACATTACCAACATCTTGAATATTGACAATTAAGAACTAGATCTCAATTAATCCACATAACATAGTGTAACTATTCATCAGGTACTCTGTTAATCAAATATGTTACAAAACATCAAGAAATTTGCACAAAGGAAAGGTGACCATCATTTGAATTCTATTTACTTTACACCATTTACAGGCATGTCTAAAGATGACTAGCATTCATCGAAGACTGACAATGAATTGCTAAATACCAGTTCTGTTCACTGTCAAATCCAGATTATGTGGATATAACTGACAGAATTGATAGATTGCTGGCCCAAACCAATGACGCCCCTGGCCATGCTGACTCACCAGGAAATTCCCCTGCAATGTTCAACAGCATTATTTTGAAAAAAAAACTATGGCCAATCTTGTAACATGTATAAAAAGTAAATGGTTGGTTGGCAAGCTAAACATCGTAACTAGAGCTTGAATATTTAATAGCTGTGACATTTAAGTCACCAAAACAACAAAAATGCTTATCACAAATGTCGGCCAATATCTGGATTATCGGTCTTAATAAATGATTTGATTGGTTGATTGTTTGGTTGACAGCTACGATTGGTCGATTGTATGGGTATTGTGGTCTTCCAAAAAGTGTTTCTCAACTGTATTTGTTTTTAGCTTTAACTATTTGACAGATGTTTAGTCATTAGTGGGCAAGCTTTTGAATGCAGGGGAAAACTGATTTGATTTTACCAGTAAATTCAAAAACATACGGATTGCTGCATGGTACATAAATGAATATTTAGATGTATAGTTTCCAATTAGGTTTGTGGTATAGGACCTGATTTCATTTTGATGGATGGTAAAACCAATCAACATAGACCTTAGACATCAGCAAGTACAGCAACTTAAAAATGCAATTTCTTTGTTTCCTCAAATTTTATCTAGTCTTTTCTGTTTTACTATTTTTAAATTTTCACCCTTTTTTAGTTCACCTGAGCACGTAGTGCTCAAGTGAGCTATTGTGATCCCCTTTTGTCCGGCTACCGTCTGTCGTACGTCGTCCGTCAACAATTTCTTTAAACGACATCTCCTCCCAAAGAACTGGGCCAATTTGAACCAAATTTGGCAGAAATGTTCCTTAGGTGGTCCCCTTCAAAAATAGCTAAAAGAATTGAAATCTGTTAAAAACTCTGGTTGCCATGGCAACAAAAGTGAAATTTTAGAATAATCTTTAAAAATCTTCTCCTCCTGACCCAGAAGGCGTAGAGCCTTGATATTTTGCATGAAGCGTCAATATATTGACCTCTTTCAAAATAGCTAAAATCATGATCCTCTGGTCCCTAGGGGCGGAGCCCCAGGGGGGTGGGGTTTATATAGAAATAAAGAACGATTTTTAAAATGACATCTCCTCCCAAACCACTAGGCCAATTTGAACCAAATTTGGCAGAAATGTTCCTTAGATGGTCCCCCTTAAAATTAAGAAAAAGAATTGAAATCCATTAAAAACTCTGGTTGCCTTGGCAACAAAAGTGAAAATTCTAAATAATCTTTAAGAATCTTCACCTCCTGACCTAGATGGTGTAGAGCCTTTATATTTTGCATGAAGCATCAGTATATTGATCTCTCAAAATAGCTAAAATCATGATCCTTGGGTCTCCAGGGGCGGACCCAGGGGGGGGGGGTGTTATAGGCATGAAGCATCAGTTCACAGACTTCTTTCTTATTTCTGAAATTATAACCCATGGAAAAAGTTTTTTCCTTCTTTCAAATCAGCACTAAAGCCTTGGAATTTGTAATTTAGACTTTTGGATCCCCAGGTTCATAGTCTTTATATGCAACTGTGGCCCACTTGTTTCATAATCCTAACCTTAACATGAAATTAGACTGTTGAAAGAAAAAGAGCCTTTATCTCAGATGAGCCCCCCAGGGCCAAAGGCCCTCTTGTATGAATATCATGGGGCATATCGTTTTACTGTTGTTGTCTGTCTATCCGTCATTCCATCTGTCGGTCTGCAAAACTTAACCAAAAAACTTAGCATTGCCAATTACTACCAGCCTATTTAAGATACAGTGCTCATATTTGGTATGATGATACATCTCCATAAAATGCATCTCCTCATGTCAAGGTCACATACCAAGGTCAAATGCCAAAAAACCCTCATGTACAAGTAAACAACACTTTTCATAGTTAAGTTCTGTTGCAGGGGTATTGTGTTCCACAAACATATCTTGTTAGTTTGGTGTTTAGCAATCTCTTGTCATTTGTATTAGTCTAAGATTTTGTCAAATCATTCATATTCGTTACATTTTATATCAGAGCTGATAAAATATGTTGTGGAAACTTGTCATGAAATAAAGGAAACATGATTTTGATATAATACACGACTTCTTTCATTTAATCAAGTGCTTATAAAGTAAAACTTTGGCTCTCCAGATAACATTATTTTAGCTCACCTGAGCACAAAGTGCTCTGGGGGAGCTATTGTGATCGGTCATTGTCGGGCGTCCATCCGTTCTAAATTACAAAAAATCTTCTCCTCCTAAACTCACCATGGAATATTGACCCAACTTCAAAGAAATTATCCTTAGGTCATGCTCTTTCAAAATACTTCAAAGATTTGAAATCCATGAAGAACTCTGGTTGCCATGGCAACAGAGTTAAAAACTAAAAAAAAATCTTCTCCTCCCAAGCCGTAAGGCCTAGGGCTTATATTTGGTATACATCATCATCTTTTAACCCTCTATTAAAATACTTCGAAGAATTACTGTATTCTGAAAATTAGCCCTTTTCTGTGTGATCCCTGATTTTACATAGAAATAAAGGAGGAAATCTTTAAAAATCTTCTTCTCCCAAACCATAAGGCCTAGAGCTTTTATATTTGGTATAAATCATCATCTATTGACTCTCTACCAAGAAACTTCAAAAAATTACAGTATTCTGATAATTAGCCCTTTTATGTGCAATCCTTGATTTTACATATAAATAAAGAAGGAAAACTCTAAAAATCTTCTTCTCTAAAAATCTTCTTCTCCAAAACCATGAAGCCGAGAGCTTTGAATTTTGGTACAAATCATCATCTATTGACCCTCTACCAAAATTTTTCAAAGAATAACCATTTTCTGATAATTAGCCCTTTTCTTTGCCATCCCTGATTTAAATAGAAATAAAGAAAGAAAACTTCAAAAATCTTCTCCTAAACAATGAGGCCTAGAGCTTTGATATTTTGTATAAATCATCATCTATTGGCCCTCTACCAAAATACTTTTAAGAATTACTGTATTCTGAAAATTAGCCCTTTTCTGTGTGATTCCTGATTTTACATAGATTTAAAGAAGGAAATCTTTATAAATCTTCTTCTCCCAAACCATGAAGCTGAAGCCTTGATATTTGGTGTGTAATAATACCTATTGACCCTGTTCTGAAATACTTCATTGATTACTGTATTCTGAAAATAAGACATTTTTTCTGCAATCCCAGAAAGGAGTATTGAATGATATCATAGAAAATGTTCTCCTTCTTAACCATTAGGCCTTAAGCTTTGATATTTGGTATGTATTAATGCCTATTGACCCTCTACTTTATTACTTCAAAGAATTATAGTACTCTTGAAATTAGCTCAACATGGTTGGGTTTTCACTTTACCTAGGATTTAAGGAAAAATCTTCAAAAAGTCTTCTTCTCCAAAATGATTAGGTGTAGGGCTTTGATATTTAGAATATTATATCATAAAGCCTTGAGCAATTATACTCAGGGGAGCGACATAGGACCATCATAGTCCTCTTGTTTAGATTCTGAGAAAACCATAGTAATTGCAGAGCCCCATTCTCCTAACATTCCAACCAATGGCCTAGACTAACACCACTGTCTACTTGTTAAATAAAGCATCAACAATAGTACCAGTCTGGGTAGTTAGAATGGAAGAAAAGTAAACAATTGCAAACATTCAGACTTCTTGTAGCATAAACATTTGTAATAAAGAAACAAGTTTCCGTGGATGAAAATTTTCTCTGCCAATATGAAGAATACTGTAATGATATAACTCGGGAAGTTGTATGTAGATGATACATGATTGGAGATCTAATAGTCTAAGTACATGTGCACTAGTAACCTGATAATGAGTACCTAATACAGAAGGTTAATAACATTTCATTCATCTTGACAATATTTGTATTGGCAAAGGCAAGACTTAATCCTTGTTATGTTCAACAGATTTTACCAACTAGAGGCGCTTGAGTGCCTGTATCCCTCCACAGGCCTGAATGTACTGATTAAGCAAATGGTGTGTTTAGGAATTCAATATAAGCTGAACCAAGGCGGACATTATCCCCTTCTTAAATCTAAGAGGGCGGACATTAGCTCCTTTGTCCTTCTAATATTTGGAAGGGGATTTTGTCTGCCCTGTCAGAATGACAAAGGAGCTAATGTCCACCCTCTTAGATTTAGGAAGGGGATAATGTTTTCCCCGTTAATATAAGGAAGGGGATTTTATCCGCCCTGTCAGAATGAGGAAGGGGTTAATGTCTGCCCTCTTAGCTTTAGGAAGGGGATAATGTCCGCCTTGTCAAAAAACATAGAAGGGGATATTGTCCTGAGGGGCTATTGTCCAGTTACCATTCAAATAATACCTCTGGGGTCAAACATGGCTCTGCCAAAAGGGTGAAAAGATTGTAAAAATGTTCAATTACATCAACTTAAAAAATCTTACCCTTTTACGGCCAACAAGAAAAAGTGTTGGATAATAGCGTGGAAAGTGAAACAATGACAGTTTATTCATTATCCACAATTTTTTTAAACCAAAAAGTCAGATTTAAAAAATTCATCTACTTAAAATTGTCTGCAATTTCTTTCATTTTTTACCACTCTAAAATTTGTTAATTTTGAAATGAGTTAATGGCTAGGTTAGACTAGAGAAAATCAAGAAGAATCTTTATCTTCAGACCCACTTTATTTCATAATACTTTTTCAGAGACTAGACAAACAACACATACATTCAATGTAGTGTGAAAATATACCTTGTGTAGTTACAATCAATGCACAAATAGCCTTTCCTGTATGAACCTGCGATTTTATACTTGAGAAAACATTGTGGAAAAAGTAGAAATTGCTTATAATAAGCAATTTCTACTTTTCCCACAATATTTTCTAAAACATAAGATGATTTCATTTCAAATTGCATCCAATTTTCATTGTTGTCTGTGATCTCTTTTACATTTGATCAGTGTAACATTTCAAAAAACGGGAAAGGGTTAAGGCAAGGTGAAACTAGTACAGCTGTAAAGAAGACACCTGGCCCTATACAAAGCTACATAAAGCTACAGATGAGGCAATGCTTGAACCAACACATCAATCAAAGCTGAACTGAATCAGTGTTGAGTAACTGTGTGTAACTAGTCAAGGTAATAGCATATGTGAGATTTTTTCCCATCTGCAGTCATATTTTCACCAATTTTGAAAGCAAAAAAGCTGTAAAAATAAGAAATCCATACTTATTGAAGGATTTGATTAGATGCAGAAGTTCAGATGAAATCGGACTTCTTAAGAGGTCACTATGTATAAAGGGGTTTCTCAAATACTAGCCTACTTAAATACAGAAGCAGAATGATGCAAGATATCATCGGTGCACTTGCAAAATGTCATAACTACAGCTTTCATAAAGCTGTAGTTAAGACATTTCCTCGTGCACCATAAATATGTATTCTCTATTTTGTCAACGACATTGACTGCATAGATTAGCAAACAAAATTTGGATAAAACTCAAAAAAATTACATAAAATGCGACCATATTGATCCATTCCCACACAATGACGCTTTCTGACGTCTTCCAGAGAAAATCACAGAAAACATTGTGGATAATGAAGAAATTGCTTGTATCAAGAAATTTCTTCAATATCCACAATGTTTTCTATAAACAAGAGGACCATGATGGTCCTAGATCGCTCACCTGAACTGTCTGCTGTAAAAAAAATGCAATAAGAGACAAATAACTATAATCAGTTTCATGATAGAGGCAAAACTGTGACTTCTATATTGTAAACAAAGAAATTGTCATTATGGCCCCTTTTCCTGTGTTATCCTATAGAACCTTCCCATAATCTATAAGGTTCATCTTTATGACATTACAAGTATCCTGACCAAGTAACATGATAATTGAGCCAAAATGATGACCTCTAGAGCATTTACAAAGAAATTGTCATTAAGGCCCTTTTCCTGTGTTTTCAAAAAGTACCTTCCTATAATCAATAGGGTTCATCCATGTGACTTAACAATTATTCAAGCCAATTTTCATGAAAATTGAGCCAAAATTGTGGTCTCTAGATTGTAAACGAAGAAATTATCATTAAGGCCCCTTTTCCTGTGTTTTCAAATAGAATCATCCAATAATCAATAGTGTTCATCCTCATGATCAAATAATTATTCTGACCAAGTTTCATGAAGATTGGGCCAAAATTGTTGCCTTTAGAGTATAAACAAAGAAATTGTCATTAAGGCCCCTTTTCCTGTGTTTTAGGAAAGATCCTTCTAATAATCAATAGGGTTCATCTCTATGACCTAATAATTATTTTGGCAGAGTTTCATGAAGATTGGGTCAAAACTGTGGCCTCTAGAGTGTAAACACTTCAATTGTTGACGCAGCAAGATGCACGACGCACGATGGACGACGGACGACAGACATTCAACTATCCACAAAAGCTCACCATGAGCACGTTGTGCTCAGGTGAGCTAAGAAAGACCGGTAAAAAAATAAAATTCCTTTTACACGAAATTGTCACTTACAGTTTCTTTCAATATGGACCACCTTTGAAGAAACACAAAAGATATTTGACAAAGTTGAGACTGACCAGCAGGATGAATACTAAAGGGCTTCTGCCAAACACATGATAGCTGGGCTCTGTTAACTGACAGACCATGATTGTCAATATATGATAAAAAAGAGGACCTGAGATGCTCTACTGACTATCAAGTCTTCCATTAAAGTAATCTGATATTTAAGGAAGTTAATTGCTTAACCCTTTCCTGTTTAATGAAATTTTAGACTGATCCAATTTGAAAGAGGTTGCAGACAACAATGAAAAATGCTTGCAATTTGAAATCTGACCATCCTATGTGGTAGAAGATATTGTGGGAAAAGGAGAAATTGCTTGTTACAAGCAATTTCCTCTTTTTCCACAATGTTTTCTCAAGTGTAAAATCACAGTGACGTAAAATCCTGGGTTTGTCCAGGAAAGGGTTAAAGAAGAATGCATAAAATAACAAAGAATTTGACTTTACACCCTTTATTGTTTTGAGCAGAAATCCTTAAGGCCTTTTTCCTGTGTTTCAAAATAGAACAACTCTATTTCTATAAGGAAGTTTCCTTATGCCCCTACAATCATCCTGTGGACTCTTGAGTGTTAACGAGAATTTTTTTTTTTAACTTTCATGAGGACCCTTTTCTTGTGTTTCTTGACGGATCAAACCCATTTTCCAAAGGAATGATCCTTATAATGGTACAATCATTCCCAGAAAGTTTGAAGAGAATCCGATAAAAACTATTGACTCTAGAGAATCAATAAGAATTTAAAAAAAAAATTATGAAATTCTTATAAGACCCCTTTTAATTTCGAAAGGAACAACCCTTGGTTTGGTACAAACTTTCTGTAAAAGTTTTAATAGAACCCAATGAAACGTGGGCTCTAGAGTGTTTAATTTCTTATTTAAATCCTAATTAGGCCCCTTTTCCCATGTTTCGTGATGGATCAGAGCCAATTTTGAAGGGAAAGATCTTTATGATGGTGAAATCCTTCTGAGAAAGTTTAAAGAGAATCAATAGAAAAGTGTGGATTCTAGAGCGTTAACAAGGAAAAGTTAATTGACCGATGGACGACTTGACAGACGCACGAAAGCCGGAAAAGCCATTGCTATAGCTCTTCTGGCCTTTGGCCAGTAGAGCTAAAAATGTGTAAACGATCAAATTATTCACTCAGAATTAGAAGTGAACTTTGATAAATCTATAAGGTCTTTAGTGACAACCATTAAAAAGCAGGAATTTAAAAACAGTAGTGCAATAGGAAAGTAATGTGAAACCAAATGTGTCTAATAAGAAACATTGTTTGTCTTTACACTAACCCCTTCTTTACCAAACAATAAGAAGGCTATGATGGCCCTAAATTGCTCATCTGAAGTTGCCATATCAAGCCAACAAAACAAGTCATATTTGATAAGAATGGGATATTTTTTTCAAAGTAGAATGGATATACAGGCAATTAGGATGTGAATGGATATGCAGAAAACTTATATTGACACTAATGCCATCCTTAACTTGATATAACAGGGAATGTCACAATATTTAATGGGGTTCCTTCTTTCGTGACAATACAAACATTTACAGAGAAAGATTGAGCCAAAATTGTGACCTCTAGAGCTGTAATAAGGAAATTGTCAATAAGACCCTTTTTCCATTGATATATGTCTCCTTATTCATAGGGATCTCGAGCACCTCATGACCTTACAAACATTTTCGGCAAGTTAGAGAAAGATTGAACCAAAATTATGACCACTAGAACGGTAATAAGGATATTGTCAATAAGGCCCCTTTTCCCTTGATATTGGTCAGAAATTGTATTATACAGGAAATTTCTTCATTATCCACAATCCTTTCTTTCCCAAAGGGAAAATATTTTTTAAGATTCCATGCACTATAAATTTCCTTCTGCAACTTCTTTGAATTTGGACAAGTCAGAAGTTTTATTGTCTGGTAATAGGTAAATAAACTCTTCATTGATTAGAGGCAATTATGTATGAAAAAGGTATTGCTCTCCTTATTCAACCCATTACAATACAAATCCACTTTTTGATGCCCATTAAGATATGTGATTTTGGAAAACATTGTTAGAAAAGGAGAACTTGCTTGTAATAAGATTTAATGATTACTTCCGACAGCAGGAGACACAATAGAAACAGGATGATCACAGTAATTTACCTTGAGCATGTTGAGTTCAGGTAAACTTAAATTGCAATTTTTGGGTGTTGCAAGTTCAATAGAGAAATCCTGCCGTCAAGCAGATTTCAGAATTATGATTTAAGCTTCTACTACCCTAAGTGATGCTACAAACATAATTATAACATGATAGCATAAAACATATACACAAACAAAGAAGAAATTACATAGAACTTTATTTGCAAAGAAAAACATCACATTCTGCACCAACTCAGCCCTTTCCAAAACAACCAGCATTTTTCAGGGCTCAAGATATGTTTTATTAAAGAAATTGCTTCACCTATTCCTGCACAATCTTACATTTTTCACCCAAAAAGCTAAGGAAAACATTGTGGCAAATGAAGAAATTGCTTGTAATAAGCAATTTCTTAGTGACCAAAAATGTTTTTCTAACCTATAGGACAAATATATTTAGAAAATTTTCTACAAATTTTACATTGTTGTCTGTAGCTTCTTTAAATTTTGCTGTCTGGTTATGGGTTTAAGACAAGCATTTCCTCATGGTTTCTAGTTTCTAGCCAATATGATGATTTTGGACAAAACTTAACTAAACAAAACCTTAAATTAATCTTTCATCAATATTATATAGGACCATCTTGGAAGTGTTAACTCATTCCCACATGATAACGCTTTTTGACGCCTCTCAAGAAAAACAGTTGTGACATTGTGAAAATGACGAAATTGCTTGCAACAAGCAATTTCTTATTCTACATAATGTTTTCTGGCCAGAAAGTTGAAAAAAAACTAAAATCTTATTTAAATTGTCGTCTTTTTTTTTCTTCCCGAAAAGGAAAAGATTTTTTTTTAAATTTCACCAACTTTAAATCGTCGTCTGCACTATCTGTGAATTTAGACTATTCTAAAACTGTCATGTGGTTATGGGTTAAACAAGAATGAGCACAGAAAGTTGAAACATGAAAAGAATGAAAAACGCTAACAACTTTCTCATGGTGAAAACACTCAACAAGGTTAATCACTAATGACCATCCATTAAGTTGATCAAACAGAATTCTTGTCCTGAATAATGGTGAGTATAACCATCTTCTGATTATTTACATAAAATGAATGAGATAAATATTAGAAGTTCAAATTTTTATACAATGAATCACTGTGTTAGAGATGCCCTTTCAAAGGTCATATTTCAAGATCTGAAAAAAAAGAAAGAAAGACAGAAATGGAATCATAGTAAAGAGATTACATTTGGTCCAATGAAAAACTGACTCAGTAGCCAGGTTGTATGGATAATTGACCAATTGTGGCTGTCAGTCAAATAACCAGTCAACCAAAGTCTACCTAGCTGAACAATGGAAAGCAACTGCCTCTTTTTAAGAGACATGAGCACATCTGGCCAGACTGAAAACCATTTTGGTAGCCTAAAAGCTAAACTAAATCTAGACTAATATCAACCAAACTAAATCTAGACTAATATCAAACTAGCAAAAGTTTTTCAGATCATTAGAAAGTGTCATAGTGTGGTAATGTATGCAGCTGTAAAGAGGATTCATTACAATGTCATCTTTTAGTTTCATACCTTAATCCATTCCCAAAGGCCAAAATTTTAGAGTGGTCTAAATTAAAAGAAGTTGCAGATGACAGTTGAAAATTTATGAAATTTTAGATTTTTTCAACTTTCTGGGTAGAAAACATTGTGTAAAATGAAAAAATTGCTTGTGACAAGCAATTTCTTCATTTTACACAATGTATTCGCAATTGCTTTTCTTGAGGGGCGTCCAAAAGCTTCACTGTCTGGGAAAGGGTTAATAAATGACAAGCAATTTCTTCATTTTACACAATGTTTTTGCAATTGCTTTTCTTGAGGGGCATCCAAAAGCTTCACTGTCTGGGAAAGGGTTAATAAATGACAAGCAATTTCTTCATTTTACACAATGTTTTTGCAATTGCTTTTCTTGAGGGGCGTCCAAAAGCTTCACTGTCTGGAAAAGGGTTAATAAAAATAGAAAAAAAACAAGATGTGTCTCCGCCTAAATGTTTGACCTTGGTATGTGACCTTGACCTTATCACATGACCTGGACCTTGACATGAGGAGATGCCCATTATGGAGATGTATCATCATGCAAAATATGAGCATTGTGTCTTGAATAGGGTGGCAGTAATTGGCAAATGTTTAGTTTTTTGGTTCAGTTTTGCAGACAGACAGATAGACCAACAGACAGATGACAGAAAGAGGTAAAACAATATGCTCCCTATCTTTTGATGCAGGGGCATAAAAAAGAGATTCCCTTCGTTTCTCATTATTTTACCCATTCTCTCACAAAAATATTTTTGGCACCCCTCAACAAAAACAATTGGGAAAACATTACATTAAATGAAGAAATTGCTTGTAACAAGTAATTTCTTCATTTTATACAATGTTTTCTACCATGAAAGTTGAAAAAAAAATCTAAAATTTCGTTATATAAATAGTTGTCTGCAACTTCTTTCAATTTGAACCAGCCCAAAAATTTGCTGTCTAGTAGTGGGTTGATATTACAAGAGGACCATGGAGGTCCTATATCGCTCCCCTGAGAATGATGGCTCAAGGCTTTTTGTTATAAACAAAATATCAAAGCATTGCACCTAATTATTTTGGAGAAGATTTTATAACCCACAGTATATTGAAGATCCTACAATTTAGAGCTAATTTCTAGAGCAAGGTAATTCTTTGAAGTATTTTGGAAGAGGGTCAATAGATCATGATTTATGTCAATTAACAAAACTGTAGGCCTAATGTTTTTGGAGGAGAAGTTTTTCAAAGATATCCTTCTTTATTCCTTTCTAAAATCTTGGACAGAAAAGGGTTTATTTTCAGAGTATGGTAAATCTATGAAGAATTTTGGTGAGGGGCAATAGGTTTTGATACACACCAAATATTAAAGCTCTGGGCTTTATAGTTTGGAAAAAGAAGATTTTCAAAGATTCTTCTTTAATTCAATGTAAATCAGGGATCACACAGGAAGGGCTAATTTTCAGAGAATGGTAATTCTTTGAAGTATTTTGGTAGAGAGTCAATAGACATTGATACATACAAACTATGAAGGCTCTAGGCTTTATGGTTTGGGAGAAAAAGAATTTCAATGATTTCCTTATTTATTTCTATGTAAAATCAGGGATCATTCAGAAAAGGCTAATTTTCAAGATACAGTAATTCTTTGAAGTATTTTGGTAGAGGGTCAATAGATGATGATTCATACCAAATATCAAAGCCTTAGCCCTTATGGTTTGGGAGAAGAAGTTTTTTCAAAGACTTCCTTCTTTATTTCTATGTAAAATCAGGGATAGCACAGAAGAGGGCTAATTTTCAAGATATGGTAATTCTTTGAAGCATTTTAGTAGAGGGTCAATAGATGATGATTTATAACAAATATCAAAGCTCTAGGCCTTATAGTTTGGAAGGAGAAGATTTCAATTCTTTGAAGTATTTTGAAAGAGCATGACCTAAGGATCATTTCTGTAAAGTTTGGTTGTAATTCCATGGCTAGTTTAGTAGGAGAAGATTTTTTTGTAATTGTGACGGACAGACAGACAGACTGACGGATGCCAGACAATGACCGATCATAATAGCTCACCAAGAGCACTTTGTGCTCAGGTGAGCTAAAAATGACATAAAAAGATAAAAAGTCAGCAAAGAATAGTTTTAGAGTGCTGCATAGAACTTTTTGGTATTCAAGCATGCCAAACAGTTCAGTATTTGAAAATATCTGAATGCATGACATAAATTTTGCACCCAATCCCATTGAGGCAATCAAAACCTTGTAGCTAAAGCTTGGTCCCTACATAACCATATCATTGTTTATTCTAGTCAGGGGAATTTGGGGTTCCCCCACTTTTTTCAAAGATCTCCCATATTTTCAAGATTCGTGGGGTAATTATCTATATATCTATAAATATCTACAATGGGCAATGGTGTAGGTTTTGCACTGACACCCCCCCCCCTGCATTTTTGAAATCCTAGAATAAACACTGCCAAATGCTGGTACACACCTTTGAATCATAATTTCCATTATTTTTGCTATACTGTTCCTACATGGGTAACTTCCTTTCCAGTCTTTTTCAATGTTTCTAAAAGCTCATCTACTGACAATGTAGATGTTACCACAACCTTCTTGTTTTCCAAGTCTATATTTGTGTTGGTGACTTTATCTGCAAAAAAAATATCTCATTTACATACAACAATACTTTGACTTTTCCAAATGAAATATGTTGCAGACACTTTGTCAAAGATTAAAAACCGGATAGTGTGGGATTTGGTTAAACATCATAACTACCACTTATTCAAGCTGTAGTTAAGATATTTAAGTTGCTAACCAACCATTCTACTTTTCATGTTATATGTTACTGATCATATAATTTACATGTATTAATCAAAATTTGCTAAGGATCAAATTTTTGTTCAATGATTTAATGCTCAAAACAAAACTTCTCAAAAAAAAAAATTATTAAGATTTATAGGTTAATATTTGGACTTGATGGGCAAAAACATCATGGAATGTAAAATGCTCACAAGGATCTCAGGAAAAGACATACCCACTAAAATTTGTTTCATTCTGCCTTGTATCTTCATGTGCATTGGTACATTTTGCATACTTATAACAAAGTTTTCAAAATGTTAGATTCATTTTCAATATGACTGATAGACATTTGAGACTCCATAGTAGTTGATTGATTGATTGGGGTTTTATGCCGCTTTCAACAATCTTTCAGTTATATCGCGGAGGCTGGAGCACCTAACAATGGAATCCTGGTATTTCTCAGGCATTGGCATGCTTCATTGTGGGTTATCCCAAAGGCATGTGTTAATGTCCTTAGTGTGTCTCAGAGTAATCAGACAGAAATGTTAGGCATTTGCATGATTAGAACAATCAACCAATGAGGATCAAGACCAATTTCTGGTGGTTCAGGCACAGTGTCAACAATTCGACAACACAGCAATTTAACATGCAAACTTCCAGGATGCTACTGATCTGCTCTTAAGTACCAAAACTATCAGAAAGAGGTTGCATGATGCTCAGGCCTGAGGTCAACCTGGTTCTGTTGACCCTATATCACATGCAACTGACTTTGGCATGGGCATGGGATCATGTCACTTGGTCCCAAAATGATTGGGCTCCAGTCCTGTTAACAGACAAGTCCATGTTTTGTGTGGACTTTACCAATAGGTATGTTATGGTATGGGGAATGTCAAATGAGTGTTTTGCTCCAATTTGTGTGGCAGATCATAATCGGTTTAATGGGGGCTCATAATGAGGGAATAAATGCTCAGGGGAAAACAGATTTCTATGTCATTGACAACGCCATGTTGGTGGCTCTCAGGTATGTAAAAAAGATCTTGGATGTTTATGTCTGCCAATATTCAGGTGCTTTTGATGAAAATTTCATTCAGATGGATGACAATGCGCATGCAGATAGAGCCGACATCACAGATCAATGTCATGAACAAGCCACAATTGTCTGTAAGGAAAGCCCAGCTAGATCTTCGGACCAAAATCCAATAGAGCATGTATGGGATATGTTGCAGACAGCTATTCCACAATATAAGACCTTGAAAAGCTGTAGTTTCAATATTTACAAACAAAGTGCCAAATTGTCACAAGATACGCCCGTCACACTGCTTAATATTAACTGGGGGTTTGAATAGAACTGAGGTTATTTTGAATGAATATTTTTTGTCAAACAAAGTATGAAAAAACAACAAAGGACAATAACTCAAAATATACGCTAGGTAGAATTATGGTTCTTGATCCTAGCTATAATACTTTTAGAGATATACTCTGGACAAGATTCAAGTATGAAAAACAACAAAGGGCAACAACTCAAAAAATACGCTAGGTAGAGTTATGGTTCTTGTACACTGCACTCCTACTTGGTGAGCTCTATCCATCCATGAAATTTCATGATACTAGTTATTATACTTTTAGAGATATACTCCGGACAAGATTCAAGTATGAAAAACAACAAAGGGCAATAACTCAAAAAATAGGCCATGTAGAGTTATGGTTCTTGTGCACTGCACTCCCCCTTGGTGAGATCTATACACCCATGAAGTTTCAAGATCCTAGCTATTATACTTTTAGAGATATACTCAAGACAAGATTCAAGTATAAAAAACAACAAAGGGCAATAACTCAAAAATAGGCCAGGTAGAGTTATGGTTATTGTGCTCTGCACTCTGTATTGATGAGAAGAATATAACTGCCAAGTTTAAAGTCAATCGGACTTAGGATGATAGAGTTATGCTCTGGACAAAGAAGTGGACACCGCCGGACAACCGGAAGCCCTGACGCCCGGACACCTGGACGCAACGGGTGATCCCATCATACGTCCCGTCTTCGACAGGCGTATAAAAATGCTTCAAAAATATATTGGCCAATGTTAGAGTTTTAAGTTCATGTCCAGTCTAAATAAATGATTTGTTGGCAACCTAACAATGGTAACTGCAGTTCTGATTTTAAGTCGAAAAACCAACAGAAATTCTTGACATAAATGTTCGTGGTCAACATTCACTTATAGTCTAAATGAAAATTTTGATTAGTTAGCTCATTTTTTGATTGACAGCGGTGGTCTGTTGATTTGTTCAGCTAAAAATTTAAATTTAACTCACCTCCAAGTTTACCCAAAACTCTTTTTGCTGCTCCTGAACACCCCTCACAGGTCATTTCAACATGGAATGTGTGTACCTAGAAATGAACAAGATCTACACTAGTCATATTGTAATCATTACCTGAGATCTGAATGAAACCCTTTGATGTGGGTCCCTATTAGAGTTATCTTTACAAGATGATTTCAGTAGCTACTAAGTTAATTGCTTAAAGAAGAATGCATAAAATGAAAATAACAAATTGAGCAACAATCCTTAAGGCCCCTATTCTCATTTTTGGGGAAGGATCCACTCCATTTCCAAAAGGAAGTTTCCTTATGACCCTAAAATCATCCTGTGAAATTTTCAACAGAATCCCATCATAATTGTGGACTTTATCACATAAACAGGAATGATTTGAATGAAAAGCCATTAGGCCCCTTTTCCTGTGTTTATTGATGGATCCACTTCATTTCCAAAAAGAACTTTCCTTACAAACCTACAATTGTCCTATGAAAGTTTACAGACAATCTGTTAACAATTGTGAACTTCATCACATAAACAAGGTTTTGAATGATAATCTGTAAGGCCCCCTTTCCTGTGTTCCGATGCCACAATTATTAGATGCATCTCTGAAGAGAATCCGATAAAAACTGTGGACTTCATTGTGTAAACGAGGATATTTCAATCAAGTTCTCATCAGGCCCCTTTTCTTGTGATACTTTATTGACTATACCAATTTTTAAAAGAGTCTATCCTTAGGATTTAGTACAATCATTCTGTGAAAGCTTGAAGAGGATTCAATGAAAACTATGGACTTGATTTTGTAATCGTATTTCCGTTAGGTCCCTTTTCCCATGATTCTTAACTGATCTGATCCAATTTCAAAAAGAACCATCCTATTGATGGTTTAATCATTCTGTGAAAGTTTAAAGTGAATCCAATGAAATATTGGGGACTTCATTAAGTTAACTAGAATTTTCAAAGGCATGATACTTGATGGATTGTACCCAATTCTGAAAAGAACCATCCTTATGATGGTAAAATCATTCTTTGAAAGATTGAAGTAAATTCGGTGAAATATTGGGACATCATTGTGATAAATATAATACTTAAACAAGAGGACCATGATGGTCCTAAAACACTCTCCTGTGTCATCTGCAAATTACAGTACTTTTTTGTATAAAAAGGATTCAGCTTGAGCCACATAACAGTGATACATACCACATACCAAAGCTCTTGGCCTTTAATGGTTTGGGAGAATATTTTCAAAGATCTTCTTCTTTAATCCTTAGTAAAAATTAGGGATCACACAGAAAAGGGCTGATTTTCGGAATTCGCTATTTTTTTTAAGTATTTTGGTAGATGGTCTTTGAACACTGGTACATACCAAAAATCAAAGCTCTAGGCCAACATGTATCATCAAGATGAGTAAATAAATCATACACCAAAGTAGGATGAGCAGTTGGATGCTCGATAAGGATGTAGTGGTAATACAGGTGTGAGAACTACCAGGAAATCATGGTTAGGAGCTCCACCTGCCCAAATATAACTTAAATATTATTAAAAGTTGCATCAAAACCCCATTCAATTAATCATGACCCTTTTACTGTTTACCGAAATTGCTACTTTGATTTAGCAGTAACGATTTCTTTAGAATTATTTCATCAGTGCGTTAAAATTTGTGGCTGTGTGGTAAAAGGTTAAATGTTTAAAGGTAAAGCAATCAAAGCTAACATTGAATTCTTTTTGCTTTGAGCATATTATTATTACAACTTAAGTACGGTACTACACGTTTGTTTCAAAGATATAGTCGAATTCGAGAGGTAAAAGGGTGTTTTATTCGGTTGGGTTAAATAGGCGCTTGAATTGCGACAATAACAGGGTTTTAACTTGTAACATATAGTATTATAATTATACTGCTTATACAAGTGTAAATTTGCTCAGTCCTGCCAGGTCAAAACTAACAGTTTGTTTACATGTATTCCCCTACTCCACTAACCACTGACCTAGATTATATCTTGAAATGTGAGGAGATTATTTCTCTCATTTAGACAGCTCATTAGACAATTTACCATGGATATATTAAGTCAAAGTTTTAAACCATTTTTCTTGATATTCATGACTAAAAGGAGGCTGTTGGTATTCAGCAAGTAAGTCATTTTCTTCATCAGCGATGAAACAAGATGGAGGCGATCACATAGATTTTCACTTCAAGTTTATGAGCATGCGTGGAAATGAGTGGAAAATTCATGAAAATTTGTTTCCGGCTGATTGATGTGAAATACCGGTTCTGTCTTACAAAACAGCTAACAAGCAAATGAATATGAAAGGATTTCTGTTAGATATTCAAAAAGATTTTATGTCCAAAATAGTTCAGTGATTTAAAGGAAAATTATTAAGTTTTAATGCGCATATTATGTACCTTGAATTATATTTATCATGTCCTGAACATTTTATTTCTTGTGAATCAAAAGAAAAATACTATTTCTTCCATTTCTTGATTTGACAAGAATCTTGCAGAGATGTTTGTGACAGTAATGAACAACAACTCTACTTGGAGATTGGTTAACTTTAAGAAAAAGTCTGACCTCTTAAATGAACTTGACCTTGATATCTGCGCATGCATATCAATGAGATCTATCATCATGCCAATATGCAGCATGCCCACTGGGTTTTCATTTTGGGGGTACATGTACCCCTTAGGTTTTGGAATGGGGGTACAAAGAAAAATCTTAGGGTACAGTGTACCCTTTACTTTCAGAGTTAAGGGTACACCTTACAGCATACGAATATGAACCCTTTACCAAATAACAAAGTTATAGTTATATCTACTTTTCAATAATCAGTAAATTAGTGCCAGACGTCATTTGCAAATTTTAGATAAATTTAGAGCAAAGGATAGCAAAGCCAATTTTTGACAACTCACTTTTCTTAGTTATTGGATTTGGGAAGGGCTGAATGGGATATGAGAGTGATGGCTAAACAACTCTAACAAGTGAATTACGAGGGCGGGGAAGGAATTTTGGAGCAGACCATACCAGGCATGTCAGCTCATTGTTAGCTCAAACTCTGGTATTGAAACAATTCTAGTACAAAAAATATCAATTGGCCTTATCACTGTCCAAAAGTCACCATTTGAGGAGAAATAGTTTTGCAGACAGCATATCACGTAGCTTAATCAAAACTACAATGTTAAATAAACGGCTGCATTTTGTCACACCCGGGCGACTTATGTATACAACGGAACTAGCGAAAGAAACTCATTTCAAAATCAAATCCTATAGTGCAAAGTATTGTCAGTTTCTCGCCCAAAACACATAAATATCTTGCGTTTTGACTTAGTTCAAAACAAACTGGTCAGGCCATCAAGATCCGCATTATAGGAACTTTTCAAACTGCTGGTTCCCCTAACCTCTATGTAGAAAACAGGCCAGAAAGAAGCGATGGTTTCCGTCGAATGAAAGGGAAATCACTTGCTCCTGATGCAATTTTGTCTTCTTTGCTTGCAATCTTTTCGGGTTTTCGGGAAAAACACGCACATAGAGTTTCTCGTTTTGTACGCTAATAATTTTAAATGCACTCACGTAATGGCATTTTTGTTTCTACGTTCATTTATTTTTCTGTACGTTCATGCACGTCTTGGTGAAAGATTTGTACGTGAACCAACGTAATTATACGTGAATTACGTACTACAGTACGTGAATGGGCATCCTGATATGAATATTGAATCTTGAATTAAAGTAATTGTAAATGCTCAGTTTAGGGGAAGTTTTTATGAACCACGAAGGGTGAATATAACCACGCTGTTTCACCTGTCTGTCTGTCTTTTTGCCATGATTTCTACATAACCCTTGAACCAAATTGGATGATCTTTCACATGTGAATTCCTTATTATATTGCACCGACACTTTCTTCCTAGTTTTTTAATAGCTCTAAGGTCATGGTCACAGTTTTAGGTCAAACATTGAAAATGAAATATTCCAGAGCAGAGCTCCTTCAATTATTGATAGATTTCAATGTAGCTTAGCACAATTGCAGGTATTAGATTTTCCTGAAAATTGACATGCAACTTTTAGCAAGTGGCTTTTGAAACAACTCTCAAAAGTCAAATTCACTTTCAATTTGAGAATTAAGTTATTATACAGGTTTACATAAAGAAAAATAAAATCATTTACCATTTAATGACTAGTCAACTTTAGACTAGTCCAAATTAAAAGATGTTGCTGAAAACAGTTTAAAGTTTGATCAAATTGTTTAGAAAAACAAGAGCACCGCCTACAGGTGCCTATACTTGGCTGTTGGGTGCTGGATAGTGGATCAAAAATCTAAGTAGAAAAAGGAGCATAGATTCTGTCTGAAGGGGCTATTGTCCTCGATTCGCCTAAGACTAAAAGACCTGGAATCTTTTCTCTTACAGTAGGATTTGAAAGCAATGAGCTTTTCCTGTCAATAGGTTTATCTATCATACTAGCCTGGTCCATCAGTTTGCACATTTTGAATCCCCTATAGGCAAAGATTACCTTACTAGTAGGAGGTTACAAGATGATGCTCATGCAGAATCTCACTGGGGTGCCACCTGCAAGATCTGCATACAATTTCACAAGCGTTTATTGACAAAGATTAGATCAGGTGAGAATCTTTATTTTTTCATTTTAGAACATTTTTTAGACGACCCGCCAATCCAACAGGAAAAAAATGTTAATAACATAAGAAGAGGGAAATAAATCAAACATATGATATTGAAGTCATCTACCTTTGGAGTTGCCATATTTTGCTTCCTTGTTGATCAGTCGACACGTAAAGCGCCTTGAGGGATAATACGGTAATAATCTTTTTGAACGAAAATCATAAAATAAAATATGAATAACTAGGATTTGAAATCACAAAACACGATTTATATTCAATCATTATAAAAATTTAGCAAAATTTTCATGCAATAATTATTTTTTAAACGATGAAAATTATTAAAATCCAAATGTCTACGGATTTTATGTTAAAAAAAGTTTCGCTCGAAAATTATTCTATGCTCTTCGTCTACTTTCGTTTCAACCTTATACTCAAGGAATACGAAGAGGTACGATACCTTTTGTAATTAATTCAGTATTGTTTTTTGCGGCTTTAGATCGTTTCGTGGTGATATTCATCCTGATAAAGGTTTTAGAACTTTCTTTATAACAATTGGTTTGGCATTTATTCATTACAATTTACAGTGACTCATCGTCATGTTCAAATCATTTGACAAATGCTACAATATCCTCGATACTAATTACCATTTTGACTTGAACAAGTTAGCATAATCTTTCTAGATTTGGGGCTAAGACTGTAGAGTTGTCCCCGACTGAACTAGTAGAAAGAGTTCTGGTACACTCAGTGGAATAGTTTGGAGACATCTCATTAAATTCCTCCGTGGTCATGGACTGCCTCGACGGCCGAATGGTATGGGTGCTTGACTCGTGATCTGAAGGTCACGAGTTCGAGCCCCAGCGTCACCGGGGTGTGTTCATGGGCAAGACACTTAAAAGCCAGCCCCAGTCTACCCAGCTGTAAAAGTGGGTAGCAGTGGGATTCAGCCACTGCCTCTCTCTCAGGGACGTGAAAAACATCTGGATTGTGAGTGTATCACCTGCCAGTAATACCCGAAAGAGGAGTTAGGCAGTATAGATAGATAGATAGATAGATAACTCATTCCCACACAATAAAGATTCGGACCAGTTCAAAGAAGTTGACAATGACAAATTTAAGTTGATGGAATCTTTAAAAATCTCTATCTTTTGGGGTAGAAAACATTGTGGATAATGAAGATAGTACTTACTACAAGCAATTTCTCCTTTTTTCTCAATATTTCCAAAGCTTTCATATGGGGAGGGGGGCTATTAAAAGAATCATTGTGTGCAATGTTTTCCTAATTGTTTTTCTTGGGGCATCAAAAAACTTCACTGTGCGGAAATGGGTTTGTAAACATAACTCTTCATAGAATTAATAAATTATTGGCACCCACTTGGAATTTCAGGATCACAAAACCTGTGCCTCTTAACCCATAACCATATGACAAATTTGTTTCAGGTCCAAATGGAATGAAGTTGCAGACAGTGCATATTCAGTGTATGAAATTTAAAAATAACAACATTGTTTTATTACTCAAATAACACTGTGGGAAAATGAAGGAGTTGCATGTGATAAGCTATTTCTTCATATTTATGCCCCTCATACACAATTTCAACATACCGGGTACATGACTAATATTTTGGACATAGATTCCTTGCATTGATAGGTATCAATTTGTTGTAAGGGCAAGATGTTCCATCAAGGTAAAAATCACTTATCATGGTCAACTCATTGCAAAAACTTTCCGTTATTTTTGCTGTTATGTTGCTGTTATCCAAGCACTTTTGAACTTACATAGCACATATTTTTGACATAAATTCCTTGCATTAATAAGCATTAACCTGTCCCGTACAATCCCTTGTTTTTACGCCCCTGTGATTTTATACTTGATGAAATATTGTGGGAAAAGAAGAAATTGCTTGTAACAAGCAATTTCTTCTTTTTCCGCAATATTTTCTATCCTACTGAATGGTTGTTTTCAAAATTAAATCCACTTTGAATTTTCGTCTGCAAACCTTTGAATTTGGACCAATCTAAAGTATTGAAAAACGGGAAAAGGTTAAGGCTGTCAAGGTAATCCATTAAGGTCAAGGTCACTTATCAAGATCACATTTTTGATAAAAGGCTATTAAAGGGCATCATGTTTCACAAACACATTTTGTTCATAAACATAGTACAGTGGAATCCTCTTGATTGCAGTGCTGTTACTAGCAATTCACTGCTTAATTGCAAATGACTTTATGCACAAATATTTGATTTAAAGAACAAAATAGTGACTTCTGGTCAATAACAACAAAAGTGTTGACACATTGGTGTTACAGGATTCCACTATAAAAATGTGTAATTATTAGGAAATGAGTAACTTTCCCAGAAAAAGAGGTCTACAATAAAGATGTAACAGATAAAATTAATTTCTTATTCCTAGAGGCCTTATCTGGGATGTGTTTTTTATGGGAAACAGATCTAAGATAATCTAATTTCTTTTTCTCAAGGTTCTTATTGGCTAAATACTTTAATGTTGCCAAACTTCTAAGAATGGGGCCTGAATACAAAGTGCTGAAGGTGGTTTTTTTTTGTTTTTTTTTAAACAATGTTACACCACATATCCCTGAAAAAAGAAAATTGTTAAGGATGCTTAGAATAAAAAAAGATTGTGCATGTCTTGGAACACATTACCTTGTAGCGAAACCCATGTGGTTCAAATGTTAGAATTGAAAGCCTCTGGCAGAGTTTCTTTGAGAAAGCCTACTACATGAAACCAAAGTCAGCTGTATTTACGGGAGAAAGGTTATTATCCCTCCCCCCCCCCCAAAAAAAAAACTATAATTCTCTCAGGCCCTCATTGGCCTCTTGCTAAATAATAAGCCACTGGGTCTCGGGACATGTAGCCTGATGCACTCTGCAGTAGGAAAATTTCTTAGTCTCAGCATATAAGAAACATTCAGTATTAGGTCAAGTTAAGGGGTCACCAGCTGGGTTTTTTAAGCATTCCACTTTAACTCAGGTTGGTGTTGTGTTATGTGCATGTGTATTCATTTTCAATTTTATTATTCCTTCACCTGGTACCGGTTGGGGGATTAATGGTTTGCTCCATTCCATCTGTCTGTCCATCCGTCCGTCACACTTTTGTCCAGAGCATGTCTCTTAAACTAAAAGTGCTAGAAACTTTATACACTTATAGATCCAAATGTGGAGAAGTGTAATGTGCAAGAACCATAACTTTAGCTTGCCTATTTTTTGGGTAATGCCCTTTGTTATTTTTACATTTTCATTTTTGTCCGGAGCATATCTCCTTAACTAAAAGTGCTAGGAACTTTAAAGTTTATACCCTTATAGATCACATGTGGAGAAGTGTCATATTCATCAACCATAACTCTAGATTGCCTATTTTTGGAGTTGTTTTTACGTTTACATTTTTGTCTGGAGCATATCTCCTTAACCATAAGTGCTAGAAATTTGAAACTCTATACACTAATAGATGACAATGTGGAGAAGTGTCATATGCAAGAACCATAACTCTAGCCTTTCTTTATTAGTTATTGCCCTTTGTTGTTTTTACCTTTACATTTTTGTCTGGAGCACATCTCCTTAACCATAAGTGCTAGGAACTTGAATTTTATACACTTATAGATCACAATATAGAGAAGTGTCATATTCAAGATCCATAACTCTAGCTTGCCTATTTGTTGAGTTATTGCCCTTTGTTATTTTTACTTTTGCATTTTTGTCCAGAGCATATCTCCTCAAGCATAAGTGCTAGGAATTTGAAACTATATATACACTTAAAGCTCACAATGTCGAGAAGTGTCTTGTGCAAGATCCAGGAGTTATTGCCCTTTTTTTTTTTACCTTTACATTTTTGACTGGAGCATATCTCCTCAACCATAAGTGCTAGGTTTTTGAAACGTTATACATTTATAGATCACAATGTGGAAAAGTGTCTTGTGCAAGAATCATAACTCTAGCTTGCCTTTTTTTTTTTAGTTATTGCCCTTTGTTATTTATTATTTTTGACCGGAGCATATCTTCCTAAGCACAAGTGCTAGGAACTTGAAACTTTATACACTTATAGATCAAAATGTGGAGAAGTGTCATTTGCAAGAACCATAACTCTAGCTTGCTTATTTTATGAATTATTGCCCTTTGTTTTTTTTAACCTTTAGATTTTTGTCTGGAGCATATCTCCTAAACCAAAAGTGCTAGGATCTTGAAACTTAATACATTTAAAGATCCCGTTGTGGAAGAACAAAAAGTCTAGCTTGCCTTTTTTGAGTTATTGCCCTTTGTTATTTAACATTTTTGTCCAGTGCATATCACCTTAACCATAAGTGCTAGAAACTTAAAAGTTTATACACTTATAGATCACAATGTGGAGAAGTGTCATGTGCAAGAACCATAACTCTAGCCTTCCTTTTTTTTAATTATTGCCCTTTGTTATTTTTACCTTTACATTTTTGTCATGAGCATATCTTTTAACCATAAGACAGTTCTAGGAACTTGAAATTTTATACACTAATAGATCACATGTGGAGAAGTTTCATGTACAACAACCATAACTCTAGCTTGCCTATTATTTTAGTTATTGCCCTTTGATATTTTTACCTTTACAATTTCGTCTGGAGCATATCTCATAAATCATTAGTGCTAGGAACTTGAAACTTTATACAAGCATAGATCCCAATGTGGAGAAGTGTCATGTGCAAGAACCATAATTCTAGCTTGCCTATTTTTTTAGTTATTGCCCGTTTGTTTTGTTTTTTGCCTTTATGAAGAGCATATCGCCTCAATCAAAAGTGTTAGGAATTTGAAACTTTATACACTTATAGATCACAATGTGGAGAAGTGTCATGTACAAGAACCGTTACCCTGCCATACCAATTGTTTGATTTATTGGCCTTTGTGGTTTTTAACCTTACATTTTTGTCCGGAGCATATTTCCTAAATCTTAAGTGCTAGGAACTTGAAACTTTTATACACTTATAGATTTCAATGTGGAGAAGTGTCACATACAAGAACTGTTACCTTGCCATTCCCATTGTTTGAGTTTTTGCCCTTTGTTGTTTTAAACCTTGTATTTTAAGAACCATTACTCTCCTACAACTAATTCTAAGTGAATTTTATTTTTTTCCCCTTTGATTATTTTAAATATTAAATATGCAATATTTAACAACGATGATAGCTGGATCTTACACTGAAACAAACAATTATCCCCTTTCACAAGCAATAAATTTTACAGTTTTACACTTTTTACACTAAAGTGAAAAGGTTTATCTGAAAAAGACTTTTTTAATGCGGTGGGGGACTCCTGTATTGCATTGCAATATGACATGCACTTGTTTATTTTATTTAGGACAGAATGGCTGGTTGTTTAACTTATGCCCTTGTTTTGGTCATTTTGGTTTTAATTCCATGTGGACAAACAGAGAAGACCATGTTCAAGGTATGAGCATTAAGTTCTCTTGGTTGATAGATGAATTAAAATGTTGTTTCCCACTCATTGATGCTTTTAGACGTCCCCAAGAAAAACTTTGTGGCAAATGAAGAAATTGCTTGTTGCAAGCAATGTTTTCTACCCGGAAAGTAAAAAAAAGAACAATAAATTACATAAGGTTAAAATGTTGTTTGCAGCTGCTTTCAATTTAGATCAGTCTAAAATTTTGTCACGTGATAATGGGTTAATGTATAAACTTTTAATGTATTTCCACATAAGGATGATTTTTGAAGTCTCCCAAGAAAAGCAATTAAGAAAATATTGTGGAAAAATGAAGAAATTGCTTGTAACAAGCAATTTCTTCATTTTCCATAATGTTTTCTGCAGGGAAAGTTGAGAAAATCTAAAGTTTCATTAATTTTAAAACACTGTCTACAACTCCTTTCAATTTGGACTCGTCTAAAATTTGGCCTTCTGTTATTGTAATTGATATTTAAAATGATTGCAAATATTTCTATTAAAAGTTCGTGAACATTGAAAATTGAGCAGTAAACTTAGTGAGGAAATATTTCATGTTTGATAAAGAGAACTGATTGTATGAGTCAAGCTGAGCAATGAAAGAGAATAGAATCTAATATTCATCAGCCTGCATTATGATAGCATGGTACAACTAGATTGATATTTTCAAAAGGTATTTGTGACCTGTATTTAAGAGAGGCAACTCTCTTAGTCTAATTGACTAATTGCTGGCCCCTCCCATGTATTCTTTTGGCTCCACCACTGACTTCAACAGGAATTTTTGCTTCAAATTTAAAAGGCGTTATTTTACAAATTTTATAGCCAGTAGCATGTTATAAAAAGTAAAATGATTGGTTGTGAACTAAATGTTGCAATAACAGCTTTAAGCTATTTTTACCACATTTAAGTCGCCACTCAAAAAAAAAATGTTTCACACAAAAAGTGGCCATTTTGGGAGCTCAAAGCTCAATTTTGTGCTGAATGATTTATTTGATTGGTTGATTGATTCCTTGATTGACAGCCACATTTGGTCAATTGTGCAGGCTGACCAAAGTTAGACACAGACTTGGAACTTTGCTCTTACCAGCTCTTACAGCCAAGTGTGACACACGCATGCAGTGCTTTTGTAATACGATTTGTTATTGGTCATGGAAAAAATTACCGATGTTCTCGGACATAACCTAGATATTAAACAGCATTCAGTTGAAAAAAATTATGGTCAATAACAGTTACTGTAACATGTAACGAAAAAAATAAAATGGTCTGTTGGCAACCTGAATGTCATGACTATAGCTTGAATAAGCTGTTATAACAATGTTTAAACCTTTCCTTTTTAAAATTTTTTAGACCTGTCAAAATTCAAAGGTTTTGCAGACGAAAATTTAAAGTGGATTTAATTTGAGAAATAACCATCCAGTAGGTTAGAAAATATTGTGGAAAAAGAAGAAATTGCTTGTTACAAGCAATTTCTTCTTTTCCCACAATGTTTTCTCAAGTATAAAATCACGAGGACGTAAAAACCAGTGATTATACAGGAAAGGGTTAAGTTGCCAAACCAAATAAAAAAGATTCACATGAATGACAGAGCTCACTTCCAATTTAAAATATGATTTTCATTGGTCTATTTTTCGATTTTTTAAGGACATCTGCAATCCGTCAAATATTGAAAAAAAAATGATAAGATTCTGCACAAATCAGCCAGAGAAATATTTCATAAATAAAAATGTAGTTAAGAAGATTAAATATTATTTCTCAAATTCTTTCCAGTGGATTATTGATATTTCTCAGTTGATTATCATTTGATAATTTCCCTGAGCAACTATCAAAAAGATGAACTCACCATTTTGTTAGATTTAGACTTGCTTTAGTCCTTGTCATGCTGAACCCGGAATATTCCGGTTTTGGCAGGAGGAGGAGACTAAGATCAGACTGCACTTACGTGCAGGCTGATCTTAGTCTACTACTCCTGCTTGAACTTTTCCTGCCAGAGTTGTTTATGAAGCTGATTTCTTAAAGAAATATTGATTTTTGAACGACAAGTTCTATCAGTGGTTTCTGTCCTTTGATTTGACAGCATTTCAATAAGGTGATTTATACAGCATGACAAGGGTTAATTGATTTTGGACCACCAAGCGTCATCTCTGCACGACCAAAGTCGTGATAATGTTATCAGGTTTCTATGGAAGCCCTGAAGGACAATTTTGACTCACATGCAAAATGACATACATGTACTGTGATATATTTTGTCTGAAAAAATCACATTTTGTCTCTTTCTCTTGCATGAAATCTATAGAATGATTGTTTGTTTGTTTTCTGCGCAAAATCAACATAGCTTTCATTTTATTAACACTTTGGAATATTTGAAAATGAAAAAAGGCAGCTGGCTTAGGTTTTTCAGAAATTACTAATACTTTTCTTGCAGGAGAACCAAACATGTGTCCATGGAACTTATCCGCCAAATCAAAGGTAAATTTCTGTTTTTTGGTGTAGTTTTTTTCATGACACCAATAGGGCTGGAACATAACAACTCCACCATTAATTCTCAAAATCTTTATACATGTATTAATACTAAAAAAAAAAATATCTGAAAAGCAGTTCAAGTCTATATGTATTTTTCTGTCTCTTCTAAACAAACGCCACTTTGGCCACCAACCACAGCTGTCAATCAAGAAATCAATCAACAAATCAAATTATTCATTCAGCCTGGAATTAAGCTTTGAACTCTGACATTGGCTGTCATTTATTTTAGAAGTTTTTGTTAGTTAGGTGACTTTAACATCATTAACTCTTTTAATGCTGAACCCGGAATATACCGGTTTTGGCAGGATTTGTAGACCAAGATCAGTCTGCACATAAGTGCAGTCTGATCTTGGTCTACACCTCCTGCTTGTACTGTTCCTGTCAGAGTTGTTTATGAAATTGATTTCTAAAAGAAATGTTGATTTTTGAACAACGAGTTCTAACAGTGCTTTCAGCCCTTTGATTTTACAGCGATTCAATAAGGTAATTTATACAGCATGACAAGGGTTAATACAGCAGTTACAATGTTTACGTTGCCAACCAACCATTCTATTCATTCAAAACATGCTACTGTCCATAAATTTTCCAAAATAACACTGTAAAAAATCGAAACAGAACTTCCTTTCATAGTGAATCGGTGGGGCCAAAGGAATCAATGGGCGGGCCAGTGATTGGTCAATTGCCCTGCCATTTTTAACCCTTAGCATGCTGAATAAAATCCTATTCTGAAATGCATTGAAATATATAATACATAATTATGTGCAGGCTGATCTTTGCCTATGCCTCCTATCTAAATAGGAATACTCCAGGTTTAGAATGACAAGACTTTTTTTTTTTTTTTTTTTTTTTTTTTTTTTAGCTTTATTTTCCACGTTCATAGGTATGTGAGGGTCGTGGGCATCCCTCTACACACCGTACAATTGATACGTTAGTAAAGTTGTTAGTGGCATAACTAAACATGAATATGGTACAACTATTATTATTGTATTTCTTAAACCGCATTTGCCATGTTGATAACCTTTGTTGGTAATATGTTACTGTGATGATATATGATTTCAAATCGACGAATAAAACACTATGATGAAAGCATTATCAAGCCGTAATAACAATAATTTAGGTAGCCCACTGACCGTAAGCCTGTTAAACATTTGTTTTGAACTCTTATGGTTAATTCAACAACAAAACTACCTAGAAGTGTAATGGTAGTAGAAGATCTTGGCAAATGCGGTCTTTATAGACATCGTTAATTTAATATTTTATTAGGATTCTTGTTGAAAATTGTGAATAGGTTAACGTTTATACGTTTAGAGGTTAGATAAGAATTATGTCTATCTTTTAATTAAAAAAAGTTAACTTTCTATAATCATTTAATTTATATGTTTGTCTTAAGTATCAATTGTACATAACTTATCAATTAAGTGGTTTAAAGCTTTTTAAGAGTGTGTGTGTGAGTGTGTGTGTGTGTAAGTGTGTTTGTTTGACTGTGCGAGTGCTTGTGTGTGTTATTTTTCAGTGTGAGTATCTATTGGAGTATTATGCATTTGATACTTCGTTTTGATTTCTGGCTTTTCACGGGAGATTAAGGGAAACGCTCTCTACAACTGAAAGGTATTCTTTTTCGCGTTCGTATGTGTGAGTTGATTTAAATATTTTCAGATGAAAAATCAGGTAGTTTTTCAAACCATCTACGGATGGATTTATTAGTTTATTTCTGCATTGATAGATGAACTTTTTTACTTCTAACATAAACCTGTCAAGCTTAAGCTTTGATAGAATGACAAGACTTAAACCATTTCTGGATGAAAAATTTTAGACCAGTCAAAACTCTAGGAAGTTTTAGACAACAGTTTTTAGTTGATGGATTTTTGAAAATCTTTGGTTTTTTTGAAAGAGAACCTTGTAACAAACTATTTCAAAGCTGTTTGCTTGAGGGATGTAAAAAGGGGAATTATAAGGGAATGGTTTACACATGGCTTTTTCAGTGCTATGAATGCTATAATGTGTCCTGTGTTTGTTTTCTAAATTACAGCACAAAAGTGAAAGACTATATTGTCAACCTTGACCTACCTCCTGAAAATAGGTGGAAAGAATTGGCTGCTGAGAAAAAACAAGAGGTATGTGTTTAACCCTTTCCTGTGCAATCCCTGGTTTTTACGTCCCTGTGACTTTACACTTGAGAAAACATTGTGGAAAAGAAAAAATTGCTTGTGACAAGCAATTTTTTCTTTTCTCACAATATTTTCTACTCTGTAGGTTGATTACTTTTCAAATTGCACTCACTCTTATTTGCATTTTCTTTCAAGTTGGACTGGTCTAATATTTTGAAAAACAGGAAAGGGTTAATTTTGGGCTTTCAACTAGTGGCAGTTGACCTACTTAAAATGAATTGCTTTTATTTTGATATATTTGATATATCTTTCCTCGCAATATTTTCTGTCAAATTTGACACTTATTTTTCAGTTTTTTAGGAATTTTGATTTGTTATGTAAAGTTCTTTCAAATCAAACAAGTCTAGAAGTTATGTTATCTGGTAATTGGTTAATTTCATCAATAGAAATTAAAACTTTTGTTTTAAAAAATGGTTATGGAACAGGCACAGTTTAAAAGATTTATTTGTGCTGATTCTAAAGTTAGAGGAGAGGTTAGCACAGTCGGTAGCACGTCAGACTCCTAATCTTCAATCATGGTATGTCATGGGTTCGATCCCTGGTGGCGGCACATTTTCTTTCCGACATTTGTCTCTCACCAAAGGGAGGAAAGGATGTAGTGGTAGAACTGATGTGAGAAATACCAGGAATCCAATGTGAGGTGCTCTGGCGGCCGCAATATGATTGGAATACTGCTAAAAGCGGGGTTAAACCCATTCAATCAATCAATCTAAAGTTAGAGTATTTACCGCCATGTGATTCCAAATTATTCCTTCAACTAGGCTGTCATAACCTTTAAGGTTTAAATCATTTTCAGCTCAGCTGTTTTTGGAGGAAACCGGAGGAATTGCTATAGACATATCATTGTCTCCTTTCGCGTCTTCGTCTTCCAAAGACTTTGACATTTTGTAATATCTTTCGTAAGTCGCAATATATGTTCACTATCAAAAAATGGGGGCAATACTAAATGCATTTTTTAACCCATTGTGTCCCTATTTAGCTCAACTGAGAGCAAAGTGCTCAAGGTGAGCTTTTGTGATCTAGCTGTGTAAGTCATGTGTCAACATCTTGTACGCATTTTAGGTCAAATGTCTTGAAACTTGGTCAGAATGTGTATCTTCATAAAACGTTGGACAAGGTCAATACCATTTCACATGGGGGCAAGAACTAGGTCACAAGGTCAAATCTTAGAAAACCTTTGTGTGCACTCTAGGGTGACATTTTTGCCTCAGATGTCTTGATCAGAATATATGTCTGCATAAAATTTAAGTCGAGTTCTATATTGGGTCATGTGGGGTCAAAAACTAGAGGCACCAGTGACCTTTTTTGGCTCAAACTATTTGATAATTTGACAGAATGTTTGTGTCCATGATATCATTGCCAATACTGTATTTAGGTCACATGGCGTCAAAAAAACAGGTCACTAGGTCAAATCTTTGAAAAACACATATTCGCTCTAGAGGCCTTTTTTTGGCTCATTTGATTTGATATTTGGTCAGGATATTTGTTTGTATGATATGTTAGGTGGGTCTGATGGTGTAAAAACTAGGTCAGTAGTAAAGTCTTAAATATTCCTAGCTTACACTCCAAAGACCACATTTTGTTTAATTGATTTGCATTCTAGCTGCTGCATTTTTGGCTCAACTGTAAGAATGTTTGTCTTCATCAAAGTATTTGTTATTTTTAGCTCCACTGGCTGAAAGCCAGAGACCTATTGTTGTGGTGTTGTGTCCATCGTGCGTGCATCCGTTCAAGAGTCCATCTGTAGACTTTTACCTTAAAAATCTTCCCCTCAAAATTTTTGAACAAAATTCAACCAAATTTCACAAAAATGATCCTTGGGTGACCCTTTATCAGATTCTTTCAAAGAATTTTGATTGGATAAAAAACATGGTTTTAATGGAGTGGGCTAATTTCCATATATGGTGAAACCTTTAAAAATCTTATTCTTAGAATCCAGGGGATAGATTTCAACCAAATTTTACAGGAATGGTCATTGTGTGACCCTTTATCAGATCCTTTAATGAATTTCGATTGGATGAAAAATATGCTTTAAAATGGGCTGGGCTAATTTCCATATATGGTGAAACTGTAAAAAATCTTCTTAGTAACCAATTGATTGATTTCAACCAAATTTAGCAGAAATGATCCTTGGGTGACCTTCTATCAGATTCCTTCAAAGAATTTTGAGCAAATAACAAACATGGCTTTAATGGGTGGGATTTATTTTCATATATGGTGAAATCTTAAAAAATATTTTTCTCAGAAACCAGTGGATGGATTTCAACTTTATTTTACAGGAATGATCATTTGGTGACCCTTTATCAATTCCTTCAAAGAATTTTGATCGGATGATAAATATGGCTTTAATTGACGGGGCTAATTTCCATATAGTGTTAAACCGCAAAAAACCTTTGTCTCAGAAACCAGTTAATGGATTTCAAACAAATTTCACAGAAATGATCCTTGTTCGAGCCATTATCAGATTCTTCAAAGATTTTTGATCCGATGAAAAACATGGCTTTAATGTGCGGAGCTAATTTCAATATATGGTCAAAGCTTTGAAAATCATTTCTTAGAAACCATTTGGTGGATTTCAACGAATTTTCACTGGGATTATCATCTGGTGACTCTCCTTCAGATTTCATCATTAAATATTGATTAATTGAAAATATGGCTTACATGGTTGTGGCTTATGTCCCTATATGGTATCCAGTGATATTTTTTTACAAATTTGTTACTATTTTTCACCTGACTTGGTAAATGAATTGACTTTGGAAAGGTTGGAATATTGAAATATTTCATTGACAAGATTTATTTGCCATACATGGTGAATATGATTCCTTAAAACACGATTTGCTTAATCAGTACAATCAGGCGTGTTGAGCGATTCAGGCGCTCAAGCCCCTCTAGTTATATTGGGTCAAAAGGGGTAAAAAACTAGGTCACTAGGTCTAATCAAAAGAAATCTTCTTTGTAATTTACATGCTACTTTTCTGGCATAAATATGTTGAACTTTAGTAAAAACGTTTGCTTTTGATTTCAAGACATGATTTGATAATGGGTCTCATTTGGCCAAAATTAGTGTACTTGGGCTTTTGTAGTCATCAACTCAGCTGAGCGCTTTAGGGCCACTGGCCCTCTTGTTTGACTAAGAAATTCTTTCTACTATCAATCACTTGAACAGCCGAGCATTGGCAGCCACATGTGGTGCTCTTGTTATAAAGTATGTAAGATCATAACATAAACATGTTTAACAAATTTCCACAATGATGTCTTTTGATGCCCCTCAAAAAAGAGACTTTGGAAAACATTGTGGAAAATGAAGAAATTTCTCCTACCAAGCAATTTCATCATTTTACACAATGTCTTCTTCCCAGAGAGTTGAAAAAATCTTAACTTAATAAGTTTCAATTTGTCGTATGCAACTCCCTTCAATTTGGACCAGCCTAAAATTTTGCCATATGGTAATTGGTTAATGTCTTTTTTTCACAGCTAGCTGATGTTCTGAGAACATTTAAGACCTTTCTCCTGGAATTTGGTTCCATTTTCAAAGATATTCTGCAGTTATTGGATAAAGAAGGGGTAAGATACTTCCTTTGGCTTAGCAACAATTAAAATATTACAATGTAGACCTGATAAAAGGTTTTTAAATTTAAAAAAATCATTTTAACTCTACTGACCAGAAGGCCAGCTAGTCTTATGGTGTTTTGTGTCCATAGAGAAGCAGTAAGTCCATGTGTGTGTCCTTCTGTTTTTAGCTCACCTGAGCACTATATTTTCAAGGTTAGCTATGGTGATCACTCACCTTGTGTCTGTTTGTTGTCCTTCATCTGTCCATCCACAATTTCTTAGAAAAATATATTCCTCCTGTTTGTAGGGTTTTTCCTGAGCCGAAGTATATGAATATTAATATTTTTCATTTAGCATCACTTGGATGCCTTCTGAAAAGTGATTAAAATAATTCTCCTTTCCTTTTAGGGCTCTGTTTGGGTACACCTTTTTATACATTGAACTAATATACTGCATAGAGGTTTGATATTTGCTTGTAGCATTACCTGTTGGCTTTTTTGAAGTAAGCTCCTTGGGCACCCAGGCACATGCTACTTCACATAGAAATAAAGAGTAAAACTTTAAAAATCTTCCTTGACCTACAATGAGGCATAGAGTTTTGATATTTGCACTTAACATCACATGGTGACTGTCTATAAAAGATGATAAAGTAATGCCCCTGGAGCCCTTTTTGCTCCGCCTAGATTCATTTTATTTTACATAGAAGTAAAGAAGGAAATTTATTTTAGAAAAATCTCCTGACAAACTATAATTATTGAAATCCACCCTTACCTCTGGTTGCCATGGCAATAAAAAGGGGAAAATAAGGTAATCTCTGAAAATCTTTTTCTCTGACTCCAAAAGACTGAGAGCTTTGGTGTTTAGTATGTAGCATCTCTTAGGGGACCTCTATCAAGTTTGTTCAAATGATGCCCCTTGGGTCATATTTGGTCTCCGAAACTTTGCACCTCGACTTTGACCGTCATATCTTCACAAAGGCAAGGATTCATTACTCTGACATTCGTTTTAGAGGAATAATGACCCCTATTCAACTGAAAAAAATTCTCAAAGTTTTATGTGCAACTGTCTAATCACATTTCCTACTGTTACCATTGCTCTGAAAAAAAGCCTCTGTGACCATAATATCAACCCCTTAGCAAATAATCATTACTATTATATAAGTGGTTTGGGGTCATTACGCTGACATTCATTTTAGTGGAGTTATTAATCTTTAAGTCCAAGGTTTTCTATCTCTGTTTTTACTTACCATAATGGTTTGAAGCTTTAGACTGTGTTCATAAACATAATTTGATAAATATTATTCTGACACTCATTTAGTGGAATCATGCCCAATGTCAACATTATATTACTGTAACTATCCGGCACTCAGAATAGTCGAGTGTTCCTGGCCACTGACAAATCTTGTTTATAAAGGGTATCTAATGAATTCAAGAACACTCTTGCTTTTTGTGTCAGTAAATTCAGGGAATCATAGTGATATAGGTCATGTAGTTTCACATCTCAAATTATGATACATCCCGAGCTTATCACTCAAAATGTTGTTTGTAGTGTATTTGTAATTTGTGCATGATAATTACCTGTCTTTCCCTTTAACTCTTGATATGGCAAGAATTGACATAAATGAAGAAAAGAGTTGCCATTTTAAAAAATTAATGTTTACATCATTAAAGAAAAGAGTTATCATGAAATTTGCCCTGGAATTATCTAGTCATTTACTTTCAGCTTATCTCTTAACCCATTTCCACACAGTGACACTTTTAAACGCCTCCTTAACCCATTACCACACTACAAAATGTAAGACTATCCCAAATTCAAGGAAGTTGCAGACGAAAATATTTAGTTGAAGAAATTTTAAAAATCCCTGTGTTTTGGGGTAGGAAAAATTGTGGATTATGAAGAAATTGCTTGTAACAAGCAACTTCTTAATTTAACACAATATTCTCCAAGACATCTTTCTTGAGGGGCGTACAAAAGCGTCATTGAGTGGGAGTGGGTTAATATAAAGCTTTGAAAACATTGTGGAAGATGAAAAAATTGCTTGTTGCAATTTCTTCATTATCCACAATGTTTTCTATCCAAAGCCAAAAAAATAGATAAAATTACATCAAGTTGAAATAATTGTGTACAACTTCTTTCAATTTGGACCTGTCCAAAATATTGTCATCTGGTAATGAGTTAATCTCGAGTCAGCAAAGAAGGGAAGCTTATGTTTCACGGAAACAGGGTTTACCCAGTGATGGTGAACTGACAGATTTCTTGTTGTGGTACACTGCCATCATAGTGCAGTTGGTAGCGCACCAGACTCTCAATCTTCAATCAAAGGATGTCATGGGTTTGATCCCCGATATTTGTCTCTCACCAATGGATGGATAATTGTAAACCTAAGTGGGATAGTAGCTGAAGGCTAGGAGAGGATGTAGTGGTAGTACTGATGTGAGAAATACATGTACCAGGAATCCATTGTTAGGTGCTCCACCCGCCATGATATGACTGAAATGCTGTTAAAAGTGGTGTTAAACCGCATTAAATCAATCAGTTCTTGTTGTGGTAAGAGTGACTACATCTTTCTTTCAGCCAAATCTTGTAGGAGCATTGCCACAACCTTACCAAGATGAAATGAAGGGTATAGCAAATGTTACTGGACAAGAGATTGGTAAAGTGTATATCTTTATCTTTGATTGTTGTTCTAGTTTGGTGGAATTATTGATAAAGCCTAGGTTGTTGTCCTATCATTATTATCTGTAAATAAAAACTTACTTGTCGTTAGACTTGTGTCATTGCTTCAGTTTTTAACCCTAAACTGAGATTATAAAGTTAACCCTTGTCATGCTGTTCCTGGATTATTCCTGTTTTGACAATAGCTGTGGTAGGTGTATAGACAAAGATCAGTCTACACAGAAGTGCAGTCTGATCTTAGTCTACATTACCTGCTTGTTTTTCAGTGTGGAGGATTTATTTGATTACAAAGAAGATCTAAATTTGACAAAAAAATAAGATTTTGTGAAGAAAGGATAAGTATTCAGCAGGACAAGGGTTAATTTAACCCTTGTCATGCTGAGCCCGGAATATTCCGGTTTTGGCAGGAGCTGTAGACTAAGATCAGCCTGCACATAAGTGCAGTCTGATCTTGGTCTACACCTCCTGCTTGTATTTTTCCTGCCAGAGTTGTTTATGAAACTGGCTTCTAAAAGAAATATTGATTTTTCAACAACAGGTTCTATCAGTGCTTTCAGCCCTTTGATTTTACAGCAATTCAGTAAGGTGATTTATACAGCATGACAAGGGTTAATAGTAACCATTTTTTTTTAAAACCCGCACAGTTAGAAGAACACAGTCTTCCCTGTGAGCCTCTATGTAAACAAATTTTATCAACATTTACAATAAACATTTCATAAATATGAATATTAGTTCCAGTAAACAGTCACATCTTATGTACATAGATATTGATTTTAATCCTTGTCATGCTGAATAAAATTCCTTTCGGAATTGGATAAAAATCAAAGGACTGAAGCATTGGTAGTACTTGTTGTTCAGCTGTCGATACTTCTTTTAAAAATTAATTTCATAAACAACTGTGTTTTTTAAAGGACAGACAGGCGGTGTGCAGTCTGATCTTTGTCTATACCTCCTGCTATAACAGGAATATTTTGGGTTCAGCATGACAAGGGTTAATCCATTTCTCAGCAGTCTTGAGTTTAAGAAATCCGAAGAAGGTATGCCTTTGATTGAAAAAAATCATTTTAGAAACCGGCTTTTTTCTAAATATTGTTTACCATCAATTATGGTTCTGTTCCCTTTATCTGTGAGGAAATCTGTTCTTTAATGAAGCAATAGATGGATGATTTTGTATTCTGAAAGGACAGAAAGGGGTCAAAACAACTTGGAAGAGAATGAACTAAACTATACGTTTTTAAAAAAATATTGATATTAATCACTTCCATATAATACTATTACAACTTAAAATTTGTTCATAATCCCGTAACACTTCCATAAGTGTTTTAGCACACAGCATATGAATATGAGCATAACACTGTAAGACCGTTTTCACCATGAATTCTTCAAACGATGTTGATGTTAGAATTAATTTTGTCAATTTGGATTTCTCTTTGCAAGAACTTTTTGCTCAAAAATTGTTCATATAATTTGATTGGTGAAAAATGCTTGTGGCAGTTAAATTCCTTTTACAAAATTTCCGAAACTACTGGGCTAATTTGGACCAAAATTTGCTGACAATTCTGAATACTGCGTGAAGTTTTTATTGGCCCTCAAATACAGACATTGTAGGACTGGAGTAGAGCTCATCTAACAATCATAGCCTCTTTTATATATGAAGTGATTTCAAAGGAAATGAAGTAATACAGACCCCCTTAGGTCTCTTCGTGAATGTATTGAAATCTTTTTTTCAACATAAACTTCTTATTCACTGTACTAAATCTGACAGCTAAGTATCAAGTATGCAGTGACTTTATATATAACTTTCTTTTCCTTTCATATTCAGGTGAAGTAGTCCTTTATAATATCTTTTATGAAATATTTACTCTGTGCACATCAATTGTTGCTGAAGATGAAAATGGGAAGATGTTTCATGCTAGAAATCTAGACTTTGGTCTGTTTCTTGGGTAAGACCCTTGAAGTTTTTTAACTTTTTAGATCACCTGACCGAAGGTCATGGTGACCTGTTGCGATTGTGTTTTGCCCGTCGCTGTGCCTCATGCATTGTGCGTCATGCATTAACTTTTTACATTTTAGACTTCTTCTTAAGAACCCTTGGACAGATCTCAACGAAACTTGGCAGGAAGCAACCTTATGGGAAGGCGCTTCAGATTTGTACATGTCATGGAGTTATCTCCCCTTGCTCCATAAGGGGGAAAAAGAGTACATCTTTAGAAACCTTCTTTTCATGAACCGGCTGTCAGAATAGATTCAAATTTGGTATTTAGAGTCTATAGGTCAATGGCTATCAAGTTTGTACAAGAAAAATAAATCTGTCAAAAAATGTCTGTGCTGGGGGGAGGGGGGCAAAGGTGGGGGAGGGGGGGTGCATAAGCTTACATAGTGACAACTTTAAAAATCTTTTCTACAAAATCAAAAGAACTAAAGCTCTGATATTTGATATGTTACATCATCTTGTATATCAATATTGTATAAATTAGCCTGTCACCTGACTTCATAATTTTAACATAGGCTTATATAATGAAAATTTTAAAAATCTTCTCCCAAACGAGAGGGCCTAGAGCTTTTGTATTTGGTATGTAGCATCATCTGGTGGATATCTAGCAAGATTGTATAAATCATGGACCAAGAGAGAGCATTAGCCCATTCCCCGACGATCTTTGGTTTAACATAGGCTTACAAAGTGAAAATTTTAAAAATCTTCTCCTTCCAAACAAGAGGTCCTAGAGTTTTGATATTTGGCATCAACTGCTGGACCTCTATCAAGATTGTTCAAATTATGGCCCCAGGGTCAGGAATAGCTTGTTTCAAGATGTCACAAGTTTAACATAGGCTTGTTTAGTGAAAACTTTTGAAATTCTTCATCTCCCAAATAGGAAGGCCTAGAGCCTTGATATTTGGTATGTAGCATAATCTGGTGCACTCTTATCTGTTTTTGTGCTCTTTAGACTCGGATGACCAATAAGACCATACCGGCCTCTTGTTTTACTTGACATATGAGCCCATGCGTGACATTTCCAAAGATTTAGCATGTGCGTGACTTGCAAACATTGAGCACTCAGGACAGCCATTCGGAGCAATTAGAATATTTGCTGATTGTTTAAAGAAGCTTTGGGTCAGTATCTATCTATAGAGCGCTGAGTGAAGACTCTGATCAGACTGTGCGGATGCACAGGCTGATCCGAGTCTACACTTTGTGCACATGTGTAATTGTTGGAAATGTCACACATGGGCTCATATTTAAGTTGCACAATTGACAGATTGCTGGTCAAACCCGACGACTTTGCTGGCCCTGCCCACTACCTCCAACAGGAAGTTTAACTTCTTTATTTATTGGTGTATTTTGCAAAATTTACAGCCAGGAACATTTTAAGAAAAAGTATTTTGTTGGTTGGTGACCTAAACAGCATAACTGCAGCTTGATTAAACTTTAGAAATGATGCATAAGTCTCCAAACCAAATAAAAAGCTTCACAAAAATGTTGATTGATATCAGAGTTCAAAATCAACTTCTTGTCTAAATGAATAATACAAATAAAAAAAGTTAACTTGATCAGTCATTTTTAACTACATGGCAATTCAGACTAACATTTGTATATCACCTAGGACCCCCATCATTTGAGCTTGATGATTTAATGATATATTCATGAATCAAAGTGATGAGGAATAGTTGTTTAGGGAAATTGAATATTTTAACAAAGTATTACCAAAGTAGGACACAAAACCATATAAACAGGTGTGAAAATCAAGGTAAATGTCAATAGCAGATGTCAATGAAGAATTGATTAACCAATCAAATCACTCATTTAGAAAGTGAGTGAAGTTTGAACTCCCACATTGGTTGCCATTTATGTGAAGTACATGTACTTTTGTTGATTTGGCAACTTTCAGGTCTTGATTAAGCTGTAGCTACGATGTTAAGTTGTCAACCAACCATATTTCTCTTTTATTACATACTACTGGCAATTAAGTTTTCATAATAACGCCTTTGAAATCAAAATGGAACTTCCTGCTGGAGTCAATGGGTTGGGCTAACAGAGTAAGAGGTTGGGGCCATCGATTGGTCAATTTCTGAGATATTTGGTAAAATAGCATTTACAAACAACAGGTATTGATTTGAACTGAAGTCACACCTAATGAGATTCTGCTGTATGTTTAGATGCATGTCATGCAATAATTTTTTTCATTACAATATAATATTTTCTTCGACAAGTTATCTTGTATTGTATTCATTTCGGATTGTTTTGCAATGAATTGAAGAAGTGGGTTCTCTTCATTTTGTAGATGGGATATTGTAAAGAAAACCTGGAAGACATCAGAAGCCCTGCGTCCATCAGTTGTCAATGTAGATTTCCAGAAGGGTGGTAAAACAGTGTACAAGGCAGTCACATTTGTAGGCTATATAGGTGTGATAACTGGAGTTGCACCCGTAAGTGAAGATATTTATTTACAGATCAGTGGTGTAAATGACTAAACAGTAAATCTTGTATTAAGCCACCACTCAAGGGATGTCAAAAAAAGTTGTTGCACAAAAGAATGGTCACATGGCCTTGTGCATAATGTGGGGGTTTTGCATTTTAGGGCTGTGTCACAGAAAAGAGGGCTTATTGCAATTTCGTTTGTTTGTCTTAGCTATTGCTTGTAAAAAGAAATCTTGATTATCATCACTTAATGGATGTGGTTGCTTAATAGAAGTGGTTGCTTGAGCAAGATCAACTACAGTATATATAGGGAATATTACAACAGTGTCTATTTCTATTTGTTGTTATCTTGTTCGAGAATCAAGTGTAGGTATTTTTTATTGGATGAGACCAAAGGTCAAATCCAATAAAAAATACCAAAACACGATTCGAGAACACGATAACAACAAATAGAAAAACACACTGTTGTAATATTCCTTTTATTATATACCTTTAGGACATGACTTAAAGAAAATTCTCTTAAATGATTAAGAAATAACAAACTTTCCGGGGAAAAAAACGAATATCAATACGTTACAAAATAGGAGTCTGTGCTTAACGGTACTCGACGAATACGGTTTTTCGTAACACGCTGAATACTGTTGTTTTTTTCTGTCAAGTTGTATTAGATAGCCAGATTTTAATTCATATCATTTATAGGTATATAATAAATATTTATATTTGGTACTCCTTTCTTGTATACAAAACATTGACTTGTTTGCATGGACACATCAATGTTGTCATTGACAAGGCACTTCATTTAGTGATTAGGATTCCAAATTCAATAATTCGAGTACGACTGAAGATGATGTCATCAAATGCTGAGCCACCAAGTCAATAAAGTAGAGGTAATGGGTTAACAGGTACCTCTGTATGAAGATTACTATTCAACTAGAAATATCAAAATTCAGTTATACTGTCAAGAAATAACATTGTCTTTTTTCAGGGTAGGTTTAGTCTCACTTTGAATGAGAGGTTTGATGTTGACGGGGGTTATATCGGTAAGCAATCTTTACAATACAATAATTTTTTTCAATCCTATTATATTTAGGAACACAGTGGAAATTTGAGGAATTTTATGTAATAAGCCTACTATTTTTCAACTTTTCAGATAATGTTTACAGCAGGTAATTTTTTTTTGTTATCAAAATGAATACCTTATTACATCTGACTTACAGGGTCCTTTCTCACTCAATGGGTAGGTTGGGGGACTCTTAATTTGAGAGAATTTTATTGCTGAGGGTTCAAATCCAGGCAAAGGCACTTGTCACATGATTGTGTTCTTTGGCATGACATTGCAGAGCCAACGCCTACCACTGGAAGCTTATGTATAAGTGAGCTTGCAAAAATTATTCCAAGCAGGATCAAACACCATACAAATAAGTCTGTTTCCATCTACATTCTTTTTTAATACTTCTCCATAACTTCTTTCAGTAAGGACTGTTTTGTATATAGTCATACATAGAGACAAATAAGACTGTAAAAATATTCAATATAACCCATTCACACATAAACCCTCTTTTTTACCCACCAAAAAAAAGGTAATTAAGGAAAACCTTGTGAGTAAAAAAATAATCTTCTTGTTTTTCACTATGTTTCTTACACTATACAGCATTTATTTTCATATACAAACCATCTTTGAAATGTCGTCTGCAACCTGTGAGAATATGGACATGTCTAAAATTTGTAGTGTGGTTATGCGTTATATGTGGTCTGGAGTCATTGCATTTTGGATTAATCTAAACACTATGTATGAATTTTCCAAAGATTTTAATCTGGTCTATATCTTGAGGTTGAATTAACAAATATAAAACTTTGTGTGATGTGAAAAAACTTGTGCACTTTAGTGTTTACAATTTGTCCTTTCCCTAGGCTGTGAGAACTCAGTTGGTGACTTAAACTAATACATGTATTTGATGATAAAATTTTAGATTTTAATTTGAAGAAATTACAATACAATTGATGGAATATTTAAAAAAAAAAAGACATATTGCGTCAAAAGTGCTCAAAGTGGGAAAAAGAGAAATTGCCTAATACATCTGAGATTTTTGTGCACTTTTTAAAACTATTAAGGTTTTATGTCTAATTCAGCAACTGAGGTCTTGTGGAGACAGGGTCTTGGTTCTCATCAAAAGGCCAGAGAAGTGGGGGATAGAATCTTGAGCCCCTGACATTAGAGTTGAATAATATTTCTATTAGACCAATCGGCAGTGTTATGTTATAAAAAACATACATAATTTTTGTTCAGGTATTATACAGAAGATAGTGTCAGGTAAAGGAAAATGGATGGGATTTTTAACTCGGGAGACACTAGAGACGGCACAAAGTTATGAGCAGGCTGTTTCATTAATATCTAAAGTCCAGTTGATAGCCCCTGCATATTATATACTGGGAGGAAAATCTTCAGGCCAGGTATGTTTAAACCCATTCCCACACAATGATGCTTTTTGACGCCCCAAAGAAAAACAAAATGGAGAAATTGCTCTCTACAAAGATTTTTGTTGAGTCTACGTAGGGTCAGTGAGACATAGTTGTCACAATTTCATGTTGGTGTTAGTGCGTGCTTTAGTATGTGTGTGTGTTAGTGAGTGAGTCCATCTATCCAGAATTTCGTCGAAAGTATAACTACATTTAATTATGTGGCCCTGTTGTTCTTCTTGATAAGTGCTAGTGTCCTGCAAAACATTTGATGTGATATCTTCAATTTCAAGGTCACAACTGAAGATGAAATGACGAAATTGACCTTGTCTGGAGCATAACTTCTACATTCATGGATTTTAAAATGATGTGACACACTGGTTCTACTAGATGAGTGTTAGTGTCACATGATAGATATCCATGAATTTATTTCTTCAATAATTTTGAAAAAATGCAGTCAAACTGTAAATAACCTTAAAATCTCGGACAAATCTAATTTTTCATCCGGATGGAACTAGTTAGTTCAGAGTTATCTGCCCTTGAATTTTACAAAAAATGCTATATTTCTCTTAGTTAACTCTATAGTGCCTTTGTTTTTCACTAATCCCAATAATACTTCATCTAAATGTATATGATTATAGAATCTTTCATGAGTTTGATATTCATCTGGTCACACCAGTAAGTCTAGATTCTGTCATCATGGTACTAATAGGTAATGGTTTCATGATGAACTTGAACCCTTGCTCATATCTCAGTTATTACCTGTACTCAAAATATTTTCTTAACCCATTATCAGACGGCTAAATTTTAGACTTGTACAAATTAAACGGAGTTGCAGACAACTTGTAAAGTTTTATCTTTTTACATTACATTTCTAGGGTTGTGTAATTACCAGAAACAGGATTGATAACAATACAGATATATGGCCAATGAAGTCAGCAGGAGGTTGGTATATCCTTCAGACCAATGACGATCATTGGGACCCACCTTTCTTTCTGGATGACAGACGGACACCTGGAAACATATGTATGAAGAAACTTTCACAGAAGGTATGAGGCTACATCTTTATAATTGACTAACTTAGTTGACCCGTTCCCACACAGTCCGAATTTTTTAAGCCCCTTAACCCTTTCACTTTTTTTGAAATTTTAGACTGGGCCAAACTGAAAGAGGTTGCAGACAATAATGAAAATTGGATGCAACGCGAAATGAAACTATCCTGATAGAACCATGTGATACCACCATGTGATATAAAAAACAAAGTGGGAAAAGGAGGGGTTGCTTGTTACAAGCAATTTCTTCTTTATCCATAATGTCTTCTCTAGTATTAAATCACATCACCATAAAATCCTGTAATTGTACAATATATAAAAAGGATAAAGATGTTTAAAATTTCTTCAGCTGAAACATATTGTCTGTAACTTCTTTGATAGTGGGCCAGTCTAAAATTATATTGTCTGGTAATGGGTTAAATTTAACTTTGAATACCCATAGTTTTTACATTAAGAATATTTTACAGAAATATTAACCCTTGTCATGATGATCCCGGAATATTCCAGTTTTGGCAGGAGGTGCAGACTAAGATCAGACTGCACTTATGTGCAGGCTGATCTTAGTCTACACCTCCTGCTTGTACTTTTCCTGCCAGAGTTGTTTATGAAGTTGATTTTTGAACAACAAGTTTTATCAGTGCTTTCAGCCCTTTGATTTGACAGCATTTCAGCAAGGTAATTTATACAGCATGACAAGGGTTAAGCTTGACGACTATTATAGAATAATGATGACCTATTCTACATACAAAGTGTCACTGTTGGCTTCTGTGTCTATTTCTGTTATGTTTTTATGACCCTGCCATGTAATTGCAAGGGGCATATAGAGTTTTCTTTATTGGTTTGGGAGGGGGAGTCCAATTCTTGTACAGAGCATACCCTGATATTTTCTATATCAATTGATGGATTTCAAAATAGACTGGCACAGTTGTTTATTCATGATGAGTTCTAGTGTCATGTGTAAGGACCTGTTGGATACTCCCAAGTGCAAGGTCAGAACTGAAGGTCATGTGTAAGAAGCTTAACTGATTCCAACACAACAAAATTCTATACTGGTCCAAATTGAAAGAAGCTGCAGACGACAATTTCAAGTTGATGGAATTTTTTTTTTCATCTTTTTAGATAGAAAACATTGTGGATAATGAAGACATCGCTTGTCACAAGCACTTTCTTCATTTTCCACAATGTTTTCCAAAGCTTTTTTCTTTAGACTTGTAAAAAGGAAGGCTTGTGTGAGAAAGGCTTGTGTATCTGTGACTCATTTTGAGTTATGTTTGACATTATTTCCTTGTAATTACTCCTGTTTTTGCTTTCAAACGTGTATGGTGGACAACAACACATGGCTATAGGCCAATTCAAATAAGTCCTTCAATAATAAAGTAGAATTTCATCCCCTTTATTACGCCCCTGCAGTGATTTTTTTATATCGGTTCCTTGCATTAAGTCATCAGTTGGTTGTAAGGTCAAGGTCATCCATGAAGCTCAAGGTTACCTATCAAGGTCATTTTTTTGGAAAAAGCCTGTTATGGGGGCATGGTGTTTCACAAACACTTCTTGTTTATTTAGAAAAAAATGGGAATTCATTGATTAGGTTCCCTGAATAGAATTATCTAATTTTTGTTTTTACATAAAAGAAGGCCAGTACTTCAAAAAGGGAAAGAAAAAAGGTTTTGAGTAAAGTAACTCACCTTCCAATGGGGAACTTCTATGATTAAATAGTCGCTAGAAAAGTGACTTTTAAGTCCTCTAGAGGTGAAGCAGAAGGGGACTATAGGTTTGTGCTCTGTCCGTCAGTCCATATGACCATTTGTCCGTCCGTCTGTCAGTCTAGACATATCAGTTTCCTGACTTTTTTCGGAACCCTAGGAGATAGTGAGCTGATTTTTGGTATGTGAGTCTGTGTCAATAAGTTACAGAACAAGTTTAAGTTTGATTTCAGTACATTGATTTTTTAGGAAGATACGGATGCTGGACTTTTGCCTTTGGGGGCATTTGTCATATGACTGTGACCAGCTCTTGTTTCTTAGCCCTCGGAGATATTAAGCTGATTTTTGGTATGTGAGTACGCATCAATGAGTTACAGAACAAGTTCTGGCTTGGTTCTGGTCCATTGAATTTTGTGAAAGATACAGATGCTGGACTTACAAAATTACCAGGAAATTTCAGTTTTCCGTATTTTTTTTATACCCCAAAAGGGAGGCATATAGTAATCGAACAGTCCGTCAGTCAGTTTGTCCATCCATCCGTCCCGCTTTCGTGTCCGCTCTGTAACTTCTACATGCAAAAGTGGATTTTAATATAACTTTACACAAATGTTCACAGCTATAAGACGATGTGTCGCTAAAAAGGCCCAGATTCCTATCTCAAAGATCAAGGTCACAATCTGGGGTCAAAGAACAAAAATTAGCGCTTTTTGCCGTGTCTGCTCTGTAACTTCTGTAATCATGCACACAGGTACAAATTTCTTTCATACAAATGTTCACCACCTTCAGAAGTCGTGTTGAAAATAAGACCCAGGTTCCTATCTCAAAGGTCAAGGTCACAATCTGGGGTCAACGGTATAAAATTGGCACTTTTTGCCGAGTCCGCTCTGTAACTGCTATAATCATGCACGCAAGTACAAATTGTTTCATACAAATGTTAACCACCTTCAGACAACGTGTTGCGAATAAGACCCAGGTCCACTTTACATAACTTTGACCTTGACCCAGTGACCTTGACCTTTGAACTACTTTTGATCTCAGAAAAATCCGTTCATAATGCATTTCTCGATTTCATTCTGTATTTATAGAAATTATTATATGTATTAAAATTTCATTTTAATATCTCAAAGGTCAAGGTCACAATCTGGGGTCAAAGGTATAAAATTGGCACTTTTTGCCGTGTCCGCTCTGTAACTGCTATAATCATGCTAGCAAGTACAAATTGTTTCATGCAAATGTTAACCACCTTCAGACAACATATTGCGAAAAAGACCCAGGTTCCTATTTCAAAGGTCAAGGTCACAATCTGGGGTCAAAGGTAAAAAATAGGCACTGTTTGCCGTGTCTGCTCTTTAACTTCTATAATCATGCATGCAGGTACAAATTTCTTTCATACAAATGTTAACCACCTTCAGATGACGTGTCGCGAAAAAGACCCAGGTTCCTATCTCAAAGGTCAAGGTCACAATCTGGGGTCAAAGGGGCGTCAAGAATGGTTAAATTGAGTCCGGAATTGTTAAATTGTATTTACTCTCTTATTCTTCAATGGATTGCTTCCATATTTGGACAGATGCTTAATTGGGTGGACCATTTTACATAACTTTGACCTTGACCCAGTGACCTTGACCTTTGAACTACTTTTGACCTCAGAAAAATCCGTTCATAATGCGTTTCTCGATTTCATTCTGTATTTATAGAAATTATTATATGTATTAAAATTTCATTTATTAAAAACCCAGACGTATAGATCACAAATGCATGTGGTTGTGTTTACAAAACAAATTAAAGTGCGACATGCTTGACCCTGTACTTTGGGGGCATTTGTCACATGACTGTGACCAGCTCTTGTTTCTTAACCCTGAGATATTAAGCTGATTTTTGGTAAGTGAGTAAGCATCAATGAGTTACAGAACAAGTTCTGGTTTGGTTCTGGTCCATTGAATTTTGTGAAAGATACAGATGCTGGACTTACAATATTACCAGGAAATTTCAATTTTCATGACTTTTTTCACAACCCTCGGAGATGGACTTACAATATTACCAGGAAATTTCAATTTTCATGACTTTTTTCACAACCCTCGGAGATATTAAGCTGATTTTTGGTATGTGAGTCCTTATCAATGAGTTACAGAATGAGTTTAAGTTTGGTTCCAGTCTATTGATTTTTGTGGAAGATACGGATGGAAGATACGGATGCTGGATTTAGAAAATTACCAGAATATTGCAGTTTTCGGGTCTTTTTTTCTAAACCCTTTGCAATATGAAAGTGGTTTTTGGTATGTGAGTTTGCGTTAATCAGTAACAGAACAAGTTTAAGTTTGGTTTCAGTACATTGATTTTTGAGGAAGATACGGATGCTGGACTTAAAGAAAATAACCAGAAAATTTCAGTTTTCTGGACTTTTTTTCTTAACCCTCGGAGATATTAAGCTGATTTTTGCTACGTGAGTCCTCATCAATGAGCTACAGAACAAGATTAAGTTTAGTTTCAGTACATTAAATTTTGAGGAAGATACAGATGTTGGACTTAGTAAATTACCATGAAATTTCAGTTTTTCAGTCAAGTTTGGTTCCAGTCCATTGATTTTTGAGGAAGATACGGATGCTGGACTCTGATAATTACCAAGAATTTTCAGTTTTTTGGACTTTTTTTCTAAAAGCTTTCAGGTATTGAGCTGATTTTTTGTAAGTGAGTCAATATTGATGAGTTACAGAACAAATTTAAGTTTTGTTCTGGTCCATTGATTTTTGAGATAGATATGGATGCTAGACTTAGAAAATAACTTGTAAATTAAAGCGTTCCAGACTTTTTAGCTCTACTGGCCGAAGGCCACTAGAGCTTTTGCGATGGCTTTTTCCCATCCAGCAACCATCCATGTTAACACTCTAGAGTCTACAGTTTTCATCAGATTCCCTTCAAACTTTCACAGAATGATTTTACCATCATAAGGATTGTTCCTTTCGAAATAGGGTCAGATCCGTCAAGGAACACGGGAAAATGGGGCCCAATGAAAAAATTAATTAAAAAATCATGGTTAACACTCTAGAGTCCACAGTTTTCATAAGATTCTATTCAAACTTTCTCAGAATGATTGTACCATCACAAGGATTGTTCCTTTTGGAATTGGATATGATCCTTCAAGAAACACGGGGAAAAGGGGCCTTTTTTTAAATTTAATGGAAAAATCTATTAAGAAATCCTCGTTAATACTCTAGAGTCCACAGTTTTCAATGGATTCTCTTCAAACTTTTACAGAATGATTGCACCATCAAAAGGATCGTTCCTTTTTAAATTTGGTATTATCCGTCAAGAAACATTGGAAAAGAGGCCTTTTAGGCCGTATGGAAATTTAATTAAAAATCCTCGTTAACACTTTAGAGTCCTGAGTTTTCATTTGATTCTCTTCAAACTTTCAAAGAATGATTGCATCATCAAAAGGATCGGTCCTTTCAAAATTGGGTATGATCCGCCAAGAAACACGGGGAAAATGGGCCTTACGAAATTTTAATTAAAAATCCTCGTTAATACTCAAGTGTCTACAGTTTTGGTTGGATTCTGTTCAAACTTTCACAGATTGATTGTACCATCATAAGGATTGTTCCTTTCAAAATTGGGTATGATCAGTCAAGGACCTTGGGAAAAAGGGGCCTTATAAAAATTTAATAAAAAAATCCTTGTACACACAATAGAGTCCACAGTTTTCAACAAATTCCCTTCAAACATTCACAGAATGATAATTACATTAAATGAATTATTCCTTTCGGAAATGGGTTTGATCCATCAAGTTTCATTGGAAAAGGGGCCCTATGAAAATTTGATAAAAACTTAGTTAACACATCATGGCCCTAGATTTCACCTGATCGACTTCAAACTTTCACAGAATGATTGTACCATCATTAGGATTGTTCCTTTCAAATTGGGTATGATCCATCGAGTCTTGGAAGTGCATGCGAGGGTATGCTCAGTGAGTTTTGACTCACAGATTTCTTGTTTGGCTCAGTAAAATAATGTGATAATTGAAGACAATGTTTTCAATTTTTATCATTCATCTATAACTTGTCAAGATTAATGAAAATTCCCACTCAATCCCTCCTTTTGACGCCCCTGAACAAAAAAGCTTTGGAAAACATTGTGGAAAATGAAGAAATTGCTTGGATCAAGCAATTTCTTCATTATCCACAATGTTTTCTATACAAAAAGTCAAAGAAAATTTAAATTCCACCAACTTGAAAATATCGTCTGCAGCTCCTTTCAATTTGGACCGGTCTAAAATTTTGTTGAGTTGGAATGGGTTAAGCTGAAATGAATGAGAATCGCTGTTGATAAAGACTACTTAGTAGAATTCCTCTTTTGTACAGAATACATGTACAAAAGTCAATCATGTATATTAATTTCCTAAAACTGTTACTTTTTTTCCTGTTACTTAATTTCCTGCTACCTTTTCTCCATTACTTTATTTCCTATTATTTTCTTTCCTACAATCTTGTATATCAGCCTGTGAAAACTGTTACTTTTTTCCTGATACTTTTTTTCCTGTTTCCTTTTCTCTGTTTCTTTATTTCCTGTTACTTTCTTTCCTAGTATCGTATCAATCAGGAGATAGGTTTTCATTAAAGACAATGACCTCCTTTCATCTAGAGACTTTTACCTTTACCCTGTTGAAAAAAACTCTCACCAAAAACTTACAAATTTTCTTCTTGATTATTTTTTATCATATTTCATGCTCCTTGAAAGGTGAGCATATAGCCGCTGCTTTGTCTGTCTGTTAGCCCATCTGTCCTTCCGTCTGTCCTTTCGCCTTGATTTCTCCACAATGCTTGGGCTAAATTAGATGAAACTTAACATTTAAATTCCTTAAGATATTGTGACAAATTTTTACCAAGTTTTTGTGATAGCTCTGTGGTCAAGGTCACAGCTCAAGGTCAAACATTAAAATTGAGCTTTTTCTGAGCATTACTCCTTCAATCATGGGTGGATTTCAATATAACTTGGCACATTTGTTCTCTATAATGAGTAGATGTTCAATTTGAAAGACATATTTGGATAACTCCATGGTCAAGGTCACAGCTCAAGGTCAAACATTAAAATCAAGCATATCTTGAGCATAGCTCCTAAATTATGGATGAATTTCACACAATTCTTCTCTTATCTCCATCAAGAGAAGATGTAAGTAAATTAGTATTGAGATTGAAAAAATGAAGAAATTACTTGTGACAGGCAATTTCTTCATTTTCCATGTAGTTTCTTACCAGAGATATCTAAAGATCTATCAACTTGAAAGTTTCATCCGCTACTCCTTCAATTTTGGACAAGTCTAAATTTTGCTGTCTAGGAATAGGTTAAGACAGTTTATTGATCCATTCCCACACAATGACACCTTTTGATGTCCTTCAAGAAACAGCATGGCAAAACATTGTGGGAAATGAAGAAATTGCTTATGATAAGCATTTTCTAAATTTCCCACAATGTTTTGTAACCACAAAGACATAAATTTTTGGAATTTCACTACCTTGGAGGAATTGTCATCTGCAAAATCTTCTTATTTGGTTCAGTCTAAAATTTGTCACAAGTTAAGAAAGTTGATTAGATTTTGTTTCTTTCAGAATCTCAGTTATGAGGGACTGTTTAATGTCTTGTCATCACAACCAGTGCTCAACAAGGTAATCATTTATTTCAAACATGATTTAGGCATCCCTGGCCATCCTAACTGAACTCCAACAGGAAGTTCGACTTTGATATTCGAAGGTATTTTTTGCGAAATTTAGGGCCAGTATCATGTAAGAAAATAATTGAATTTTTAGTTTGATTTAAATGTTGTGATAAGCTGTAATTACATCAGTTATGTTGCCAAACCAACAACAATGCCTCATATAAAAGTTGGCTAAAGTGGGAGTTAAAAGTTCACTATTGTCCTAAATGAATGTTTTGATTGGTTGATTGTTTAGTTATGTTATTTCAGGAACTAAATAAGACAAAATACCCCTAAACCTGCCAGTGTAAAAATGTATTTATTTCATATGACAAATTAAAAACGAGGTAAAACACCATATTACACACCTAGCAGTGAAAGTCTCTGACAAGCTGACATTTCTGAATCCTTTACTGTTTTTCAAAACTTTGGGCTTGTCAGAATTCAAAGGGGTAGCAGACAACATTATCCCTTTCCTGGACAAACCTTGGTTTTTACGTAACTCTGATTTTATACTTGAGAAAACATTGTGGCAAAAGGAGAAATTGCTTGTAACAAGCATTTCCCCTTTTCCTACAATATTTTCTACCACATACGATGGTCAGATTTCAAATTGCATGGATTTTTCATTATCATCTGCAACCTCTTTCAAATTGGACCAGTCTAAAATTTTGCAAAACAGGAAAGGGTTATATACATAAGTAAAATTCAAACAGTAAACATCTTATATAACCCACTCCCACACGACCCTCAAGAAAAACAAATTGGAAAACATTGTGTAAATGAAGAAATTGCTTGTTAATTTCTTCATTTCATACAATATGATAATATTTTTTTACACAGAAATTGCTTGTTACAAGCAATTACTTCATTTTACACAATGTTTTCTACACAGTAAGTTGAAAAAATATAAAATTTCTAAACTTTAAGTTGTTTGCAACTCCTTTAAATTTGGACCGGTATAAAATTTGCCGTTTGGTAATGAGATAACAGACTATTTGTGGGAAAAGAAGAAATTGCTTCTTACAAGTGATTTCTTATTTTTTCACAATGTTTTCTTAAGTATTATATCAAAGAGATTTAATAATCAGCAATGTTGGTTAGCTGTAACATTATGTAATAATGCTTGTAGAGAGCTCATTTAACTTAGTACTCTTTGAAACAAACTTTGTGATTTTGAAGCATTAATGGAGCATACCTTTATTTCCTTTCAGCTTACTGTGTACACAGCTCTAATGCAGGTTGAGACAGGCCATCTTGAAACTTGGATACAGTACTGCAAGGACCCTTGTCCTCCTTGGTAATGGTTGTCATAGAAACAGAAATCTTGTTTAACCTCACTTATGTCCCCACTTTATGTTGAATGGTTGTCATAGATATAAATTCTCATTCAAATATTTATCCAAATATTCCATTTTTTAACAATATTTGATGACATAACTGACAGATCGCCAGTACCATCAAATGAGCTCAAAAAGGAAGTTCCACTTGTATACGTAATTGTTTTTCTTTCAAGTATATGATCAGTATCTGGTAACGAAAAACATTTTTAATAGCTGGTTAGTGACCTATTCTTCATATCTACAGCTTAAATAAGCTGTATTTATGACATTTAATTCGATAAATCACCAAAAAATTTGTTGTTAATGTCAGCCTTTGTCAGATTGCAAAGTTCTTTTCTAGTCTAATTTGATATGTCGCTAAATTTTTTCATTGACATCCACAATCCGGTACAAATGGAAATAGAAACTTCTCATGGTTTTCAAAGTTATCATTTTAGGAATAAGGTACATTTGGGAGGTGAATTTATATTTACCCTCTCCTGTTTTTTGAAATTTTAGACTTGTCTAAATTCAAAGGATTTGCAGACGACAATTTTGAGTTGAACTTATTTAAAAAATAATCATTCAGTAGGGTAGAAAATATTGTGGAAAAACAAGAAATTGCTTGTTACAAGCAATTTCTTCTTTTTCCACAATGTTTTCTCAAGTATAAAAACAAGGGGATGTAAAAACCAGGGATTAAACAGGAAAACTTTAAAAAATACTCTAGTTATTATTATCAAAAACAACTAATTTACTCCAATACTCATTTACTATTCAAGTTAACCCTTTACCAGACCATAGAATACTAGACATGTCCACTTTCCAAGAAACTTCAGCAAATTTTAAATCATACATTAACAGAAAATATCTGCAAAATCTGATAACAGATGATGAGTATTTGATTGGTCAATTGATTCTTTGATTGACAGCTGCTATCTGTCATTTAGAGTTTATTGTGTAAAATAAACTGTAAATAGCATCATCATTATATACAATTTTGTCAATTAGAATGTGTTATTTTGTTTCTGAAATTAAGTTATTTTACCAAACAGATGTTGTCTCCTCCTATGCCTGTTGTAAGGTTACAATGTTACATGTTATATGCAGCCTTGTTATCCCAACTCATTTCCGTACAATCTTGCTTTTTGATACCCATCAAGAAAAAAGCTTTGGGAAATATTGTGGAAAAATGAAGAAATTACTTGTCACAAGCAATTGCTCCAATATCCACAATGTTCTCTCACGAAAAGACAGAGATTTTTCAACTTATCAACTGAAAATTATTGTCTGCAACTGCTTCGAAACTGAATGGGTCTACAATTTTGTCTGGTAATGGGTTAATTGCCCCCTCTTTCGTTGCTTGTACTTATGATTTGATAACAATGTTACTCAATATCTGACAGCACCTTTTTGACACACATTTTGTTTAATCTATAAAAAAGATAGGGTTCTCTTTGTTCTTTTTAACCATTACTAGACAATCAAATTTGAGACTGGTCCAAAGTGAAAGATGTTGCAGACAGACTTTTTTAATTGTTGAATTTTTGAAAATCTGGTCTGTTGCGTTAGAAAACATTAGAAAACAATTTCTTTATTATCCACAATGTTTTCCAAAGCTTTTTTTCTTATGGGCGTCTAAAAGCGTCATTGAGTGGGAATGGGTTAATCTATGAAAAAGATAGGTTTCTCTTTGTTCCTTTTAACCATTACTAGACAATCAAATTTTAGACTGGTCCAAAGTGAAAGAAGTTGCAGACAGAGATTTTTTAGTGTTGAATTTTTCGAAAATCTTTGTCTTTTGCATTAGAAAAAATTATGAAAAATTAAAACATTGCATAGTACAAGCAATTTCTTCATTTTCCACATTTTTAGCTTGGTTGTTCTGGGAGAAAACCCGAGGTATTGCTTTAGGCAGGTGGTGGTCTGCATTGGCGTCATCTGTAAACTTTAACAATTTTGTGATAATTCTTGTATTCCTGAACACATTCACTTAACCCTTGTCATGCTGTATAAATTACCTTACTGAAATGCTGTCAAATCAAAGGGCTGAAAGCACGGGTAGAACTATTTATTAAAAAATCAATATTTCTTTTAGAAATCAACTTCATAAACAATTCTGGCAGGGAAAGTACAAGCAGGAGGTGTAGACTAAGATCAGCCTGCACATAAGTGCAGTCTGATCTTAGTCTACGCCTCCTGCCAAAACCGGAATATTTCGGGTTCAGCATGACAAGGGTTAAAATATATGTAAAATATCAAAAGAGCTACCTATAACAATAATGCGGGAACCTCTAATTGCATTTTATCGACTTGAAAATTTTGACCGGTATCAAGCACTTGGCAGCTGCATGGGGTATTCTTGTTTTCTAAAGCTTTTGTCTTGAAAAAAGCGAGGTTAAGAATCCTTATTAAGCTTTTGAAAATACTTTAGAAATTGAAGAAATCACTTGTAAAATTCTTCTTTTTGGTTGTTTTTTTCTTCCTTTGCTACTGGAACAAATCCAAATTTAATGAAGATGAAATTATTGTCCGCAACTTTTTTCAACTTGGACCTGTCTTACATTGTTATCTTGTAATAGTTTTTAAAAGAGTATATGACCTACAATACAAGAAGGGACGATAGAACAATTTTGAAATACAAACAGTCAGAACAAAGAGATTGGATCTTACATATGTTTTAACTAGAGTTTGAATTTAAATAAGGTGAATGGTGTGAGAATTTCCCTACTACGAAATAAATCAAACAGGGCAGTTTGCAAAGGGTTGATATCTAGGGTTGATAGATTGTACACTTTCCAGATTGTCCCTTTTTGTCTGATAGGTCATAATTATGAATAAGAATCTTTCAATATTGTGCAGGTTGTTTGTTTCTTTGATAAATGAAATGTATAAATGATAATAATATAAACCAGATCGTATAAAGTACACATACGTATTGTAAATGATTAATTAATGATATTTTTATAAAGGCTTGCTACTTCTATGGGTATGAACTACTATGAAAATTTACATGCTTTTGTCTTTTTAGCTCACCTAAGCACAACATGCTCATGGTCAGCTTTTATGTTACTTGAATGTCTATCTTGTGTCATTTGTCAACAATTAACTGTTACCACTAGAGGTCACAATTTTGACACATTCTTTCTCAAACTTGCTTAAAATGTTTGTATAATCAATGGAAAGAACCCTTTGAGCATGGTGACATTTTGACCAATATCAAAGGAAAAAAGGGGGATAAGTGATCATTTCCTTGTTACCACTCTACAGAACACAATTTTTGCTCAATCTTTCTCAAACTTGCTGCATTTTTTGTATGGTCATGAGGAATTTACTGTAGTGACATCTTAATTTAAATCATGGGGAGAATGGGCCTTATTGACTATTTGGTTGTTACTGGTCTAGAGAAAGCAAAGGGTTGATAGTAAGTGTGTATACCATGGTTAAATCATACAGGGTCTTTTATACGGAGTTCAGTTTAGTATCTGTCATTTTCTAAGGTAAAGTGAAACCAAGTTTCTTTCAAATTCAATTAGAAAAAGGAAAAAAAAAAAAAACACATTTTACCATCCCAATATTATAACCAGTAATTTCTCCTTGTCTAGCAATGTTTTACTTAAAGATGTTTTACTCTAAGTCTGAAAAGGTGACATTGTATGGTAATGGGAACCTTCATTGTCACTTTTTGTGTGACAAATCATATTTATATTTGAGTAGACCAATAACTACTGGACAAAATTTTAGACTTGTCTGAATTGAAAGATGTTGCAGACAATAAAATAAAATTGGTAAATTTAGGGAAGAAAACATTTTGAACATTGAAGAAATTGCTTGTAACAAGCAATTTCTTCATTGACCGCAGATTTTCCAAAGCTTTTGTTTCCAGGCATAAACTGTACAATTGTGTGGGATTGGGTTAACTTACAGATTATAGACACTCTATTATGTTATTTGTTTTTCAATGAGGTAATTTTGAATAACATTTTTATATGCAAACTTTTTCTGAAGTTTTGCCTTATTTCCAAACCCCTTCATTGAAATGTTGTGTTTTAATTTACTGCTTTTCCAATTAAAAAATAACCCCCAAAACTTAACATTGTCAGTAACTTGGAACATATCCAAGATACAATTCTCATATTTGGCATGATAATAACTTTCATTGGTGCTAATGGCAAATCAAGGGTTGTCTGTGAAGCTCACAATTAAGGGTAATAACTTTTGGGGGATATAAGTGTGTAATAAATGAATGGAGGACTTTGTAGGTCAATGGACATTTTAGCCAGAACAATTTGACCAGCCAGAGGTACAAAATAGGCCTTTTGTGGTAATCTTATTTTAGTTCACCAAACATTTTCCTAAAATCTAATCTTTGGCAAAATTATGAAATGAAATATGTAATTTATGAAAAATATGATTATTACAAAAGAAGTTTAAGACAGAAGTATCTATAAAATGTGTACTTTGAGGTTGTAATTTCACTTAAACAAAAAGTCCTACTTTGAGTATTATTTGGCTGAAATGTCCTGACCAATACAATTTTTATGCCACCAACATCAATAGGAGTGGGATTGTTTTACCAATGTCTGACTGTCTGTTTGTCTCTGAGCAGATACTTATATGCAAAAACTTAACAGTTTCCTGTTATTCAAACACCATTCAAGATTCATTGTTCATATTTGGGACATTGGTTCCTTGAATTAATATTCATCAATTGGTGGTAAGGTTTAGGTCATCCATCAAGAACAAGGTCACTTATCAAGGTCCCATTTAAAAGAAAATGGATGTTACGGGGTCATTGTGTTTAACAAACACATCTTTTTATAAAAAAGGATTCATTTAAAAATGAGTGAATGATAATCTCACTATTGCACTTTTGCTGTTAGGTTGTAGATATCTGAGTGTAAATTGATCTGAGTATATAATCACGTCTTAATATTTAGATTCAATTGATATATATTTTGTTTGCCATAGATATACAGTAAGTTTATATTTTTTAATAAAAGCGCACAAAGAGTTCATCTGTTTTGGTTGTATATTATCCAGAGTTCCCTTGGGCTGCTGAACAGTTGACAGACAGCCACGCTGACAAGGCAATTTGTCTAGGAAATTGGAAATTGCAAAATTTATGTCATTATTGCAGTTTAAATGATTTGTTAAACTTTCAGAGCCTCTGTTTTGTTTTGGAATGGGTTATATGGCCTACATAGAATAAGTTTAACATATACGTCAGAGGTCAAGATTTGCTTCTGATCTAGATAAAAATTGTTTGTCCATTGATTCTGTGATTAACAAGTGAATTATTATTATCCCATGTGATTAACAGCTGAATCATTATTATCCCATATGGCATGTATTATGGGGCATATATATCTTTCAGAAGGTTTTTCTCTGACTATCACCTTTTTACTCTACATTATTCATACACAGGGTTCGTTTGTGCAAGTCTAATATCACATTGACCTGATTTTAAGCTCACCCAGGACGAATGTCTCTGGAAGAGCTATTGTCCTCCCCGCGGCATCTGCGCCCCATTTGGTAAAGGTTTTTTATTATACCCCACCGGAGGCTATATTGGCATCATCTTCTCCATCTGTCCATCCGTCTGTCCGTCCATCCCTCCGTCCGTACCTACGTACATACACTTTTCTCGTGAGTGCAACTCCTCCTAAGTTTCCGGCTGGATCTATTTGAAAACTTTGTCAATGTTATCACCTTAATTGGTAGATGTGCATGAAGTAAGGATTTTATGGTTCATTGATTTTTGACTCAGTTATGCCCCCTTAAAACTTACTAAGTCTCTGGTGCTTATTGAAATTGCAGCCTTGTGAATGCAACTCCTCCTAATGTTCTGGCTGGATCTAAATGAAACTTGGTGGATGTTATATACTAAATTGATAGATGTGCATGAAGTAAGGATTTTATGGTCCATTGATTTTTGCCTCAGTTATGCCACCTCTAAGCTTAGGCTCTGTGGCTTATTGAAATTGCAGCCTTGTGAATGCAACTCCTCCTAAGTTTCTGGCTGGATCTAAATGAAACTTGGTGAATGTTATAACCTTAATTGGTAGATGTGCATGAAGTAAGAATTTTATGGTTCATTGATTTTCCCCTGAGTTATGCCCCCTAAAACTTAGTATCTGAGGCTTATTGAAATTGCAGCCTTTTGAACGCAACTCCTCTTAACTTTTTGTCTTGATTTAAATGAAACCTGGACAATGTCATCACCATAATTTGTAGATGTACATGGATCAAGGATTTTATAGTTCATTAATTTCCCTGAATTATGCCCCCTTAAAACTTAGTCTCTTCGGCCTATTGAAATTGCAGCCTTTTGAACGCAACTCCTCCCAACTTTTTGTCTTGGTTAAAATGAATTTTGGTCAATGTCATCACCATAATTTGTAGGTGTACATGGATCAAGAATTTTATGGTTCATTGATTTTTGCAAGAGTTATGCCCCTTGACACTTAGTCTCTGGGCCCATTCAATCAATCAATCATAACGAACAGTTTGAATTGACAATTTAAAAAGATAGTCTGCAAATGTTTTGAATTTGGTTCTGTCAAAATAAGTAGTGTCTACAATTATTTCGTGAAACAGCAGCAAAGTGGCGGCGCATATTGTGACTATGGCACTCTTGTTTGTATTATAACTAGTGCTAGGTGGCTCATATTTCACACATGCACTTTTCACAGATACTTTCAATGACCTTGACTCTGTGATCTTGGCCTTTAAACTGTTATAGAAACCTTTAAGCAATTTAACATTTTTCTGTATTGGTCAGTTTTCATCTTTGTCATTTTACATCTTTAAGTTCTCATATTTCAGACATGCCTGTATCCTAAGATAGGCTTTCATTTGCAACATTGGCATTGACCCTGTGACCATGACCTTTTATACCGTTAATAAAAAAAAATCAAAAAACTTCTCGAACCGTGCTCGTTTTCATCCTAGGGTACTCATATTTCACAGATACACTTATCAGGAGACGTGGTTTCATTTGAGACAATGACCTGTGATTTTTTGACCTTGACATTTAACATTTAAAAAAAGCTTCACAAAAGCCTATAGATTTGTCTATCTTGGTCATTTTCAAGCCTAGGGTACTTATTTTTCACACACTGCATTCTTCGGAAGATAGGCTTTCATTTGAGAGAATAACTTTGATAATTTTGCTTAACTCTTTAAGCTTAATGAAAAACTTTAAATCTAAACCTTTACTTTGTATATCTTGTTTATTTTTCATCCTAGTGCGCTCACATTACACACATGTATTCATCAGGAGATTAGGCAATGACCTTGACACTGTTACCATCTGCGCTTAACCTTAAACCCTATTGTAAAAGCACGTAGAATAGCAAGCTATGTTGTCCCAAACAACGCATTGTTTGTTACATGTTACTGGAAATGAATTTTGAAAATTTAACATAGTTGAAAATAGAAGTGGAACTTGCTGTTGGAGCTCAGTGGGTATGTCCAATAATTCGTCAAATTCTCATTCTAGGGGCTCTTTATCTATCGCCGATAAGCAGAGATATATCTTTAGCTAACCTTAACACAAAGAGCTGATTGATATCAACCCGTGTCTTGTCGTCATACGATGTACGTTGTCCGTGAATAATTTCTTTAATAAACATGATTTCCTCCCACAACTACAATGTACATGACAAATATTTATGAAACTTCTTAGGTAAAGATCTTTTTAAGTTCACACCGGGTGAAACACCCCATTAATCTATCATTTAACACATACTTTTTTGACGATTAACTTAAGAAGTTATAAATTAAAACTTCCAAAACATCATTTTGAAAACATAAAACATGTTTAGTACATTTATGAACTATAATTTGAAATACCTTGTCTCAGAACATACCCATGTGACCGACTACGCTGGTTATTATTGTTATTTAATTTATAAAGGCAGAAAATCAAGTTTTGTATTTTTTTTTAAAGAACAAAAAGAAAGAGAACCTTTTACATGTGTTAAAGAAGGGAATGGTAGGAACTATAGACGAAAGAAGGAGCTGGCAGAATTCTAAACTTCCTGATGGAAGACACTACTAGATATCTTCCACGAATCGCTAGTATCATACCTTCTAGATAGGTACTTTTGTCTTTCATCCAGGTATTTTCGTTCGGCTATTCTTACTTTCATCCAGGAACTTTTGTTCGGCTATTCTGACTTTCAGCTAGCTACTTTTGTTCAGTTATTCAGAATTTTACTGACTTTCAGGTGATCGAAGAAGTTCACTACAAAATGATTTAATCTTACTTTTGTCTATCAAGATTCAAGCGTTTTCATTGACTGATTTTTTTTCCCACCACGAACATCATTTTGAGCGCCCAGTTATATTGTATGCTTGCGTATAAAGTAGATTCACGAACATTTATTTGCTTTGTTTTATAACCTGTGGCCACCCTCCATGGTGGACATAAACTATAAAGATGATAAGAATAATTTTGCTCTCATATAGGTATGAACCTTAAAACTTAATCACACTACTCTTTGCGTATTCATATAGAGTGATTGCAATTTTAGGAGTATTCTCGTAGTGGGCAAATTCCATCTTACTAAAGGATCTTGTGTAAGATATTAGATCTTGAAATGTGCTAAAAACTTCACTGGTGTAATTTTCTCATACAATAGAACCGTAAATTCTAAGTCATTTGCTTGAAAACAACAAAGAATCAAAGGGAACGCTTAGGGTCTGTGATACTAACAAACTAAAGGACTTCGGGTCTTTACTAGGTCGAATTTAAGATAAGCTTACCTTTCTATTCTCGCCCTAATTTCAAAATCAAGTCTCAAAATAAGGTCAATGTTCGTCATTCCGACTGAAGGAAGATGTTGGTGTTGTCGCTATTAGTTCTAGGAGTGATATCGCACTCTACGTTCGGCCAAACTCAGGTAAGCAATGTTATTCTTTTTTTAATTTTCATGCGCTATGTGTGTTTTATTCAGACGACGTTACTCTATTTCTCGAATTAAACTAGAACACGAAATCATGACAAAGATAATATTTCGTCATTTTATCTCTGATATTTATCATAAGATGACAACTTTAGTATGCTTTCGTATAATTTTCTCTCTTTTATTTCCAACAGACAAACGACACCTGTGTTCATGGGAAATATCCACCACCGCCCTCGTGAGTTTACAATTTTATCAAGACATACATACACAGACACACACACACGTGTACACATACACGCACACAAAACATTGCTTTTCCTTTGCAAGATAAAAATCCTAAGAATTCTTCAAATCAAAATGATTCTAAGCGAATCCTTTAAATATGTGTGGTAGGCGAAAACACCTGTCAGCACATACTCCATGTGATCCTTGGCGCGCTCTTCCCCCCTTTCTTTTACTTGTTCATGAGAGTTACTAAAAAGGTAGACCAATATAGTTGAACTGGAGAGAGCCGCCGTCATAGCGCAGTCGGTAGCGCGTCATATTCCTAATTTTCAATAATGGGATGTCATGGGTTCGATCCCCGGCGACGGCACATATATCCTTTCCGACATTTGTCTCTCACCAATGGGTGGATAATCGTAAACCTAAGTGGGATAGCAGCTGGAGGCTAGGAAAGGATGTAGTGTTAGTACTGGTGTGAGAAATATGAGAAATCCATTGTTAGGTGCTCCAGCCGCCGCGATATGATTGAAATACTGTTAAAAGTGACGTTAAATCCCATTCAATCAATTGAATTGGAGAGTAAGTAGGGCGTAGGCCGGCTTTGGAACAAGATGAGAGATCTGACAACGAAAGAAAGGCAAGCAATACTATTTTCCTTGTTCTATATCTGCCCGAACTATCATTTATTTTACCTAAATAACCGACTGAAATGATTATCGATATAGGCTACGACTACGAGCCGTTGAAACTCTATTAAAATCCGTTTCAACTGAAACCTTAGGACAAATGATTGATAAGATACAAAACATGTTTTTTCTCATTGTTTCTATTCCCTATGCCGGACCCTGGTAGTCGTCACTTTACTCAACATCACACAATCCCGCCTTTTGTCGTATCGAAGGGTATTAGCTGCTTAAAACATTGTTAGAAAGCCATTTCTACTTTCCCAACAATATGTTACACACTTTATCGCGCTTATTTTTCATTAAAATGTCATTTGGAATTTCGGATCAACCTCTTTCAATTTAGTCTAGAATAAAATATAATTATATTCGAAGTTAATTTAAATCAAATCCTCTATCAAACTTGATTTTCCTCTTCTGCTCGTCAATACTCGTACGTAATCCGTCAAGAGAAAAACGAAACTATCGAATGCAAAAAATTATAGTCTCAGAAAAACTGACTAGTACACTCTCAATCATGAGTCCAAAATTCGATCCCCGGTCGCGGCAAATATCATTTCCGACATTATAATCAGCTTGAGGCTTGGAAAGGATATTGTGGTAGTGCTGATGTGCGAAATACCAGGATTTCATGGTTGTATGCTCAAGCCGCCGCGATATGACTAAAATACTTTTGATAGTGTCGTTCAACTGGGTTGAAACTGTTCACTTTGGAATAATAATTTACAACTAGACATGTTGTTGTACTCATCTTTTTTTTATCCTTACACTCAACCCATTCCTACATTATCCCACTTTTTTACGCCTCTCAAGAAAAAAATCTTTGGAAAACAGTGTGGACAGTGAAGAAATTGCTTGAAGAAAACAAAGTGGACAATGAAGAAATTGTTTGCAATTTCTTTAATATCCACAATGATTGTTGACCTAAAAGGCTAAAAATTGAAAAACGAAATTTCACGAACTCGAAATTGTCGTCTACAACATATCTTTCGTTTGAGAGGTTTCTCAGATTTTGTAATGTGCTTGATTCGATCTGGTTTTTTTTTTTTTTTTTTTTTTTTTTTTTCTTTTTTCTTAAATGTTTGATTTTAGGAATCCCTTGAAGGTCCGTTTTCGTCTGATGGGTCTCATGTTTATTAACCGTTTTCTGTTTAATTCCTTGTTTTTACGTCCTTGTGATCTTATAATTTAGAAAACAATGTAGAAAAAGAAGAAATTGCTTGTAACAAGCAATTTCTACTTTTCCCACAAAATTTTCTACCCTACTGAATGGTTATTTTTTCAAATTAAATCGACTTCAATTTTTGCCTACAAAACTGTTGAATCTGCGCAGTTTCAAAATTTTGTAAAAACAAGAAAGGGTTAAGAGGTGGACTTTCTGAAGGATAGAAAGACTTGACGGATCGCTGTCCCTATCAAATGACCCCCGACATGACAGATTGACCGAGATATAGACCACCATCATTTGTAAAATATGGTCAGGGACATGAAACAAGAAGTAAATCCTAGGTTGACGGGCTAAACGTCTGAACTGCAGTTAGAATAAGATGTAGTTACAAAGTTTAAGTCTCAAAACCAACATAAAGGCTGGTCATAATTGTTGGAAGTCACAAGTCACTTCCTGTCTAAATCAACGATTTGATTGGTCAATCGATTATATTTAACGGCAATGGCGAAGAGTCAACTTATTGACTTGGGTATCAAAATAGTTCGCCAAAAATTTACAATGTAGAAGCAATTTACATCGTTATCCCATGCACACATAAAACCCCCACATCTTTCTTTTCCTTTTAATTCCTGAAAGGTATCAGATAAAAGAATATATTATCAACTTGGATCTTCCCCCAGAACAAAGATGGCAGCAGGTAGCACAGGAAAAACAGCATGCGGTATGTACATATTATCTAGTACGCTTTTAACCGATTTCCAGACGACAGAAGTTTGGGCTGATCCAAATTCAAAAAGTTACAGACGACAAGTTTTAGTTGATTAGATTTCAAAAATCTTTGTATTTTTGGGGTAGAAAATATTGTGGATAATGAAGAAATTGCTTGTAACAAGCAATTTCTTCATTTTCCACAATGTTTTCGAAAGCCGTTCAAGCGAGGCGTCTAAATGCGGAAATGTGTGGGAAAGGGTTTAAAAGGACAACAGTGTTGAGATTTGTCTGATTCTAATGTTGCTCTTACTTTCAGAAATTTTGCTTAACTGATAGAATTCGAACAGCGAAATATATAAGCTGATATTTAAAACTTGGAAAAGGCATACATGTTCGGAGGTCTGCTTTACAGAACAATCGGCGTCGGGATACATAAATAATTTTAACTACAGCTTGATTAACCCATTCCCAAACGACAAAAATTCAGTCTGGTCCAAATTCAAAGTAACTGCAGACGACAAAACGCATTTGTTTTGAATTAAAAAGCTATGTCCATTTCAGGTAGAAATCATTGAAAGAAAAACGGATTTGTCTGTTACAAGCTTTTTTTTTTCTTTATCTTTTTTTCTCTTTCTCAATATTTCCAAGGCTGCATTTCATGGCCGCTTAAAAATGCGGGATTGTGTCGTAATTGGTTAGACTGCAGTAACGTTGTTATTTTTCCAAGTCAGCGAACTTTTCTTTCAGAGAGGCTATGGTCATCTTTGAGTATGATTTTAGATCTTAAAATTAGTGAATAATGCTAGTGCATGATACTGAATGATTTTAAATCTTCTTAATGGATAATACTAAGAAATAGTACTGACTAGGGTAGTAGATATGCACCACTCTTTAAATTGAGCCATTCCAGTGAAACTTAATTAAAATGGGCCATTCCAATGAAACCTAATCTTGACAAGTCCAAAACAAGACTTAACTTTTTCCACATTAAAACAGAATCCCTTTTCTTTACGCATCTGAAGAAAGATATTGAGGAAATCATCGCGGAAAAATGAGAAATTGCTAGTTGGAAGCAATTTCTCCTTTATCGATATTACAATCTAACTTTATTTTGTTAGCACCAACTTTTAATTGCCGTCTGCAACTTTTTGCAGTTTGGACATGTCTAAACTTTAGTCGTTTGGTATTAGCTTAACCTATTTCCGGCCGAATAAAGGTTTGTGCAGGCAAGGATCAGTATGCATGTAATTGGAAGTCTATCTTTATCTGCATGACAACAAAATGTAGGGTTCAGTACAGCTAAGATTTAATTTATATTGACGGATCTTGTCTGCCAATCAAATTATTGATAGACCAATCAAATCATACATTTTGACAGGAAGTTATCTTTACACTCCGACATTGGTCGACATTTATGGGAGCATTTCTTTTGGTTTGTCGACATAAGCGTCGTAACGACAGCTTATCCAAACTTAATGATGTGTAGGTCGCCAACCAACAATAATACTTTTTGTTAAATGTTCCAACCATAAATTTGCAAATTAACACCGTTTGATATCTAAGAGGAGGATCTTGTCGGAGCTAAGTGGGCGTGGCCAGTAATCGGTAAATAAGCTATTGTTCTCATCAATATTTTTTCCTGTCTTTTTTCAGATTGCAGGGATTATTCTTGAATTTAGACGTTTTTTGCTTGAATGGGGAAGTGGAGAAATAATAACCCTTGTGGATTTACTTGGTGTATGTAGATCTTATTTAAAAGACTCTAACTCTTTTGTAATATGACTAAAACTATGTGCAATTATTTTTTCTCTGCAAATATTTCCCACTGGTTAATCGGAAGTTTAAAATCTTTTGTTTAAGTCTGATGTCTTATACCGTTTCATCAACTTTTGAAAAATGACGCAACTGCAATCATAGTAGCATACTCCTTCTTATTCTATAAAATTTGATTTGACGTCTGTGAAAATTTAGAATACGAACAAGTCTGACTATTTCTCGGGTGATAAATCAATCCGATCAAAAAGAAAACATATATCATCGGTGCTCGAGCAAAATATCGTAACTACAGCTTTTTTGTACAACTCTCCCATTTTCGTACAACTCTCCCAATTTGGTTCTCCCTTTTTCGTACAGCTCTCCCATTTTTGTTCACCCATTTTCGTACAACTCTCTCCTTTTTGTTCGCATTTTTATAACAACTCTCCCATTTTTCGTACAACTCCCCTCTATTCGTACACCCCCCCCCCCTAATCGTACAACTCTCTCAATGCAGGACAACATGGATGACGCACTACCTAGTCCATATAAAGAAGAACTCAGGGGGATGGCACAAACAACGGGAATCGACGTCGGTGAGTTGAATGTTATCAAAGGAGTTGAAAAGTCTTGTCATCATTATTACGCGTATTTTTCCCCTTTACCAGATCTAGTGGTATCTTTAAAAGAATACGCACGGTTGGAAACAAGCGAAACATTTGACTTATCTTGTTACACAATGTTTTCTCTGTTTTGTTTTAAAGTTTGAAAATAATAGCCAGAAAATGGCTTGTCATGCAAATAAGTGGTAGCTTGGATGTTTAGAAGTATATATAACATGAATGTAGCCAGGTAGTGTATAAGGGGTGCTTAACCCATTCCAACACAGTGGAATTTTAGACTGGTCCAAATTGAAAGAAGCTGCAGACGACAATTTCAAGATGATAGAATTTTGAATTTTTTCGTCATTTTGGGTAGAAAACATTGTGGATAATGAAGAAATTGCTTGATACAAGCAATTTCTTCATTTTCCACAATGTTTTCAAAAACTTTTTTCTTGAGGGGTGTAAAAAGGAGGGATTGAGTTGGAATGGGTTAAACTACATTGCCGTAGAAACTAGCTTTTATGACGACGTGGAAGAGCGATAATTTCTGGACAGAGAGTTCCTTAGTACGGATCCCGACGGAGTCGAATATTTAATAGCGAGTTAAATGTGACAATCGTTGTCTCTACCTTTACGGGTACTGGTGTACAAATTAAGATAACCGAAATTCGAGTAAAAATATCGGCGCTCATAAAGATTGCATCTTCAGCAAAACATGTTCCTCATGTACTATTGCAAATGAATTTCATGCTGTGCACGAGCAATTGACAGGTAACTGACTTTTAGGCTTATATCTTTACACCATACATAATTAACCGATCGTGGCTGTAAATCAAAGAATCAATCAACCAATCAAATAATTCATTCAGTCCTTTAAACTCCGACTTTTGTCGACATGTTTTAGCATTTTTGTTGGTTTGGCAACTCAAATGTAGTAGTTTTAGTTTATATAAGCTCTAGTTTCAACGTTTAGTTTGCCTTTCAACCAATGCACTTTTTTGATACATGATATTAGCCATAAATTTTGCAAAATAACGCCGTTTAATATCAAAGTGGAACTTCCTGTCGGAGTAAAATGGGCGTGGCCAGTCAGAAGGCGTGTTTATTATGTTTAAAAAGACTCCGACAAACAGTATTTGTTAGTCTGTTGAAAATCGGTTAGAAAAATGCTCGACTTGTCTAGACATTAGAACCTTACTTCATGATACTTATTCACCTGGCTAACTCCTTATTTGGAGTGTTTTCGCTTAATTTTTCGAGTCATTTATTTCAGGTGAATTATTTGTCTACAATATATTCTACGAGTTGTTTAGTGTCTGTACATCGATTGTTGCCCATGATAAAAATGGAAAGATGTTCCATGCAAGGAATCTAGACTTCGGTCTCTTCCTGGGGTAAGACTTCGACTTGTAATGACATTTGAAAAAAGTTATTGAACCACATTGGTATGCCTATAATTAAACCATTTCCACACACTCAGGCTTTTCGAGCCCTAGCCCCCAAAAGCTTCAGAAAACATTGTGAAAAATGAAAAAAATTGCAGTGTTTTCTACCTATATAAACAAAAATAAAATTCTACCAAGTAAAAATTATCGTCTGCATCATTTTTCTATTTGGACCAGTCTAGAATTAGTCGTCTATCCATTGCTATTCTTGTTTCACTGGCCTAAAAGAGGGGGGGGGGGGTCGATGTCTTTTAGTGTTACGATTACAGTTTTAGTTGTGTGTGTGTGTGTGTTTTATTTCGGGAAATGGGAGTTGTGGTATTTGGGGTGTTCAATTCTATCTCATTGTCTGAAAAAATAAACCGACAAGTGGATACTTTTTGGGGAAAAGATCTTTCCTGGGTTTAGAAATACCGTTACCCCTCCCTCTAATCTTAAACGCTGAAAGTATTTTGCTCTTATTTATAAGTAAAGAAAGTTTGCATGGAGCTTGTTTTAATAAATGGAAATGAAACGTTTGAAGAAATACTTGTTTGATTTCCCTTCCATGTTACAATATTGGTTAAGAAAAATGACAAGAAATTACTTAAAGCTCTATTTCTTCACTACTGCATGTATTGGCTTCGCGAAATCGAGACGTTTGAAAATTGGATTGTTTTATTTTTCTTCCCTACTGCCCAACTATTCAAGAAATATAAAAAGAAAATACCAAATTGTCAATTTTTCTAAGACTTGCTTTGCTGATATGATTTTCATGTGTTTTATAGAACTTTGTGTGATACTGGGGATATCCCACCTAGCGTTCGTAAAAATATACATATGCAATAAACATCTTGAAGATGTTTATTGCAAATGTATATTGTTACGATTGCTAGGTGGGATACCAAGAACAAAAGCTGGGAACTAACTGGTGCTCTGCGCCCTGCTCTTGTAAACCTTGACTGGCAGAAAGGTGGCAAAACCGTGTTCAAGTCGGTAAACTATGCGGGGTATATAGGTGTGCTTACAGCCGTAAAACAGGTATATAGTATAGAGTATATAGTATAGAATTACTCAAATTCTGTAGATGTATGATCTTTTCAGTTTTTTACTTTATGAATTGCCTTCAAGGTTAAGAGTGACAACTAGGCCCCCTTTGTTTCTTTTATTTCAAAGTAGAATAAAAAATTAAAGTGATATCAAATCTATCTATGTGATACATATAAATAAAAAGGAAAGCAAAATTTAGAACTGTAAAAATATATATTGTATATAAAATGTAGATTTTTTTTCATATGGTACAGATGACGCTAGACTGGCACCAGTCGTTTTGATTTCCTCTATTTTCGGCCAACCTTTTTCAAATTATTTAATGCTGAGCTTTAAGAAACAAGGGACTTAATTGAGACTGTTGTCCAACTCTGGAAAAGATTTAATTCTCTTTAAGAAAAGTCGGGCACCAGACTAGGATGACGCCAACCAGTCAATTTTAGCATGATAAAATAAGCACCATGGGTGGCAGATTACTCCTTTTTAAGCTAGCAAATCGTCAGCTTTGATAGCTTAAGTTAACAGACAAAATTTTGAGGTTTTCTCAAAGTTCAACGAGTCCAAACTGCCACTGACGGCTTTACCGCTAAATCCATTGAATGCCTACGCCATAAAAGTAGTTCTTATGTATTTCAGAAATATTGCAAACTCTATTCAAGTTGTAGAGAAATCTTTCAAAAGCATGCTATTTAACCCTTTCCCACTCAATTTTGCTTTTTAAGCATCTAAAGAAAAAGGCTTTGGAAAACATTGTGATCAATGAAGAAATTGCTGGTAACAAGTAATTTCTTCAATGTCAACAATGTTTTCTACCTACAGGCAAAGATTTCCACTTATTTGAAATTTACGTCTACATCTTCTTTAAATTTGAACCAGTCTAAGATTGCGTCATGTTAGCCCCTGATATGATGATAACCTTTAACAGAGTAAACCATGGTTTGCTAGCTTACAGTACTTTCAGTATTTTGATTTCATATCATTTTCAGGGAAAGTTCACATTCAGTATGGATGAGAGATTCGTTGCAGACGGTGGATACTTAGGTTTGGAATCAATGTCTGAAAAATATTTGTAGTATCATTTTTTAGCCTATAAACGCCGTAAGAGAATATCGTCGTTGTCAGCTAAAAACTCGAAAGCTATAGTTACGAGGTTTTAGAACGACAACGACCATATCATAAACTGAACTGAAAGATCGCTGACCGCGCCAGCTGACCTCCGACTAGGCAGTCTTATATCTAAGACATTAGTTGGAAAATTACAAGGTCATGAACATCAAACAAAATTTAAATCGTCAAATTGTGACGTAAACATCGTAACTACACATTGAATAAGATAAAGTTAAGGCGTTTAAATCACCATATAACAAAATTTGCTTGACATTAATTTTGGAGATCGTCATTCACTTCCGATTTAAACGAAGGAGTTGATTGGTCAATCGTTTTTTATATTGACAGCGGCGATTCATCAATTAACCCTTTCCTGTTTTACAAAACTTTAGACATGTCCAAATTTAAAGGTTTTACAGAGGAACATTTAACGTGGATTTAATTTGAAACATAACCATTCAGTATGGTGGAATACATTGTGGAAAAAGAATAAATTGCTTGTTATAAGCAATTTCTTCTTTTTCTACGATGTTTTCTCTATCATAAGACCACAAGGACGTAAAAACCAGGGATTGAATAGGAAAGGCTTAAAGAACATGTCTAACTAAGGGATTAACATTTCACAATGCTTTAGTGATGTTTTAGATTCTTACAGAACCCGTTCTAATTCACAAATATATTCGTTTATCATTGAATCTACGCTAAATTACCTCCAAAGGAAAGCCACATTGATCCTAAGCGCTTTTACTCTATTTCCCAGGTATATTAGAATGGATCCGAGACAAGAAGGGCAGTTGGATGGGATTTTTAAGTAGAGAGACCATGGAAAATGTGGACTCTTTTGATCAAGCCAGGGACAAGCTCGCAAACACACAGATGATTGCTCCAGCATATTTCATACTTGGTGGAACAAAACCAGGACAGGTATGCTGCTTGCCTCTCGTCGTTGGGTGTGCAAATGTCGTAACTACAGCTTGAATAAAGCTGTAGTTACGACATTTTGCACGCATAACGACGGTAAGCTGTATTTACGAGGTTTTGGTTGCTTTCATAAGCTGTATTTACGAGGTTTTGATGGTCCAACGACGAGATAATTCATTGCCTTGATGTAACAGTGTAATTATATCCAGTGCGAGCCTGAGGAAAAAGGAGACTTACATTGGTATATACTAATCAGTTTATCAAGTTAAGTTTTATCTAACTTCTTTCTATTTGACCATTTTAATTGTTCGCCCTCTTTAAGAGTCAAGTGACTTCCATATGACGGATATTTAAACTTCTTCTATTGGCAAAGTTACAAGGAGATATTAATGTTTCAAAAAAAGTTTGAAGCAAACTGTCATTCTAGTTCCAATACTTTTTTCCCAGCAACAACAACAACAACAACTTTCTTTGATATATACCACGTATCATGAGAATTACAGTAGAAGGCAATTTCCCTTTTAACTTTATTATTGAATAAGCGTAATACACGAGAGAGTATAGGCATCGTCACATAATTTAACCTACACGATTGAATAACTCAGGTATATGCATCGACAGACTTGGCAAACCCTAATATGTCGTCGGTGTTAAATCAAAGCTGTAGTTACGATATTTTGCTCGCGCACAGACGGTAAGCCTAGTCTTGGTTCCAGAAGAGAGCTCGAGCTGTACTGATATCACACAGAGACACCAGACCTACACTATTGACTTAAGACATGAAGAAAATATTTTTTGTCTACATGGAGGTATGAACCGAAAAACCTAATCATACTGTATGAATACGCGAAGCGGATTCATACATAAGTATGATGAGGATTTCGGTTCATACCTCCATGAAAACAAAAAAAATCTCTTAATTTCTTATAATTTAATAGTATCGAGCGAAAAAGGCAAACACTTTACAATTTTTATACCTTTTTGAACGGGACTATTTTGTGTGGAAGCATACAAAATAGCTGTGTGCTCAAAAGTTTGTTCAAGGAGTTATGAATAATTTTTTTTCGACCAATCAGAACGCCCAATTTTGATAGACGAAACTAAATATTAAATTATATTCGCGTAAACCTACCCCCCCCCCAAAGTTTTACTCTTTTCCCCTTCACAGGCTATGATGAATACGTTTTGAGAATGTTACATTTTAGGGAGTGGTTATAACCCGTAACCGCGAGGTAAATGGTACCGACATCTGGCCAATGACAGATAAGACAGCCGGGGGATGGTATGTCCTGGAGACCAACTATGACCACTGGAAGGCTCCGCTAATTTTAGATGATAGACGAGATCCGGCCATCAAGTGTATGCAGCAAATGACCAGCGCAGTAAGTCATTCTTTACTATTTTATTACTATACACGACGACCTCCAGAGGGGCGGGGAGGTGTACTACAAACTGTGCAACTGCTTTTTATTGCAACATGCATTAACTTTATGCAAAGTGTCAATAACTCCTTCAAAAACATGCTATTTAACCCAATCTCATCTAATCCCACTTTTAAATCATATCAAGAATATAGCTTTTGAAAAAATTGTGGACAATAAAGGAATTGCTTGTAACACTGATACCACTGTCGACTTGTCCGCACTGTTTTCTACCCTACAAGGTAAATACTTTCTAAATTCCACTAATCGTGATAACCTTTGACAATGAAGATTACTCAATAAAATCATGCTTTGCTAGCTTACAGTACTTTTAGTAATTTGATTTTTCTGAAGTGATCGTAAGTTCTTCCTGAAACTACTTCTAAGGCAATATCGTTGACGCACGGTAAGAACTTATTCCCGAGGATAATCGGCCGTGTTGATTATCTCCCGTTGATCATGAGGCGAGAGATCACATGTTACAATAATCTTCAGATACCCAGTATTCAGATACTGAAGGTATTTAGTTTACTCGCAAGCTAATATTCATTTAACCCATTCCAAAGCAATTCTGGTTTTTGATGCCTCTCAAGAAAAAAAGCTTTGGAAAACTAAGTCGTGATTATTCATTGCTTTCAGTCCTTAGATCGGTGCTGCCGTCGACTTTAGCTAAGTCGACAGTGGATCAGTCTATTTAGTCTTTTGATTTCAGAATGTTGGTATTCCAGGACTATTTGATGTTCTCTCATCTAAACCTGTTCTGAACAAGGTACGTCTTGTTAAATATTGCTGAATGGTAATATTAACTTTTGACTCGTAAAACTAGTTCCATCGTATCCCAAACAACCCCGCTTTTAACACCGTTTAGAAAACAACAACAGCCCCTCACCCTAAGAAAGTCCTTTGAACAACATCGAAGAAAATGAAAGAACATGCTTGTAACAAGTGTTTTTTTTAATTTCTTAAATATTTTCCTTATTATATAAAAGACACACACAAGGCGTGTCAATTTTGTGAACTTAATCCCGTCGTAAGCTAATTCTTTTAATTTGGACCAGTCTATAATATTATAGTCTGGTTAATGGTTAAAGCTTTATTTGTGTCATTCTTTTAACAAATTTTAGGAATCGTCTCAAGTCCTGTCTGAAATTTCAAATTGGAATCTATCTTTCACTTGTAATGTATAATTTATTTGTGTAAAAAAATAACTAAACTGAAATAATTTTGACTTCTACGTTTACTTTTTAAAAGAATCATTACCTAAAGTTCTTTGTCGTTCTCAGTAGAAAAAAAATGTGGAAAATACAGAAATCGCTAGTAAGAAAAATTCTTCACTTTCCACAGAATTTTTCTAAACTTTTTTCTTGTGTGTCATAAAAAGTAAACAGGAGGAATTAAAAATAGAAAAGATAGGTTTTTGCGTGGAATTGGGGTTTCCAGACTCGTGTTATCTACAATGAATGTCCATCGAATGGTATTTTATAGTACCACAGGTCACATGCCATGTTTTTTCTCTACATACTTTTTAGTTGACGACTTATTCAGCGCTGATGCAGGTGGACACTGGTCATCTGGAATCCTGGCTGCAGTATTGTCCAGACCCTTGTGATCCATGGTGAAAATAAAAGCTCTTCTTGCCTCTTGAAAATAATGAAATGAAGTTATACTTGACTTCTTTGAGTTTCTGTTTAGTTTGAACGAGAGCATTCCACGACACAACTAAGTCACGTTACCATGTTGTGTGTTTTTAAACCATTTCCTGATTTGCAAAATCTAAGATCAGTCAAAATTAAATGTTTTGCAGATGAAAATTGAACGCGGATTAATTTGAAAAAAAAAAACCATTTAGTTAGGTAGAAAATATTGTAGAATAAAGAAATTGCTTGTTACGAGCATTTCTTCTTTTTCTTCAATATTTTCTCTATCACAAATTTACATGGCTTTAAAAACCAGGGGTTAAACAGGCAATGATTAAAACCAGTCTACAATTTGAAGGGGTGCATAGTGAGTGTCGTGCATTCACTGCTCTGCATTTCGGCTTTTATCTTTTTCAACCAAATGAAATGTGTGTTTGGGGGAAAAGGCGTTCTCAGATGCTTAGGACAAATTTGGATGCAGCACAAAACTTATACATCGATCTTGATGTGTAACCGCTGCACTAAATTATGAAAGGACGCAATTGCAACAAGAGCTCTGTAAAAGCTCGGAAGTATACCTGTAAGATTTATTTACGGTGCACTACAGACTTTGTAAACGACTGGTTAGAACCCAATCTCACTTGGACAAAAACAAAATCTATCTGTCACCCTGTTTCTTCTACTCCAAAACCTAGTTAATTGTATTAACCAATTACCACACAACGGACTTTAGACTGGTCTAATTTCAAAGCTGTTGCAGACGGCAAATTTAAGTTGATGAAATTTTGGGGGTTTCTTACTATTTGGATAGAAAACATTGTGGAAAATGAAGAAATTGCTTGTGACAAGCAATTTCTTCATTATCCACAATGTTTTCCAAAGCTTTTTTCCAAAGTGGTGTTTAAAAACGTCCCTGAGTGGGAATGGGTTAAACGATGATGAGCAGTAGGGAAATTGGGCTTGATTACTACTGTCAATGAAATACTCAATTGACCAATCAAAAACTTGCTTCTAAACGGGAAAAAGTATTATTTTTGAGAAATAGCTAAAAACAATTACACCAATGGGTGACGAAAACCTCCCGACTACCTCAATTCAAATTGAAGTATGACTTTTTGGTCGCTCACCATTTGTTTAGCTGAACTCATTTGAAAATAAACACACAAAGCTTATCAATAATTCAATCTCTCTCTCTCTCTCTCTCTCTCTCTCTCTCTCTCTCTCTCTCTCTCTCTCTCTCTCTCTGTGTGTGTCTGTCTGTCTCTGTCTCTCTGTCTGACTGTCTCTGTCTGTCTCTGTCTGTCTCTGTCTCTCTCTCTCTCCCTCTGTCTCTCTCTCTCTGTCTCTCTGTCTCTCTCTCTCTCTCTTTCTCTCTCTCTCTCAGGTCTATGAATTGGATTAAAACAAACAGGCCTTCCCGACATTTGTCTCACACCATTGGGTGGGTTATCGTAAACCTTAGTGTGACGAGCGGGCTCGGAAGGATAAAAACTTACAGATTCATAATAATCTAAATATTTTTAATATCTGCATATATCTGTAAATGTGTATTAAAAATTTGTATGTAAATAAGTTTAACAATCGCTTAAATCATTGTTGGAAGAACATTAATGATTCAGGAACAAAATCGGCTTGACCTATCGACAAGTTGACTCGTTAGATCGTTTAACATGACCCGTTTATACATCACCCAGTCTTCTTTAATCTGGAGATTGTCTTGGAACACGTGCTCGTCTGGATACGGACGGACAAACTCACGTACGCGTTTCTTCACTGCCTCATTCGCATGTTTTACGTAGAATTCCTTTGACAACATGATACATTCAGCACCTCGGCTTACCTAGCAACAATGAGTATACGCAAATATTCCTTATGAATCTATTTAACACATTCCCACACAAAGACATCTTTTGACGCTCCCCCCGAAAAAAAGCCTTGGAAAACATTGTGGGAAACGAAAAATGCTTGTTACAAGTAATTGCTTCATTAACCACAATGTTTTCTTCTCCAAAAGTAAGCGAGATTAGTTTGATTAGGCTTTTCGTTTGATACCTTGAGTAAAATATGAAAATATTTTCTTCATTTCTTGTAAGTTAGTATTTATTGAAAAACAAAAACAGAAAAGGCAACAAGAATAAGAATAGACCGACCCCATACATTAATGGATTAGTGCAATAGTTTATCAATGGATTAATTCTTTTCTTGAAAAAGAGTCAAATCATTTCCAAATTAGCGATTTACATCTTCGAGTATGAATATTAAGTCGTTCTTTTTTTTCATCATTGAGACCTAAATCTGCCAGTATCAGAAATGACGTAAGCGCATGAATACTTGTCCAAAGGTCAATTAAGGTATTGAAGGTAGAATAATTATTGTCTGTTAATAAAACTTTTCAAAGCGAAGCAGTTCGACCCTAATAAGCCTTCAACATTCGCAGACTGGCCAGAGTTAATACTTCTCCGCACTTCCCAGATGCCCTCTCTACACGGATCAAAATATGGGTATCTCGACATGCATGGAGTAATCGTGCAGACCTTTAAATCATTCCCACACAAACCCTATTTTTACGTCCCCCAAGATAAAAGCCTCGAAAAACATTGTGGAAAATGAAGAAATTGCTTGTATCAAGCAATTTCTTCATTATCCACAATGTTTTCTGACCAGAAGACGAAAAATTTCAAATTCCATCAACTTGCAATAGTCGTCTATACCATCTTTCAATTTGGACCAGTCTGAAATTTTGTTGTGTGGGAATTGGTTAAATCTTCTTCCATACCTCAAACAACACACTGTACGTTAATCCTTTCCCACATAATGACGCTTTTTGACGCACTGTAGAAAAAGAACTTTGGAAAATTGTGGGGAATGAAGAAAATGCTTGTGTTACAAATAAATTCTTCATTTTCCACAATAATTTCTACTAAAAAATACATAAATTTCCGTGAACTTTAAACTGTCATCTGCAATGTATTTAAATTTGGACCAATCAAAAAATGTGTCGTCCAGCATAGGGATTAAATAAAATATGAAACCTACCAAACTGACTGAAGTATGAGATCTACTTATATCGTCATCGAATTCGATCGATTCTAGACCCTGAAATGAAAGATGCATTCGAAAAGTTACTTCCCGTCTCGCTATGACTAGAAATGTTCAACACAAGGGAGGTACTTTTCGGATGTATTGTTTTTGTTGTTGTTTGAGTGCGTGTGTGCGCGTGTGTGCGAGTGCGTGCGTGCGTGTGTGTGTCATAATATATAGTTCGCTTAGTTTTAGAGGCACCTCCTTAGAAGGACGAAGATAATCAACCTGGTCAAAATCGGAACACACGCGGCCATTCCCGCCCATTATGGAACAGACCCTGGAAGTTTAACAGGCGGAGTATTATATAACAAATCCGTACTTTTAGTCTGTAATCTCGGTAAACCCGAATGGTTCGGAAGTCTCAAAACCGCTTGAAAGTTTAGATTTCCTTTCGTTGGTTTATGCTTTGCCTTGTTTTGCTCTGATATTAAGTTTCCTTTCGAAGAACAAGAAGATTTCTTTCAGAATCTTTATGAGATGTATATTTTCCACAGTAGCTTTTCATAACGGATAGCGCCTTTTTGAAGTTTGTCACGAGCTTGAAATTAGTTCTACGACGTATATCCGAGAATTGTTTCGTAGAAATGAACGAGGATTTCCGATTGGGCCGAAATGTGAATACGGCGCAGACAGACCAGGTCGATACTTCGCGCTCTAGGTTGATTGTCTGAATCTAGAATTTTTATTTCATCTCGTGATAGGTACCCTTTGATTGACCCCTACTGAGTCCAATCTCTTTTTATGAAAAAAAAAAAAAAAAATTACGGGAATCCCGCTTCGCCCTTGTGGGTCACAAATATTAAACGCTGGCCAACTTACAGGTCAATGGTCCCGCCCTCCGACTCCACTGGCCACGCCCACTTATTCCAACGGAAAGTTTCACTTATATATGAAACGGCGTTATTTTTTCAATATTTATGGCCAGTAACACGTAACAAAAAAGTGAAATGGTTGCTTGGCGACATAAGTATGGTAAATACAGCTTAAATATGTTACCAAGCAAACAAAAATTCTTCGCATAAATGTCGACCAATTTCGGGGGTCAAAGTTCACCTCCGGTCTAAATGAATTATTTGAATGGTCGATTGATTCTTTGATTGGCAGTTGCGATGGGTGAATTCGGGAAGGCAAACTTAATTGTAGATATTCGACTTAAAACCACCATGAGTCTCGATGATCATCGGCTTTCGTGGCATTGATGTCTCGACATAATACTTCGTCCCATTGGTTGGCATAATATTGTAACTATACATTTATAATGACTTCCTCTTATTTGCATGATGACAGCAATTTACTGATTAGATGCAACTGTTAAACATTAGAATTATAGAACAGAAATTCATGTAAATTGTATTTGTTTGAATTTTGAATGGGGTTTTACGCCGCTTTCAACAATCTCTCAGTTATATCGCGGCGGCTGGAGCACCTAACAATGGAATCCTGGTATTTCTCACACCAGTACTACCATTACATCCATTCCTAGCCTCCAGCTGCTATCCCACATAGGTCTACGATTATCGACCCATTGGTGAGAGACAAATAGTCGGAAAGGATGAGTGCCGCCGTCGGGGATCGAACCCGCATGTAAATTGTAATCGAAATTCCTGTTTATTTGCAACACATACGTTGACAAAAAGGAAATGCAATTAACCCTTGTCATGTTGAACCCGGAATATTCCTGTTTTGGCAGGAGGTATACACAAAGATCAGTCTGCACATAAGTGCAGTCTGATCTTGGTCTACACCTCCTATTTGTTCCATTTAAGCCAAAGATGTTTAGATAATCCATTTTAAAAGAAATATTGACCCTCATTAAGGCTTTCCAGTGCTGTCAGTCCTTTGATTTACAGGATTTTAATTCAGCACGACAAGGGTTAACAGGATCCCACTCGAGAGTTAATTGCAATACTGTTCTAAGTGTCTATAAATGTATAGACACTTGGTACAGTATTGCAGTTAACCCTCGTGCCGTATAGGTAACATATGTTTACTTACAACTATAACGACCATATATTATCATTTTACCATGTTCTTAAGAACTTACAAATATATCCCTCGGCTTCATAGTAGAGACTTGTACAAAGACGGGACCCGGTTTGTGAGTAATGGTCTCTTCTTTAGAGACTTCGGTCTTCTTTGGACGACATTTAGGTGGAGGCTCGTAATGTTTTCTCTTTGAAAAAGTACTGTCTGCAGACTGAATGGAAAAAACACAAAAAACAGTCTGTTTTCAAAATAAACAAATAGAAAATAGGATATATGGATATATAAATGATAGACTTATCACGCATTAACCCATTTTCTGTTATCACGCATTAACCCATTTTCTGTTATCACGCATTAACCCATTTTCTGTTATCACGCTTTAACCCATTTTCTGTTACCACGCATTAACCCATTTTCTGTTATCACGCGTTAACCCATTTTCTGTTATCACGCGTTAACCCATTTTCTGTTATCACGCGTTAACCCATTTTCTGTTATCACGCGTTAACCCATTTTCTGTTATCACGCGTTAACCCATTTTCTGTTATCACGCGTTAACCCATTTTCTGTTATCACGCGTTAACCCATTTTCTGTTCAATCCCTAGTTCTAACGTCACTGTGATTTTATACTCGAGAACAAGTTGTGGTAAAAGAATAAATAGTTTGTAACAAGGAATTTCTTATTTTTTTCCAAAATATTTTTTATTCTACTGAATAATTACTTTTCAAATAAAATCGATTTTTACATTGTCGTCTGCAAAACCTTGGAAATTGGACAGGTCTAATATTTTATCAAACACTAACGAGTTTAAGAACGATACAGAGATTTTGAAAATTACAGATCCCGGCTAGAGTGCGAGGGCTTCTATGGCTACCCTTTGCTTCCAATTGTTCCAGTCGATGCATGACCAATCATTTGTTTTTAGCTAGAAAAGCGCCAGCTTTAAAAGCTTAAGTTAACAGACGAAATTTTGAGGTCTTCTCAAAGTTCAACCGTGTAAACTGCCACTGGTGGCTTAACAGCTGAATCCAGTTAATGCATACCCAAAAAAGTAGTGCTTATGTATTTCAGGAATATTGCAAACTCTATTCAAATTGTAGAGAACTCTTTTTTAAGCATGCTATTTAACCCAATTCTATCCAATCCCGCTTTCTAAGTATCCCAAGAAAAAAAGCTTTTGAAAGTATTGTGGACAATGAAGAAATTGCTTGTAACAAGCAATTCCTACATTGTCCACAATGTTTTCTTCCCTATAAGAGAAAGATTTTCTAACTTCCTTCAAAACTGACCTCTGCAACTTTTTTTTCTTTTCAGTTTGAACCAGTCTAGGATTTTGTCATGTTGTAATGGGTTAACTCTTGGGTTACTTTAACTTCGTTTATTTATCACGATAGCCTTTGAAAAAGATGATTATTTAACAAAAACATTGCTTTGCCAGCTTACAGTACTTTCAGTACTTTGATTGAAATATCAACCTCGGTCCACTTGCGTTGTTTTAACCTATTCCCACACAGTGACGCTTTTAGACGCCCCTCAAGATAAACAATTAGGAAAACATTGTGTAACATGAAGAAATTGCTTGTGACAAACAATTTCTTCATTTTACACAATGTTTTCTACCCAGAAAGTTGAAAAATACAAATTTCATAAATTTAAAATTGTTGTTTGTAACTCCTTTCAATTTGGACCAGTCTAAAATTTTGACGTCTGGTAATGGGTCAACAGATAAAGAAGACAAGATAAATTAATCCATTACCAGATGGTACAAAAGCCTTGTCCATATTCGAAGAAGTTGGAGCTTTTATTTAATTAAATTTAAAACAAAATGTCTAACGGGGTAAACAAAATATGGATAATGCGTGTATCACGCAATTTCTTGGTTCTCTACAATTTCAAAATATTTAACTTTGTGGGAGTAAACGTAGGATTGTATGGGAGTTGGTAAGAGCATTGTATGTACCAAGAATAAAGAAAGACAAAACGGACAATCTGTCGACATGCAATAACTTTAACCCATTCCGACAAAATAAAATTTAGACTGGTCCAAATTGAAAAATCGATGTTTTTTTTTTTTTTTTTTTTTTTTTTTTTTTTATTATTATTTCATCTTTTGGATAGAAAACATTGTGAATAATGAAGAAAGTGCTTGATACAAGCAATTTCTTCATTTTCCACAATGTTTTCCAAAGCTATTTTCTTGAGGGGCGTTAAAAGGAGGGCTTGTTTCGGAATTGGTTAAATATAGTACTCTCTTTACCTCGGAAAAAAACTATCGCACATCGTTTTCGTTTTTGGTGACAAAAATTATATATTTATGTATAATGAAGCTGTAGTTACGACATTTTGCTTGTCGACCAGCATTATGACAACAAGAACATTGAGAGAATGAAATCTTACAAAATGGGCTTTCTTCGTTTCTGGGTTCTCACTGTATGTTTGTTTGGAAAACTTCACGTGTTTCTCTTTATCGCTTATTGTGTCGTCTATCGTCTCCCCCTGCAAGACAAAACAACACAATCTCTTAATCTTTGTTCAGCTGAGTATTCTCCCCTTTTCACTATTTTTCATAACATGACATTAATAGATCGATTTTGTATTCAAAATCTTTTTACCACACAACAAGAAAAAGCAGGTAGTGCAGGCTAAGATCATACTGCACGTTTGTACAGGCTGATCTTTGGCTATACACCTGCCAAAGCTATTGTCAAAGCGGAAATAATCCGGGATCAGCATGACACGTGTAAACTTACTTTTATGAATTGATCTATTTCATACCAAACAAAAATCAATTCGACTGATCATAACGGTCATATGATGTGGGTGACTATGACAAAGGAGAAATGGGCGTCCTAAAATTCATTTGTAAAATCGGGTTGAATAATCTCTAATCAATCAATCAATCAATCAATCAACTATTTTAAGACTGCGGTGATCAGGCAGTCAATTATCAAAACCGCCAATTTAACCCATTACTCAACATTTTAGACTGGTCAAAATTTAAAGAAGAACATTGCGGATAGAAAACATTGAGGACAATGAAGAAATTGCTTGATACAAGCAATTTCTTCATTTTCCACAATGTTTTCCAAGGCTTTTTTCTTAAGGGACTTCAAATGGAGAGATTGTGTGGGAACGGGTTAAGAACTAGACAATGTAAGTAAACGCTGTCAAATAGGTGTAAATACTGGTCAGCAATCATTTCCTCTATTACATCAATATTTTCATGAAACTTTAACGCTTTTATTTACAATCATATTAACGGTCTTTAAAAGTACAGCTGTATATAAACCACTGTGAGATGAGGGAAAATTGATTGTAGCTTAGATTTTCTTCTTTCTCACAATATTTTCCATCTTATTTGATACTCCTTTCTTAATTTTCAAAAACTTCGAATTGTCACCTGCAAATTCTTTCAATTCGGAATAATCTAGAATTTTGCCGCTTTGTAATGGCTAAATATTTGTGTCATTCTTTTTAGATCGGCGACCAAAACATCGTAACTACAGCTTGTTAGGATGTTTTTGTTTTCCAAAGGACGAAGTATAGTTATGGACTTCAGACTTGATGAGTCTAGAGAGAAATAAAATTTGTCATTAATATCCAGTTAAGTTGGCATTTTCAAAATGTCAAGTCTATTTTGAGTTTTGAAAAAAGATTAGTAATATCACCGATTCCCCCTTTTCAAAGAGATCCTGTTCAAATACTGCTTTTTACGTCCCTGTGTTTTTATACTTGGGAAAACATTGTAAAAAAAGAAAAAAATGCTTGTTAACAAGCAATTTCTTCTTTTTCTACAATATTTTCTACCTATACTGGATGGTTATTTTCCGATTTAATTCTACTTAAAATTTTCGTCTGCAAATCCTTTGAATTTGGACAGGTCTAAAATTTTGTAAAACTGGAAAGGGTTAAGAACATGAGAAGCCCAACTTTTGACTACCGTGAAAAACTTAAGCATTTGACGTTGTTATAGCAGAACGGGGAAATGCAAGATATCACTTTGTGAAATGTGAAATTTCGTTTCACCTTGTCAGATTTTCTGAATCGGGAATGAACATTTTGCCTCACGATATATTTGTTTTAACCCATTACCTGACAGCAAAATTGTAGACTGGTCCAAATTGAAAGGTTTTGCAGACGACAATATTAAGTCTATTAATTTTCAATTTTTTTCGACTTTCTTGGTTGAAAATATTTTGGAAAATGAAGAAATTACTTGGCTCAAGCAATTTCTTCATTTTACACAATGGGTTTTTGAATTGTTTTTCTGAAGGGGCGTTTAAAAATGTCATTGTGTGGTTATGGGTGTAGAACTGGTAAACCGGTATCTATCTGACCTCTCATGGACTGGTCCTTCAAATAAGAGTTACCAATTACCAAGGTCGCTACGAGGTCGTAGCTATAGTTACGAGATTTTGGTCGCCTAACGACTTTATAAAGTGGTCGTGTGCTTTTTTTCTCCACCTCGTTTTAACCGATTCCCACACGATCCGCCTTTATTACACCCATAAATAAAATCTTGGAAAACATTGTCGAAAACGAAGAAATTGCTTGTCACTGGCAATTTCTACATAGACAGGAAAAATTCTTCAACTAAGAATTAACGTCTGCGGCTTCTCTAACTTTTGACCAGTCTAAAATTGTGTATTCTGGAAAAGGGTTAAGAATGAAGACAATTGTTCTTACGTCATCTTAACCATATTTAAAACCGTTGTCACTCAGTACAAGTCAACTCGTTAAAGACATGTTTAACCCCTTTCCATGACACAGTAATTAAATCAGGTGACCATAATAAAACACGATGGATCACATACCCAACAATCCTTCCGTAAAAAAATCACCAAATCCGCCAAGGAATGTGGTCCAGTAAAGTGCAACCCCCCCCCCCCCCAAAAAAAAAAAATCATACTTACCACTTCGCAAAGAAGCTGGTTTGTCGCCATCCGATTCTTGGAGAAAACTAACTAGATTACCATTTTGGACTCCCAAAGGAATAAAACTTTGGAAAACATTGTGGAAATGAAGAAATTGCTTCTTAAAAGCAATTTCCTCCTTTTTCACAATGTAAAAAAAAAAAAAGAAAAGAAATGTCGTCAACTTCTTTCAATTTGGACTTGAATTTTGTCGTCTGGTAATGGGTTGAAAAAGAGCACCTAAGAGAGTAGAAAACAGTTTGTGAAAAATAATAATAATAATAATAACCACAGGTTATTATTGATAATTAGATATCGGCCTTTTCTCGAGTATATAACTTTTATATATTTCTTTTCTACGAAACGTGGTTTGAAAATGGATACTAAGGCCACCTCACCCCACCACTCCTTTTTTTTCGGGGGGGGGGGGGGGGTCCTCTATGTTTTTATTCAACTATTCCTACCGTAGTTTTATCTTCCTCTTCTTTGCTTTTACATCTGTTTCGTAGACCTGTCTCAACTTTAGCCACTGAAATAAAGCAAGACAGAGTAACAAATCACCGTTGTCGTTCTAAAACCTCGCAACTGCAGGTTGATTCAAGCTGCAGTTTCGAGGTTAGAACGATAACGAAGAAAATGGCCTCATATCGGTCCATTCTCTTCTAATTTTTAGTCACAGAATTCAAGTTATATAAGAGTCTCCTTGTGACATTTCCTACAAATTCATAAAGTATAGCCTAGACATACAGTTCTAATAGAATCTTCACTGGTCATGCAAAGGCAACTGACGGAACACAATTATCTGTCAAAGAATAAATCGACAAATCATTTTTTCAAACAGACCAGAAGCGAACTTAGAACTTCGACATTAACCACCATTTATGTATAGCATTTTTGTTGTTGCTGTGTTTTTGGTTGGCGACTTAAATGTCGTAATTCAAGCTGCGGTTACATTGAATAGGTCACCAAATAACCATTTTTCTTTTTTCATTATTGTAATACATGTATTTAGCTGAAATAACGCAATGGAATTTCCTGACGGATCTCAGTGAGATGGGCCAGTGATCCAGTATCTATCGGCACAGGAAGATAATGACTCTGTAACCAGTGATTCGCTGTAGGTTATTTTGACATTTTGCTAATGCGTCGCTTGTTACAGTTTTGTGCTTCCATGGCCCCGCACGTTGATGGCGCTATACTCGTAAGGTAATCACACAGTTCCCTTACAGAGACAGTGAGATGCGCCAAGTAGTTGGTGTAAACCGTAAAACTGCCCAATGACTTATGTAGTTATTACAATTTGGTCAAGATTTAGTACCCAGAGATATCACGGTCACTCATCCTGCGAGGAATACGATCATCGTATGTACAATACCCAAATGATTGATCGTACGATGCCCAAAACTCCTCCTTTTTACACCCCTGAAGAAATAAGTTATGGGAAGCAATGTCACAAGCAATTTTTTCACTTTCAACATTTTTTTTTTTACCCAGAGAGACAAAGATATCAAAACTTTCAACAATTTGAAATTGTTGTCGGCAACTTTTTCAATTTGGACTAGTCTAAGATTTCACAGTCTTTGATTGGTTAAGTACCATGCGTCTTCATATAGATGCCAAAAGAAAAGAGATCGGCGGTTTTGAAGAGGGATAAAACTCATTTATTTAGAATGTTTACATTGTGACGATTTCTCGTCATAATTGGATGTGACGGTTATAACGTCAGCCTTATTTGTCCAATATTGCGGGTACTGGCTTAAAAGGGAACACATAACATGCTGTCGACTCAGACTATCTTGGAGGTCAAGGTGCAAATAAACACAAATGAAATAGCTTTCGGTGTCTTATATGACCATTTAGTAGCTTCATATTGTCAAATTCTGTAAGACTTCATCATTAATTGACCAATCGCTGGCCCCGACTACGGATTACGTTGGTCGATTGACTCAAAAGGGAGGTTCCGTTTCGTTTTCAAACGGCGTTATTTTGAAAAAAAAAAATATAGTCCGAAACATGACACAAAATGTGAAAATAGTTATTTTGCGATCTAAAAGTCCTAACTACAGCTTGAATAAGCTGTAGTTGCGACTTTTAAGTCGCCAAACCAACAAAAATCCTTCTCATAATTGACGGCCAAATGTGGAGTTCAAAGTTAAGTTTTAGTTTAAATGAATTTCAAAACCTAATTTCAATGGTCTACTGATCATTTGCCGCGATATGTCAAACAGGCCCGTTTTTATTCAAATTTCTTAGCAAGAATTACAATCTAGATTCAATTCACCTTATAATAGACCGAGTTGCGGATCTGTCGCGCACTCATCCGTATCTTTTAAGCGAAGTCACCGTCTTCAATCTGATATTAATTATAAATGGTGATGACGTCAGTTTTACGTATTTATTACATCATCAAGGTCAACTTCAATATTTGTCATAAATAATTATTGGCCTTAAAGTATTCAGGAACTAATTCTTTTTGCGGACTCAGCGGTTAAAGTCTACACCTCGACCAACATTGCTGCTTGAAAAGTAGATAGCTCTTAGTCGCTATAAGCAAGGAAAATCTATTGAAAGGATTTCCTGGCCTAAAAATCTGTCATTTCTGGCTCATATAACATAGTCTGCATCCATTCTAACATTTTTTCGGTGTTACATGTACACGTATATAAACAACAACAACAAAAACACAAGAACAGTAAGTGTTTTTCAAATCCAAATGCGTTAATTAAAACAACAAATCGAAGCGAAAGAAGTCTCATAAATCCTTTCAAATGGATATATAGGTTGTGCAATCAAACCCGTCCTGGCACAAAGCGTCGTAAGATTAAACAAGAGGACCATTATGGTCCTAAATCGCTCACCCAAATCATCTGCTGTTAAAGACAATACATCTGGAGCCAAATAATTATAACCAGTTTTATAAAGATTAATCCAAAACTGTGGCATCTAGAATCTAAACATTGTCATTAAGGTCCCTTTTCCCATGTTTTCCTACAGAACCTTCCCATAATCAATATGATTTATCCTTATGACCTTACAATTATTCTGGCTAAGTTTCATGGAGATTGAGCCGAAATTGTATTCTCTAGAGTGTAAACATAGAAATTGTCAATAAGGTCCATTTTCCTGTGTTTTTCAATAGAAGCCTCCTATAATCAATAGACTTTATCCTCAAGATTTAATAGATATTCTGAATTAATTTCAGGAAGATTGGGCCAAAATTGTGGCCTTTACAATGTAAGCAAAGAAATTGACATTTAGGCCCCTTTTCCTGTGTTTTCCATTAGAACCTTCCCATAATCAATAGGGTTCGTTATTATTACCTAACAATTATTCTGGCCAAGTATCATGAAGACTGGGTCAGAACTGTGGCCTCTACAGTGTCAACACTTTAATTGATGACGCCGCAAAACGCACGACGGACGACAGACATTCAACGATCACAAAAGCTCACCATGAGCACTTTGAGCTCAAAATCCGAACTATTCATAACAACATTTTGTTATAGTGACAACACAAGCGGTGCATATTATTTGGTTTCTTAGAATAATGGTAAATGGTTAATTGAATAACGACGTTTAAGTCGCCAAATAAAATACAAAAAGCTTCACAGGAAAGGCGGCCCCACGGTCTAAATGAAAAATTTGATTGGTCAATTGATTTTTTTGATTGGTAATCGCGATCGATCAATCATGGATAACAAATGCATCATATTCGCTTATATTGTAAGCGCAAATACTGCCTGTGATTCAACACACCCACTTCCATCTTAACAATAACAACAACAACACTCATCAAAACATACGACAAGGCCGTCAGAGACGGATTATGCTCAACGAATATAGCCCTATTACAAAAAGCATGAGATATACCGGTAAAAGGGTTCGGACGAACGGGTGGACAAACGGACAAAGCGGCGGCTATGCTTGACATGCTTAAATCAAAGTGACGAACTTGAGCTGTGACCTTGACGTTGAAGCTATCTGAAAAATTGTTTCAAATAGCAGTTTTACCCGTGAAAGAGATCAGTTGTGTGTAGTTATTTCTTAATCCATCCATAAATTTAGGAGCTTTGCTCCGGATATCCTAAGTCTAAATGTTTGACCTTTACAAAGACCTTTGAAATACAAGCTTAATTTTCAACAACTTGAGCTGTGATACATTGAAATAGAGCTATCTAAAAATTTGTTTCAATGACACATGTACTCATGATATAGCACAATTGTGAAAAGTTATTTCAAAATCCATCTACAATTTCAGAAGCTATGCTCTGGAAAAGGTCAATTTTAATGTTTGACCTTGACCTGTGACCTTGGTCTTGTAGCTATACAAAACCGGAAAAAACATGTCGGCGCAATATCATAAGAAATTCAAATATTAAGTTTAAACCAATTTGGCCAAAGGGGTGTAGAGATACTGAGGGCGGCGGACGGACGGACGAACGAACGGATTGAGGGCCGGACGAACGGACGTACAAACGAAGCGGCGGCTATATGCTCGCCATTCGGAGAGTCTAAAAACAACAATAGATAAATAAATAAATATAGGACAGGATTATCCATCAAATATTTCTTTTATCTGACTCTGTTCTTCAGTTAATAGAAATGAGTTTTGATCATCTGGTAACGAGTAATGCAATTTCAAAGTCTGCCGAGAAAATTTCTAAATTCCTAACTGCTTAATCATGGCAACGCGTATGGACAAAGTCCATTCTTTGAGCGCTCTTCAATCCAATGACAAAACTTGTTCATTTCAAAGCGTGCCACGCTCTATATGCATTCCTTAATGAAATAATATCTTTAACCCTTTCCTGTTCAATCTCTGATTTTAAGTCCATGTGATTTTATGCATTATAAAACATTGTAGGAAAAGAAGAAATTGCTTGTAACAAGCTATTTCAACTTTTCCTACAATATTTTATACCCTGTAGGTTGGTTACTTTTCAAACTGCGCCCACTTTTAATTGTCGTTTGCATCTTCTTTTAAATTTGACTAGTCTAAAATTAACAGTAAAAAAACGGGATAGGGTTAATTAAAATTGAGCGTCATGTATTTTGGAGCAACATCACATGTGTTAAAAGTAAGGACTCGGATTAATCTGTGCAATCTCAAAATCTAGTAGAGAATTAGCTATATGCTCAATGGATATAATCTGACACAAAAATTCTGAAGACGACAGGAAAAAATCTGAATGTGCTAAGTGCCTGTCAAAGTTAGCTTTACGCACACCCAAAAAGGTTTGAAATATCATGCATAGACCCAATTCTTGTAGACACTGCGATTTATAAAGTGTTGTTTCTGGTCAAACTGCGCGGCCTACGACGGGTTACTAGGGTTCTAACTTTTCGCTCTAAGTTACATTTTAATGTATGTGGATATGTTAGTCTTCACCAATAATGTACATTTCAACAACATTATGATAAAAATAATTTAGAGGTCACAAATAGGTCAAATTGTATCAGGCTAATAGTGTTCTTCTCCAACATCTAGTAAACGTCTACAATCTTACTAAAAAAAAAAAAATCATAATATGAAAGAATAATTGACCAATCTCTGGCCCAGCCCACTTTCTACGTTTGCCACGTCCACTGACTCAAACAGGAAGTCCCAATTTGATAGCTTAACCTTTTCCTGTACAATCCCTGGTTTTTAAGTCCCTGCACTTTTAAGCCTGAGAAAACATTGTGGAAAAGGAAGAAATTGCTTGTAACAAGCAATTTCTTCCTTTTTACACAATATTTTGTACCCTACTGAATGGTTATTGTTCAAATTAAATTCACTTTCAATTTTCGTCTGCAAAACCTTTGAATTGGGACAGGTTTAAAATTTTGCAAATCAGGAAAGGATTAGTTAAAAGACAAAATTTGGAGGTCTTCTTAAAGTTCGACGAATGCAAACTGCCAATCAATTGAATGCCTATGCCAAACAGTAGTTCTCGTGTACATGTTTCTTGGGAGTATTGCAAACTCTATCTGCAAGGCCATCTCACTTGAGCACATTGTGTAAAAAATTAGTCTGTTTAGAGTCTTCACTACTAGTATGCGCACTGCTTTGTATGGTTACATGAATTAACTTTGTTTGTAGAAAAATTTCAAACCCGATCACGCATTTTAAGAATCTCAAGAAAAAAACTTTGGTAAACATGGTGGATAATGAAGAAATTGCTTGTAACAAGCAATTTCTTCAATGTCCACATTTTTTTTTCAACCCAACAAGACCAAGAATTTCTAAATTCCGCCAACTTGAAATTATTTCAGTTTGAACAAGTCCAAGTCCTTTGTTGTGTTATAATTGGTTAACTCCTGGGTTACTTTAACCTTGTTTATTTTTCAAAATAACTTTGACAGAGGAGATTACTTAACAAAACTATGCTTTGCTAGCTTACAGTACTTTCTGTACTTTGGTTTTGTCAAACTGAAGACATTGTCACCAAGTAAAATGGATTTAAATGCTATTGGTCGACTTTTAACTGCATTAATTCTTTGAACTAAGTCATGTATTTAGTCAATGTAGAATTGATTTTCTAAGAAATAAAAGCGTGTAGATTCAACTAAACCACAATTGAAGGATCGAGCTATATTTACGACCTTTGAGTCGCCAACTAACTATTTTACTTTTTTGGTTACGTGGAAGGGTTAGCCATGAATTTTGCGAAATAAAGCCGATTTATATCGAAGTGGAATTTCCTTACTGAGCTCCGTAGGTGAGGCCGGTGGTTTGTTCATATTATGTAAGACCGCTAATTGTTGGTTCTTTTTAACCCATTCCACAACAATTAAGTTTCAGACCAGTCCAAATTCAAAGAAAATGCAGACGCTAATTTGAAGTTGGTGGAATCTTTAGAATCGTGTTTTTTTGTTTTTGTTTTTTTTTGGGGGGGGGGGGAAACATAGTGGAAAAAGAAGAAATTGCCTGTTACAAGCAATTTCTTCATTTTCCACAACGTTCCAAAGCTTTCATATTTATCGGTGTTTCAAGCGTCATTGTGTGGGAATGGGTTAAAAAGGATAAGTTTATGTTCGTAGCTTTTTTCACATAATTTTCCACACATATCCCATACACTAGTATTTGCCCAACAGATCAATCGCTGGTCCCGCCATCTTACTACGTTGTCCCCGCCCATTGATTCCGACAGGAACGTTCCGCTTCGATATTTAACATCGTTTTTTAGCCAACTGTATGGCAAGAAGCATGGAACAAAAATAAAATGGTTGGTTTGCGACGTAACTGCAGCCTGAATTAGCTGTAGTTACTACGTTAAAGTCGCAAAAAAAAAAAAAAAAAAAAAAAAGAAGAAGCTAAACATAAATGGCAGCCAATGTCGGAATTCTAAAACTCACTTCTGGTCTAAATGAATGATTACATAGGTATATTCATTTTGGACTGACAGCCACAATCGGCCATTTAAGGGAAAGAGTAACAACAGCATATTTTGAAGGTGACTGAAAGGCTACGATGAAACGTTACAATTTTTTTCTTAGATAAATTAAAGCCATTTTATTCTTTCTCATAAGCTCGTCTGTATGTCTATAACGATTTTCACGTTATTCTATATTCATTGATATGATCTTTATGTTCGGGGTGGGGACGGGAGTATTTTGCTTGACCTCGAGTAATTGACTAATCGCTGGCCCCGCCCACTTACTACGTCGGACACGTATTTGGACTCCTACAGGAAGTCCGGCTTCGATTTTTAACGGCGTTCTTATCAAAAGTTTATGGTATGCAGCATGTAACGAAAAAGTAGAGTTGGTGGTTGGCGACTATAACGTCGTAACTACAGCTTGAATAAACTGTAGTTATGACTTTTAAGTCGCCCCCCAGAACAAAAACCAACAGTTTAACAAAAATGGCAGCCAATGGCGGAGTTGAAAGCTCAGATTCGGTCTGAATTAATTATTTGATTGGTCGCTTGATTCTTTGATTGACAGTCGCTATTGGTCAATCACTACAGTTATTCTCTTTATAAGAAAGGATGCACATACCGTACGCCATTTTATAGAGCAGATACTATGACCATCCTGTACAACCACTTAGGACATTTAGAATATTTTCTTACAGTATAAAGAAGCTTTGAGGCAGTATATGTTTACAGGGTGCTTAGTGAAGACTCAGATCGGACTGTGAGGGTGCACAGTCTGATCTGAGTCTTTATTAGGCACATATGTTTAACGGTTGGAAATGACATGTATAGGTTCATTTATAAAAAAAAGAGAAAAAAATAGACCAAAGACCCTTTCCATTATATAGATGTCCTTCGATGAACGAATCAAATCACCAGACAATAGACTGTACGTACAGACGACGGTTCAAATCGCATTTTAATTGAAAGTAAAATAGACGAAAAAGACAAGTAGAAAAACCGAGAGAAAATACAGACAATTTATTTTTCCCGTAGTTACTTTACTTCAGCGGACCAAAATGAAATTTTATTTTGTAATGGGTTGACGTAAAACCAGTATTAATTGAAATTGATCCAGAATAAACTTTTTGAAAGTCGAAAGGCAGACCTGTTCCCATTTAAATCGCCATAATCAAGTGAATATATTTCCGAGTTATTATTATCATTATTAATACCATTTCTTAGTGAACCAAAGAATTTTGTTTCACATATCTGTTCTCGTGGTTAATTGAAAGATGTGATTTTCCGATATTAACCCTTGTCATACTGAATAAATTACCTTACTGAATTGCTGTAAAATCAAAGGGCCGAAAGCACTGATAGAATGTGTTGTTAAAAAATCAATATTTCTTTTAGAGATCAATTCCATAAACGACTCTGGCAGGAAAAGTAAAAACAGGAGGTGTAGACCAGGATCAGCCTGCACTCATGTGCAGATAGATCTTGGTCTACGCCTCCTGACAAGACCGGAATATTCCGGATTCAGCATGAACAGGGTTAAAATCGAATCACTGGCTAAGCTTTAACCCATTTCCATAAAATAACGTTTTTAGACGCCCAAAGGAAGACAGTCTCGGAAAGATTACTTGTGATAAGCATTTTCTTTTTTATCCACAATAATATCTAATATCGAAAAAAAATCATCCATTAAAGTTTTTTCGTCTGCAACATCTTTCAATCTGGACCAGTATCAATTTTGTCCTCTGGTAATGGGTTGGTAATTTGTACATAGTACAGTTTAGAAAACAGGACACAATTGACAGTGATCTCCGACTATATCAAACGACGTCATTTTACAAAGTTTATGATCAGTAGCATTTACCAAAAATCGTTTACTAGCGACCTAAACGTCGAAACTACAGCTTTAATTAGCTGTTGTTACAACGTTCAAGACACCAAACCAAGAAAATGCATATAATAAATACATGTATTCCACTTAAAATTTTACTTCCGGTCTAATTGAATAATTTGATTGGTTAATTTATTTTATTGGAAGTGGCTACAAATAATGTAGGCGTACATAGATCATTAAGCCCTGTACGATATCAATCTTAATTTCTAATTTATAGACCGCTAGCTGCTCCCACTCTACATCGGCAAGATAGTTTGTGCAAGATATTTAAGGACATTTGTTTGGTGCAGGACATTAAACACAAATATAAATTGTAAACGTTGAAATCTCACTTAATGCCTTCATTAATTACCACACAATCCCGCCTTTTTACGCCGCCATTGAAAAAAAAATTCGGGAAAAACAATGTTGAAAATGAAAAAAATTGCTTTTTACAAGCAATTTCTTCATTTTAAACCGTGTTTTCTTTCAATACAGACCGAGATATTCAAAATTCTCTCAGCTTTAAATTGTCGTCTTCAACTTCTTTGAATCGTTGCCGGTCTAACATTTTGCTGTGTAGTAATAGGTTAACTCCGTCTTAGAAGAACGTTGCGAAACATAGGATCTAAAAAACCGAAAACAATTGGGTTTAACACGTGACTGAAGAACCACACGTTAAGTGTGTCAAATGTCATATGTCCAGAATATAGGATTATGCCTGCAACATCTGCAAATCCAATTGACACTAAAAAATATAACGATGCGGCCAACATCAACTTAACCTGTAGGTGTCTACGTTCCCTGCGGTGTTTAAGAAGAAGACTCTGGGCTTCGTCGTCAAATTTTGGTTGACTCTGGACTATTGACCTAACTATTGCTAAGTGCATCACGAGCATTGAAAATGCTGGTAAGGCCCTTACTATGGCCAAGATCACAACGAACACATGTAGAGAAAAGTTATTATGATAGTCCTTTGGAATTCCGCATGTCTCTAGTGTTACCTGATTTTTTCCTGCCACTTTTTTCGAAATATGCTTATAAAAAAACAAAGATGGGGCTGTTGTCAATAAGACTGTTGATGTTAGTAGAACACACAAACGTATTGCAATAGGTTGAGACGCGAGTGTGTTATTTGGTAAACAAATATACTTGTATCTATCTAAAACAATAACAAATAAACAAAAGATTTGGGCTGTGCTCGTAGCTGGATTTAAGAAGCCTCTCAATTTGCAGAAAACATCACTCCTAATCCCACCCCATGTCAGGTAATATACGATTTCCATTGGCAATGTCGTGAAGCAGCATGTTAAATCTATCAGCGCGAGGTATGTGATGAAAACTCTGTAGGCAGAACGTTCATATCGGAATCCAAACACGAACACTACGACAGAATTACCGATAATTCCAAAGACTATCTCTACTCCAGTTAGTATTGACAAGGGTATAAAACTATCTATATGCTCCTCAATCACAGTATTGTTGTTCGGTCCGGAGACAAACATCGTCAGTTCAAAACTAGTTTTGGATAATTTGACCACGCTGCCAAAGCGACAGAAGCTTTATAGATAAGGTACTCTTAAGGCTACTCGACACAATGATCGTAAGCGTCTGCGTGTGATTCATGGCCTTCTATTTAACGAAGCCGGTTAGCATTTCAAACAGATCAGTCGCTGGCCCGCCCACTTACTCCGTTGGCCCCGCCCATGGAATCTAACAGGAAGATCCACACCGACTTTAAACGGCGTAATTTTTCAAAATTTGCGGCCAGTAGCGTGTAAAGAGTAGAATTGTTGGTTTGAACTCCTATAGTTATGCTTCGGTTGATTTGGGAACCTATATAACTGTAGTTTATTCAATCTGTAATTTTGACGTTTTGGTCGACAAACAACAGTTTGTCTCTTTATGTCCAATGTGTAATACCGGAAGTCAGTGGCATTCCGTCAATGTCGATCATGCGAGAAGATTCTTTTGACTCTTTTCTAAAAACTCCTACATTTTAATGCGCGTACATAAAAGACCCTTTTCTCTTTTTCTCTTATTGATATTTACGCAGGTCTACAACTTTTTTTCATATGACATATACATGTATTTTAGAACGGACTATCAATTATGGTGGTTTGATCCCCGGTTGCGGTAACTATCCTTTCCGACATTTGCCATCCACCAATTGGTAGATAACCGTAGGCAAAGTTGGATGAGCAGCTCGATACTCGGAAAGGATGTAGTAGTACTGGTGTGAGAAATACCTGAACTCCATTGTTCGACCGCGATTTGTCTAAATTATTCTTAACACTGGCGTTAAATCCCATTCAATAAACAATTGAAAAGGTCTTTTTTGACAATTATGATTATTTTTTCACAGAAACAACTCACCAAATACGATAGCTTTCAGTTTCGGGTCAGTCCACATATCGTCCACCTTCGGTTTGGCACTATAGGACTTGGCTGTCACCCCCTTTAGCTTCTTTAATACTTGACACGAACCCTGAAAATAACCAGTTCTTAAGCTCCCTAAAAAATAACGAGATTTAACCCTTTACGAGACGACAGAATTCTAGACTTGTCCAAATTGACAGAAATGCAGACGACCTTTGAAATTGTGTGCGATTCGAAAAATAATGACTGTATATGGTACAAAACATTGTGGGAAAAGGAGAAATGGCTTGTTTCAAGCCATTTCTCCTTTTCCTACAATGCTTTCCTTAGCATTATCCAGAGGGGCGTCAAAAGGCATTTTTGAGTAGATTATCGCTTAATAATTTCACCGAAGAAACAGTTAAAATATCAACTTACTAACTTAGTTAGATGTAGCTCTGCTTACTTTCAGTGCGCGATACTGAACGTCGTCTACGCCGGACCAAAGAAACTGATGACGTCATCCGGTTGCCATATAATTGACCAATCGCGGCTGTCAATCAAGGAATCAACCTACCAATCAAATCATTTATTCAGCCCTGACCTGAGCTTTCAACACCAACATTGGCCGCCGATCTTTGTTAACCTTTTGGTTGTTTTGGCAACTTAAACTTATTTAAGCTGTAGTTACGACGTTTGGGTCGCCAACCAACCATTTTACTTTTCTGTTACATGCAACTGGCCATTTATTTTGCAAAATAACGCTGTTTAAAATCGAAGCGTGACTTCCATATCGGAGTTAGTGGGCGTGGCTAAAGGAGTAAGTGGGCGGGGCCAGCGATTGGTCAATACACATGCGCAAAAACGCTGGAAACTTTTAACAAAGAGCCAACAAGAACTCCTGTGTCAGCATTTCAATCGGCGGATGGCTCGTCACGCCTACTTACCTTCTACCGAAAGTTGGGTTAAGGTAATAAAAGGTTCTATTTTGGTAACATTTATGGCAGGAAACATGTCAAAAAGAGTAGAAAGGTTTGTTGGCAATCTAAACGTTGTAACCACTGAAACAGTTCTTCTTTTTGATGCTTCACGTCAGGTAGACCAAAGCAAGCTGCAGGGGAACCCCACTTATCATTTTCACCGTTTTTAAAGATCGGATCGAAAAACAAAGATTTCTTTTTCCGAGGACGGGCCATGTATATTTCCCTATTACCTATTTAGACCTGATAGGTTAAGTATGAAATTTCGAAGAGCGCGTTTAGTAATGAAATATTTTACAGGAGATAAATGATAATGTGGGCACGTGTGCGCCTTTTCAAACTATTACACATGTGCGCCGAGAAAAGATTCTGATCAGACTGAGTCTGATCAGAGTCTTCGCTATTCGGTCTACAGACAAATACTGACTCAAAGCTTATTTTTTGCCATCAGAGAATAATTAAAATTATAGTTTTGTCTATCTAAAACGGGCATTCTGATTGGTCGAAAAAAATATTCATAACTCCATGAACAAAATTTTGAGCACGCAGCGGTTTTGTATGCTTTTGCACAAAGTAGTCCCATACAAAAAGGTATCGAAATTTTTAAAATTTTTGATTTTTTTGTTCGATGCTATTAAATTATAAGAAATGAAGATAATATTTTTGTTGTCATGAATGTATAAATCGAAAAACCTAATCACACTTATGTATGAATCAACTTCGCGTATTCATACAGTGTGATTAGTTTTTTTCGTTTCATACCTCTATGAAAACAAAAAATATTCTCTTCATCTCTTAATTGACTATCCAGACTGCTGAGTGTTTGCACTTTGTTCACATCCAAATGGTCTGAAATGTCACTCGACCGGCTTATGTGCTGTTATAGAAACGCTTCTTTTTACAACAAGTTGAAGATAATACTCTTTGTTTTCACTGAGGTATGAAAAAAAAACACTAATCACACTGTTAGATGCATACATAAGTGTGATTTGTTTTTCGTTTCATATCCGCGCAGTGGTAGCGCGTAGGACTTGTAGTCACGGGGTCCGGGGTTCGATCCCCGGCCGCGGAAAATATCCTTTATGACATTGTCTACCACCAAATAGTAGGTAATCGTAAACCTAAGTGGAATGAGCAGATAGGGTCTCGTTGAAGATGTAGTGAAAGTGCTGTTGTGAGAAATACCAGGAATTCATGGTTAGGTACTCCAGCCACGGGGATATGATTGAAATACCGTTAAAACCCAATTCAGTCAATTCATACCTCCGGAAAACAAAAAATATTCTCTTAATTTCTTTAAATCTAATGACATCAAGCGAAAAAGGCTAATATTTACAAATTTTGATACAAAATAGCTAAGTACTAGTACTCAAACGTTTGTTAATGGAGGTATGACTGTCTTTTCGGCCAGTTAGAACGCTCGTTATTGATAAACGAAACTAACATTTAAATGATTCAGCCTTAAACACCAGGGATTGGTTTGAAGGGAGCTGAGTCATTTAATAACAGTCAGGTCAAAAAGGGATTCAAAAAGTATCGTATATTGTTCAACGCGTCGATGCTTTTCACCCTGGATAATTTTTTTCAATCTAGGATGGTTATTCTACTTTACTGTATGTTTAATCTAGAAATAAAATACCCTTTTGGCCTAGAAAGTGGTACTAGCTGCAAATTAGGTTTGGATAAATTGTTAGAAATAATACATCTTCGTCATATTGTAAAATCAACATAATCGATCAATAATCAACCCATTACCAGATGACAAAATTAGACTGGTCTAAATTGTTGGAGATCGAAATCGCAGAAAAGAATGTTAAGTTTGTGGTATTTTAGAATTTGTTCTCCTTAACAGTATAAAACATTGTGGCAAATGAAGAAATTACTTGTCACAAAAAGCTTCTTCATTGTCCACAACGTTTTTCAAAGCTCATTTCTTAAGAGGCATAAAAGGCAGAGTTATGTGGGAGAGGGTTAAGTCATGACTAGAGTACTTATTACACTTTGATTTTCAAGTTGTGTCAGTTTTTTACCAATTACAATTGTCACCCACCGATTTCACAATATAAAGCCATTCCGACTGGTTGCTATTGGCAACGATTGTTGTGTTTCTCCTGAAAATATTTAAGAAAATATGCACAATACATTTCCAATGAAGCCCTAAAAAAATAATCAATTAACTGTTTGAAAATAAGCTAACGCTATGCCTTTTACTGGATTTGAGACCCCTGACAAGGTTTGCCATTAACCAATCGCGATTGTCAATCAAATAACAAGTCGACAAATGAAATCATTCATTGAGACCAGAAATAAGTTTGATTTCCGACATTGGCCGCATTTTTTTTTTAATTTCTTTTTTCGGGGGGGGGGGGAGACTTAAAAGTCGTAACTACAGCTTATTCAAGCTGTAGTTACGACGTTAAGGTCGTCAAACACCAATTCTGCTTTTTTGTTACATGATACAAGCCATAAGTTATCCAAAATAACGCCGTTTAAAATCGAAGCGGGACATTCTGTCAATGGGAGGGGCCAGCGATTGGTCAGTTCTATTCAAAGAAAACTCTGGTGGCAAAAGTCCTCTGCAATCATGATGAACTGTGAAAGAATGACGAAAGTCAAAACCTTATCATGCTGAACCCTGACAATTCATGTTTTGTAGGAAATGTAGACTAAGATCAGTCTGCACTCAAGTGAAGTCTAATCTAAGTCCACATCACCTATTGTCTCTTTCAAGCCACAATTGCTTATGAAAAATACCTCCTTAGAAAGTAGGCCTTCTAGAATTTTCGACCATTTGATTTTAACCCTTGTCATGCTGAACCCGGAGTATTCTTGCTTTGGCAGGAGGTATCGACAAAGATCAGCCTGCACATAAGTGCAGTCTGATCTTAGTCTATACCACATGCTTATTCTTTTTAGTCAGAATTTGTTATAAGATGAATTTCCAATATACATATTGACTAAAAATTGGTTGCTTCTAGTGTGTTCAGCCCTTTGATCTTAATGTGATTCTGTGGAGGATTTATAGTTCAGCATGACGAGGGTTAATGCAGTTCCAAAAAGATTTTTCAGCTTGATAAGGGATAAAAAATCTAATATAGAAATGACTATGAGCTTTCTTCAATTTCCAAAATCCTTTCCAATTTTTTTTTCTTTAGGGGCATCAAAAAGCACCAATAGTCTGGGAATGGGTCAAGATAAAAATAACTTTGGAAACGAAAAACAGTGCTTCACGTGCGAATCTGGGCTAGTAATTAAAAATCAGACCTTTATATAATCCATTTAAAATAATAAAAAAATGTAAACAAAAGCGTGCATTTTCAACCAAGGCAGGTGTGCTCCCATGTGCTGGATTCTTTGCATGGCAGTTCACTCCTATTTGAATATTTTGATAAGAAACCGAGGGTTAAAAATGAAAACAAACTAAAGCATCTCTACTTGAATAAATGTATCAAACAAAACATATGGCCAACTAAACGGAATAACAGATGGACGGACAATCGAATTAAAACCAGTATGCTTCTTTATTAATGTAGTGGGGTCCTCTTACTTGCAATCCTGATAATAGCAATTCACTGATTTTTAGATGTAACGAGCTATTTATGAGGCCTATTCCTTATTTCATATTAAATTCCAATTCCTGATTAAAGAGCATCTATCTCTCGAATACTGGTAGTTCTAAAATTTTGCCATCCTCAAAACTCACTTTTATTCTATTGTGAAATTTACCGTAGGCCCTTATTCTAGTATCATATATTTCACTTGTATTTATTGTCCTTGTACCTTGTTGTACTTGGACTTAATAAAAGGATATGTTCTGTTCTGTTCTGCCTAATTTCAACTGACTTAGATTAGAGAACAAAAAGCTCCTTTTAATAGCAACTAAGTCGCCGTCATAGCGCAGTCGGCAGCGCGTCAGACTCCTAATCTTCAGTCATGGTGTGTCATAGGTTCGATCCCCGGCGGCGGCACATATTCTTTCCGACAATTGTCTCTCACCAATGGGTGGATAATCGTAAACCTTGAGTCTAGGAAAGGATGTAGTGGTAGCACTGGTGTGAGAAATACCAAGAATCCATTGTTAGGTGCTCCAGCGTCGCGATATGACTGAAATACCTTTAAAAGTTGCGTAAAACACCATTCAATCAATCACTTTAATAGCAACTTCAGGTTTACTGCAACAAAAGTGCTGACAAATTGGCGCTACAATTAACAGCATTCCACTGTAATTCGTACAATGTAGGTCAGGAATTTAAAAAATACAAGGATTAACTTACTTGAAGAAATGTAGCAAACAAAACTCAGGGTGGTCGATCAATTCTTGTATAGGCCAGTCTTTCATGAAATCAAGGTTGCTGGAACATATAGAAAAGATAATGACAGATCCCTCGATCCGGTCACTGACTCCGATCGGCAATGCCCTCTGAGCTCCACTTCAATATTAAACGGGAGTTATTTTGCAAAATGTGTGGTAAAAACAAGTTACCAAAAGTTATATACTTTTAATGCGACCTAAACGTCGTAACGACAGCTTGAAAAAGATGTAGTTACGACGTTTAAATCGTTAAGCCAACAAAAATAATTCACATAAATGTTGGCCTTCATTGGGGTTTGAGGTTCACGTCCGGTCAAAGTAAGTTATTTTATTGGTCGACTGATTTTTTGATTGACAAACGCGATCCGTCATTTTTCTCAAAAGGTGAAACTTGAAATTTGAGTAAGTAGATAGGCATTATCAAATACATTGACAAACAAGCCCCCTGAGCTTATAGGGGGCATAAGTCCGGGAGTATTCTAGTTATTAACGTTTGAATTGATACTGTATATTACCAAAATTATACCAGTGGCCTGTGAGTAGAGCTAGGTTGAGTACCCGGTTAACGAGTAGGGTAGCGCCGGCAATCGGATATTAGATCATTACCCGTTACCCGATGATTATTAAGTTTGAAATGTACATTGATAAAGTTATAGTATGTTGTTTCTTTCCACTCACAAGAAAACATACACCTGTTTATGAAACGTAATCGGACTGTAGAGTTAGTTAAATGGTTACTCCTCTTCAACTGAAACTATCTGAAGAGTAAGAGACAAAAGAAAGGGGTCTATTTTAGAAATTTATAATTTCCCAATAGTTTGGTTGATTGATTGAATGGGTTTTACTCCGCTTTCAATAATCTTTCAGTTATATCGCGGCGACTGGAGCACCTAACAATGGATTCCTGGTATTTCTCACACCAGTACCACCATCACATCCTTTTCTAGCCTCCAGCTGCTATCCCACATAGGTCTACGATTATCGACCCATTGGTGGGAGACAAATAGTCGGAAAGGATGAGTGCCGCCGTCGGGGATCGAACCCGAGACCTCTACATTGACAGTCCGACGCACTACCAACTGCGCTATGACGGCGGCTTCCCAATAGTTTGGAAAATTTGCTAGGATACATAAGATTGGTGATTTTAAAGGGATTTGGTGATATAAGGTACTCGAGTATCCGTGGGTAATACGACCACGGTTACTCGGGAACAAAATTCCTACCTGTCCAAGCTCTACCTGCAAGCAGGTCAATATAGGCTAATTTTCAATCTTAATATCTTCTCTAATGTGTATCAGTGCGCCGTTACGCGAATGCGAACCCTCCAGGAATATTATGAAACGATTTTGACATAATTCAAGTATGGTTTGGTAGATTGTCCGGCAATTCACTAATCAGTTTAACTATATAGTAATTCTACCTTATAAATCATATATGCTAAAGCATATTGACCAGCCATTGACTATACATTTTACTATCTAAAAACCCTACCTGATAAATCTTACTTGTTCTAGCATATTGAGCGGTCGTTCACTATACACTTCATTATCTAGTTACCCTACCAGATAAATCCTATGTGTTCTAGCATATTGTATGGTCATTTACGATACATTATACTATCTAGTTACCCCACCTGATAAATCTTATTTGTTCAAGCATATTGTACGGCCAATCTCTATACATTATACTATCTAGTTACCCTACCTGATAAATCTTACTTGTTCTAGCATATTGTACTGTCATTCTCCATAGATTATACTATCTAGTTACCCTACCTGATGAATCTTATTTGTTCCAGCACATTGTACTGTCATTCTCCATACATATACTATCTAGTTACCACACCTGATAAATCTTATTTGTTCCAGCATATTGTACGGCTAATCTCCATACATTATACTATCTAGTTACTCTACCTGATAAATCTTATTTGTTCTAGCATACTGTACTGTCATTCTCCATAGATTATACTATCTAGTTACCCTACCTGATAAATCTTATTTGTTCTAGCATACTGTACTGTCATTCTCCATAGGTTATACTATCTAGTTACCCTACCTGATAAATCTTATTTGTTCTAGCATATTGTACTGTCATTCACTTTACATTATTCTATCGAGATTCCCTACCTGATACATCCTATTTGTTCTAGCATATTGTGCAGTCATTCTCCATAGATTATACTACCTAGGTACCCTACCTAATTAATCTTATTTGTTATAGCATATTGTACGGTCATTAAGTATATATAATACTATTTACCCTACCTGATGAATGTTATTTGTTCTAGCATATTGTACTGTCATTCACTCTACATTATACTATCTTGTTACCCTATACCTGATACATCTTATTTGTTCTGGCATATTATACTGTCATTCACTCAACATTATACTATCTAGTTACCCTACCTGATAAATCTTATATGTTCTTATATATTGTACTGTTATTCTCTACACATTTTACTATCTAGCTACTCTACCTGAAAAATCTTATATGTTCTAGCACATTGTACGGTCATTTGCAAAACATTTTATTATCTAGTTATCCTACCTGATAAATCTTATATGTTCTGGCATATTATCTGGCCCTTCACTGGACATAAATATATCGAAGAAATCTTCTCGACCAATTGACAACAACTGTACCTCGTCCTGACTTGTGACTGTGGCCGTCCTCTTTGAATGATGTAACAATGCCAGCTCCTGGTAATACATTCATGAAATAAATTCGTACATATAATTATTAATCAGTTCTTTTCAATATATAAATATATGTATTTTGAGGCATTAGAAATATCATAGTATTGTATCAATTGTACAAAAACTATAGTGATAATCACTTACAACGTGCACAGTCCCCAATAAGTATCGATTTCCAGAAAACACGTGATACTTTAAGTCTTAAGCTATAACCAGAGGGGAAAATTCATACTGGTCCTAATTGAAAGGAGTTGCTCACAGCAGTTTGAAGTTGAAGATGGTTTAGGCTTTTAAACCAATTATCTCACGGCAAAATTTTAGCCCTGCCCAAATTGAAAGAGTTGCAGACGAAAATTTAAAGTTTACAAATTTTTGGATTTTTTTTCAACTTTATGGGTAGAAATCATTGTGAAAAATGAAGAAATTGCTTGTAACAAGCAATTTCTTCTTTTTCCACAATGTTTTCCAAAGCTTTTTTTCCTTGGGACGTTTGAAAGCGTCACTGAATAGGAATGGGTTAACTCTCTGGCTAGAAAATGGAGTGGAAAAGGAAGAAATTGCTTGTTGCAAGCAATTTCTTCATTTTCTACAATGTTTTCAAAATTGTGTTTTCTAGAGGGGCGCCAAAAAGCGCCATGGTTTGGGAATTGGTTAAACCTAGTTATTCTACATTCATTAGTGAACATGTTCATACAAGTTAGATTTATCCTGTCATTAAAACGCGAAAGTACTTGCACCGAATTACATGTATATGTTAGTTGGTTAAAGTTCAAAGATCGACACCTGCTGCAGGGCATCGAACTCCGAATCTCTTGACAATTAATTTGGTGAATCGCTGGCCCTGTCAAATGAATTTGCTGGCCATGCTGACTTCGACATTAAGTTCCTCTTCGATATTAAACGACGTTATTTTTCAAAATTTATTGCCAGTAACATGTAACAAAACAGTCAAATGCTTTGTTAGCGACTTTAACGTCATAACTGCAGCTTGAAAAGACTGTAATTACGATGTTTTAGTCGCCAAATAAACAAAAATGTCGGCCAACGTCGACGTTCAAATGACTAATTTGATTGGTTGATTAGTTCTTTGATTTACATCTGAGATTGGTCAATTTTCTAACACAATAGTGGAAAATCAATGTCCAAATCACCTACCCCGAAACTCATGCCTTTCTTCATGACTGTTGCCGTCTTGACAAACGACGCACCAGTCTGAGGGTTTCTCAATAGGATTGTAACAACGGCTGAAGTAAGAAAATCATATATAGGGAATATTACAACTGTGCATTTTTCTATTTGTTGTTATCGTGTTCTAGAGTCGTGTGTAGGTTTTTTTTTATTGGATTCGAAATCGGCTGAAAAAAAGAGAAAGTTTTTTCATAATAATAGGTTAACGTCCGGACTTGATGATCCTGTAGCAAAAGTATCGATACGGTATGTACACTACGCACAAGGATCTCAGGGAAAGTCAGACCCCCTAAAAACCTTTAAAGGTGTTTCATTTTGCCTTTTCACGTGCGCTGGTACATGTAGCGAATTTCAACAAAGTTATCACAAAGTTTTTTTGTTTTTTTTATTGATTTCCATTTTAATATGACAGTCAGGCGCCGAAGACGCAATCTTAGTCAAGATAAGATTAATAAGGGCATTTGGATACTACATTTTCAGATATCCCAAAGGCATGTTGCTTATGTCCTTAGTGTGTCCCAGAGTGTTGTTTTCAGAATTTAGATTCGGTTTATTACGACCGGAAATGTCGGCCATTTGCATGCCGGGGGAGGGTGGGGTCGAGATGCTCAACCATGACCGATTTCTGGTGGTTCAGGCACGGCGTTACCGATTCGACAACGCAAGAACGTTACGAAGGGACTTCTAGAACGCTATTAGTTCGCGCATAAGTACCCACAATATCAGAAATCGCTTGACTGATGCTGGCCTGAGGTAAAAATGACCTACAATCCGGTTTCCGTTGACCTAATATCACGTGCAAATGCGTTTAGCATGGGCACGGGATCATGTCACTTGGACCCAAAATGGCTGGGCCAAAGTCCTGTTTACAGACGAGTCCATGTTTTGTTTGGACTTTACCTATAGACATGTTGGGGTATGGAGAATGCCAAATGAGCGTTTTGCTCCAGTTTGTGTTGCAGAATATGATTGGTTAGGCGGAGGCTCTGTCATGGTCTATGCGGAAATTAGGGACAAACGGACCTCCACGTCATTGACAACGGCACGTTGACGGCTCTCAGGTACGGAAACGAGATCTTGGATGTTCACATTCGCCCATATGCACGTGCCATTGGTATTGAATTCATTCTAATGGATGACAATACGCCGTTTCATCACGCCCCGTACAACCAATATCTATAGAGGAGCTCAGATAGGCTCTTCTTAAAGAATGGGGTCAAATTCCTCTACATAAGATCAGGAGACTTATCAGCAATATACGGATGCATTTTCAGGTGGTAATTGAAGCAAGGGGATATCACAAACGCTATCAAATTGCATAACACTTCTAAATATTTGGAAATACTCGATTTCTTAATTTTTGGTAACACCCAAAATGTTGATTTTTTACCGTAACGTTCCTTGTGTAAGCCTTACTATAAAATCAACAACGAAACATTTAATCTTTTAAAAAATCTCAATACCTTTAACACTAAAGGTCTAGGAAATGTAAAAATGTTTGTTTAATTTCCTTAAGATAAAAAACACACCAAAAAACAGAAAAAAATCCTTAACAAATGTTGAGTAATATGTAATTTGAAAGTCTCTGACAGATAGCACTGGGTGCGTTTCTCCCCGTTATTATAAGTACTTAATATTGTCTCAGTAGTGAAATGCTTCATCGATTGAATATTTATATATCGATAAGATTGCCTTCTAATAATTACAAACTTGTCTTTAACCCTTTCCCGTTCAACCCCTGGTTTTTACGTCTGGGTGATATTATAATTGAGAAAAAATTGTAGAAAAAGAAGAAATTGACTGTAACAAGCAATTTCTTATTTTTCTACGATATTTTCCCCTACGAAGATGGTTATTTTTCAAATTAAATCTACTTAAATTTTCGTCTGCAAAACTTTTGAATTTGGATATGTCTAAAATTATGCAAAACATGAAAGGGTTAAATGATCTTGTACGCGAATATAAAGTAAAAACTTATGTAAAATCCTACATTATAATAATACACTATACTTAAGAAAGTATAAAAGAGCCTTACCATGCCCAGATAAGATAAAGTAAAAGTTCTCAGCAAAATGTCCTTGCCGAATTATGATGCGTTTCGGGGCAACTCTGAAATTACAGGAAACAAGAATATATTTTGTATACAGTAAACTCGACGGTTTTATTTTTCTACATTTAAAAACAACGTTTTGTTCAGTACTATATAGACAGACAATATTATGTGTGTTTATCATCGTATGACGTCAACATTTTTGGGTTGGTTCAAATTCAAAGGAGACAAGAAGTTATATTTGATGTAATTGACCAATCGCACATGTCAATAAAAAAAAAGAAAAGAAATCATTCATTGAGTTTTGATCTTCAACATTAGACGACATTTTGTTTTATTTACCTTTTTTGTTGGTCTTGGGTCTTAAGAAAAAAACAAAAACTCACAAATAGTTCCATTAGAAATGTATAAAAACGAAAAATGTTTGCTTTTTCGCTCGATGTCATTAAATCATAAGAAATATTCAGACTATCTTTTTTTTTGTTCATGGCGGTATCAAACGAAAAACCTTATCACACTTATGTATATATTCACTTTACGTATTCATACAGAATAATTAGTTTTTCTTTTCCTACCTGCGTGAAAACAAAGAATATTCCCTTCACCACCTAATTCGTCTTTTCAAAACATTTTCTAGCTGATTTAATTTCATAGTTTCATACCTCCATGAAAACTGAAAAATGTTCTAAAATATCCGGTGATGCTTTGTGCGAAAAGGGATTAACTAATCATAATTTTGATTTGAACTCACACTTCATACCAAGCTACCTTCGCTAGTTTTTCTTGCATATGTAGCGGATATTCTGCGAAAGACCGTAAACACTGAAGACCAAACATTGCCTGAAACAGAGAAGGAAATTTTATAATATATCATTCGTCTTCACTAAAAGATGTAACTTATTATCGCGAAATCTCGCATTTAAACGTTGCGAAGAGAAATACCCATGATGAAATGTGGGAAAAGGAGGGGTTTCTATTTAAGGTCAATATGGAATCTGGATCAAACTAATTCTTAAACATATATAAACAGTGTAATACGCCTTTATTGTCCAATCCCTGAATTTTACGTCTCTGTGATATTATGACTGAGAAAACATTGTAGAAAAAGAGGAAATTGCTGGTAATAATACTGCCTTCAATTTTTCATATCAAATCTACTTTAAATTTTCGACTGCAAAATCTTTGAATTTGAACAGGTCTAAATTTTGAAAAACAGGAAAGAGTTAAAAGGAAGGGAAAAATCTGATGTAGATACTGACCCTGTGTGCCTAAAATGCCTCTATTTATGGACTTTTTTTGTTATAAACAGTTTATATCAACAAATTATCTATAAAATATTTGCGAACCGTTCCGAGAAAGAGAACCATCTCGTATGTTTGAAAAATGCGCTTGGACCGCCTATGTTTCAAACCGTGGAAGTTTTTTTTCCCGAAAGTAGAGAGGTCATCCGACCCATGTACATTTATGAAATTCCAGGACCGATTGACCTTTATCCGATTTCTTTTTCAACTGTTTGTTTTCAGAATTCCAGGATGGAAAGGTGATAAATGAATGGCTTACCGTCTGAACTTGTTCTGGTGTCCGTTGTTCAGAAGGTGTGGTAAGAATGTTTTTGGTTTCTGTACTTAATGATATCTGTAAAAACAACAACAACATGTATTCAACTACATGTATATCCTAGTACGCGATAAAGGTACGTCTAGCTCTTCTGGGTCTATAACTTGTTATCATTATATTTTGTTCTTACGCAAGGATTTCATTATTCCATTAGATATGTTAGAATTGACAGTTCGCGGCTGCCAATCAAAAAATCAATAGACCAATCAAATCATTCATTTAGAGAGCGAAAGTGATTTATGAAATCCGATATTGGCCGAAGCATTTTTGTTTGGTTGGCTACTTAGACGTCGTAACTACGGCTTATTGAAGCTGTAGTTACGACGTTAAGGTCAACAAGATGTGAAGTATTTTTGTTGTTTTCGCGACTTAAACGTCGTAACAAAAACTTTTTTGTGCTACTAACCATGAATTTTGCTAAATAAAGTAGTTTAACTTCGAGGTAGAAGCTCCTGTTGGAACTCAGTGGGCGTGGTCAGCGACCCGTCAATCATTCATTTATTCAAATTTTTTGACCCCCACAACACTGATTGTATACTATACATATATCATTTTCTTGACTATCGTGTACTTTTAAAGGAGTAGTTTGATAAAATGTCAACCATGTACCCAAAAATTACAAAAGTAGCACGTTTTAGGACATTTCGAATTAACAACCGAAGAATACCGAAGAAAGCCTTTTTTAATGTTGATATCTTATCGATAGCCATCCATCTCAAAATAATATAACGAAGGCAAGCCTTTTCTAGTTTCTTGATTCCAGCTCGAAACGCGAAAAGCACCGATGTTAATTTTGATTTTATTGTACTCTTAACCCTTTCCTGTACAATCCCTGATTGTTACGTGACTGTGATTTTATATTTGAGAAAATATTGTTGAAAAAGAAGAAATTGCCTTTAACAAGCACTTTCTTCATTTTCCACAATATTTTCTATCGTATAGGAGGGCTACTTTTTGAATTGTAAATACTTTCCAAGGGAGTCGTGATACAATTTCAGTCTATGTAACTTGAGAGGTCATCGCTTAAACACATTCAATTTATGCGACAAATAATGATCATGTAAATGACCACTTAAAAGTTTTGATAAAGAACTACACTATCTAACATGGTTGAAATGTCAGGTTCACACAAGTCCTCTTCATTGAACCTACCTCTTTTTTCGCCTTGAAGTAGCTGGGATCAAAAGACAAGCCCGCGTTTTTCATGTTTTCGTTTGTACTTGTACCTTCATCTGCAATGTCCATGAACGTTCGCATGCTTGACATGTCGCCTGACGACCTGGGTGTAAGAGCAAGATGATACAAGATTATAACTCATTTATCCTGATTCATATTTGTGGGTCTAATTATAGACATATTAGGCTTAATAAAGCCTAGCAAAAACGTAAGTCCTATTTTCAATTGAGAAATATGTTTTTCCTTGGCAATAAAATCTTCCTGTATCTTGAGTTTATGGTATATTTTTTAGAAAACATAAATTTCATTTAGACCGTTAGTGATTTCTCACTCTATTATAAGAAAAAATGTGCATAAACTTTGGATATTTCTTTATCTCATATGCGACCTTTTAGTACATGGTCCATTGAAAAATCGAATTTACGTTTCCTTTATATCACCCTTGCCATGCTGAACCCGAAAATTTTTCTGTTTTGGCAGGGGGTATAGACAAAACTCAGCCTACACATAAGTGTAGCATGATCTTAGTCTACACAACTTGCCTGTCGCTTCAAAATCAGAGTTTTTTATGTGGTTTTTTGTTGTTGTTGTTGGTGGTGGTGGTTTTTTGTGTTTTTTGTTTTGTTTTGTTTTTGAAAAAAAAAAATGAATTCATTATACATGTAATTGCATCCAGAATCGTCATTCCTTTTATTTTAAAGTAATTCTGTAGAGGATACCGCATGACAAGAGTTGACATCCAAGATAAAGTAAAAACTCTGAATTAAATTGAACATACTTCATTTCAGGTATCAAAGAGCCAATAAAAGAGTCAATATTAGATCATGATTTATTTACAAACCTTCACACATTCTTTAATAAAAACGTTTTTTCCTACATTGAATATGTTAATCAATAAAATAGCAAAGCTACTATATACTTGTATTTCAAGAAAGTCAGGAATTGAAAATAGACAGAAATCCGTGTTTGTGAATATATGTATAAAACTGTTATAAAACGGAATGTGATGGGAGTTTCAAAGTCTATAAGATACTATGAACGGGGAAAAAAACCTGAACAATACGAAAAAAAAAAAATTGTATCATAACATTCAGAGTTTCAGTCATCTTTCTAAACGCGAAACCTTTTTTTTAAATAGGATAAAACTTTACTAAAGAAAAAAAAATGCAGTTATTTTCAGATTTTTCTTTCTTCGTATAACAATTTTAAGGTAATCAACATCAAGAAAAATATAGGTCCCTAAAAGTGTTCATCTACCTTTTTTCAGTGGGTAGGAGACAATATTTAAGTGTGTGAAAACAAAAGCTAACAAGCGAAAATGGAAATAACTCAAACTTGAGTTAGTAATAACACAGTTGCTATGCTCTGAACTCTCCGGTGATAAGACCTATGAAACGGGCTCTATTGCTAATGCTGGTCATCGATACAACATGCACCCATGGCATATATCGAGGGCTTAGAGCAAAAACATAGCATGGCTCTATACAATGTATAGAGCCATACTATGTTTTTGCTCTCAGCCATCGATATATGCTGTACAATTCGATGGCTTAGAGCAAAAACATAGTATGGCTCTTTACAATGTATAGAGCCATACTATGCTTTTTCTCTAAGTCATCGATATATGCTGTACAATTCGATGGCTTAGAGCAACAACATAGTATGGCTCGTTACAATGTATAGAGCCATACTATGTTTTTGCTCTAAGCCATCGATATATATGCTGTACAATTAACGGGTCGCTGGTCAATTTTCTTCAAACATGGTAATTCGACTGAAGTCATAAACGACAAACCTGTTGTCATGAACGTAAGATAAAATTCAACTCAGTGGTTGGAGACACAAACTTTGTAACTATATTGTAGGAGTTGAACGTTTACTTCCGGCCTTAAAAAAATTTGATTGGTCAATCATTTTTTGATTGACAGCGGTCTGCCAAGGGACCCAATTTCATCAATGGGCGTGGTATATTTTTACTAAATAAGTCTAATTTGATCTACAAGAATTAAAAGTCTTGCTATCAAAAAAGGTTTCAAATAAAAAAAAAGATCATTTATACCAAAAATACTTATGATTTTTTTTATAGTGTACACCTGATATGGAGCAAATTTCAAAATTAATTTCTATGGTAACACTCATTTCTACAAGTAAAACGCTGTGAATGTACAATTGACCAATCGCGGCTGTCAATTAAGGAATCAACCGACCAATCAAATCATTCATTCAGCCCAGAATTGAGCTTTGAACTCCAATACTGGCCACCATTTTTTTTTAACTTTTTTGTTGGTTTGGAAAATTAAACGTCGTTACTACAGCTGTAGTTACAACGTTTATGTCGCCAAACAACCATTTTACTTTTTTGTTACATGCTGATGGCTATAAAATTTGCAAGATAAGGCCGTGAAATATCGAAGCGGGACTTCCTGTTGGAGTCAATAGGCGGGCCAATGGAGTGAGTAGACATTGTTTTCTATTCAGAAATTTGATAAAATCTGCAATTTCAGAAACTTTCAGTTGTTGGCTATAGAGCTCTGATCAATTAGGAACAGTCTAAAATTTTACCGCCTGGTAATTGTTTAAAGTGACTATTTAGAAATATTCCATAGCATGTTTTGGTGGATTTATTGGTTTCATTTGTTTTCAGGTGAACATGAACAAATCTGTGGACGGATCGCATAGTCAACTGAATAAGCTGTAATAGCGACGTCTAAAGCGCAAGACAAACATAAGATAAATCACGAAATTCAAACTTTTTTTCAGGTCTAAGTAAATAATTTTATTGGCCTATCTATTTTGATTGACAGCATCGGTCCGTCAATACAGTTTAGAACCTTTTGTCCCGTAATAGAAACAGTCTATATTTTACTTCATATTTCTAGTTTTAAGAAAGAGCACCGTTCAATAAATGGTCATAATTTATACAAAAAGCAGTTATAGCTTATTCTTCGACTATTCTTTTGGTCGTGAAGATATTTAACAAGAATCAATTGCATACCTTTAGCAATAGTTGAGATATTTCAAAATGTCAAAGTTAGTGCATGACCAGGCTGAAGCAATGCCCCGGGTTTTCTCCACAAATAGCCGAGCTATGTTACGACGCTAGCTAAAAATGAAATGTTATATCAGAAACTTTTGTCATTCGTTCATAAAAACAATGTGGAAAATATAGACATTGCTTGCTGAAAGTAATTTTTACTTTTTCCACATTGTTTTCAACACAGAAAGACAGAGATATTTGTAATAATATCAACTTTAAATTATAGTCTGCAATTTCTTTGATTTTTGGACAAGTCTAATTTTTTGTCGTCTGGTAATTGGTTAAGGGTCAGAAAAAAATTAATTAAAACTCTTTTTAAAATTTTTGAATCCATAAAAATTACATGAATCCAAAAAATTACAGAACAGAACGGATTTTTATTTTTTGGCGTATACAAAGTACTTAGTCATAATACATTCAGTTTTACATAAATATCCTCACGTGTATTTACAAACAAGTGCAAAAAATAACAAATAATAAACAGGGCAATTGTAATATAGATATTTCATTTCAGGATATGAGAATGAGAGGAAAAAAAAAAGTCTAATTTACTGATAAATTATCATACTGATTTTCTGTGTAGGATTACCATACACTTAAGTTTGTAATGCGTTGAGCAGTGTATTTCTTTTGAACAGTGATTGTTGATATAATTTCGTTCTATTCTTTGAAGATAACAATTCGTAAAATTCCTAGCATCTGTATTAGCTACAAGTATTCTCTACACCTATATATAGGGACTATAGCCTACTATAGTCTATTCTAAAAGGTAAAATAGTAAAATTCTATGGTATATGTTACCTTTGCAATAACCATGCGCTAAATTTGATGTATCAATAAAAACAATTATATATGATATCTATACCAAAGTCCAATGCATATTTACGATGGTGGCATATTACTGACACGAAATAGATGCATCATGCAGATTCAAACGCTATCGCGACAAATCAAAGTTTCCAGGAAATCTTATCTAGATACACGAGGGGGAGGGTTTTTTTTAAAATCGAATAGTTATGCTCTTCTAGATTCTACAGAGTTTCTCGATTACCTAAATTCCAATACCGCACACCACTTTAACATTTTCCTGTTTAAACCTGGGATTTTACGTTGCTGTGATTTTATACTCAAGAAAACATTGCGGAAAAAGGAGAAATTGCTTGTAAGAAGCAATTTCTCCTTTTCCCACAATATTTTCTACCACATAGAATGGTTTCATTTCAAATTGCATCCAGTTTCTATTGACCTCTGCAACCTCTTTCAATTTGGACCAGTCTAAAATTTCATGAAACGGGAAAGGTTTAAACTTATCACAATAAAAGTACCTCGATCGTTGGTGACCTTGAATAGGCTGCAGTTACAACATTGCCATCCGACGACGCGTTTCCTTCTATCTGGAAAACAGACTATTGACGCAGAGCTTCAAAAGGAGGCGAATCCATTGTTTGAAGAATTTTCACGGAAGATAACTCACGGAAACTTTCTAAATACAGTCGAACTTCCTCAAGCGACTTCTTTTATTTAGCGACTACTTCCAGTAAGCGATCACGATCGAAATCCCCAATTTCAAAATCAAAAGCTCTCATGAAGAAGTTATCATATTTGCTAAAAATATACCATACCTTAATCAAATGATGGAACATCGAGGCAATTCTAATAAATCCCAACAACAAAGGAATTGTCAAGAATTCTGCAATAGTTTATATACGCAATCAAAATAATCCTTGATGTATTTTACTAAAAGTATTTTAAGAAACCACGTTTTGTTGTCCCATGAGATGCCGTTTATACAATATTTACTGTATGAAAACCACGGATGGCAGTTGTTTGCACAGGCGAAAATGCCATTATATCATGTAGAAATACATTGCGATATTTTTATATACATATTTTGTTGTCGTGATCAAACTTCAAAGAAATTTTAATTAATCACGATGATTTTTAAATGTTTAAGTTACTGCTTACTTTTATCTCGTGACAGAAATATGCCAAAATACAAATTCGTGACACATAAATTGAGTTGAAGGAAATGAAACCCTTTACAAAGAAGAAACTGGAGATTGACAAAAGTATTGTTCCTCGCCAGATAGCCTGGATCGCACAGGCAGACTAGAATCGACGCTTTTATACTTTAAGCAGGTTTTCTGAATGAAGACCTGTAATACTTCTCCCTTACTTTGCATTTACCCTCGAAATCTGACAGCGATCTCTTTCTCTATTTCACCCTTTCAAACATAAATATGAAGGATGGCGGAAAAAATCAACCTAGTCAGACTGCTCCGATTGCACAGGCAGACTAAAGTCGAAACTTTATGCTTTTGGAAGATTTTAAGAAACTCTTGATTTACCAATATATCTTAACTCTTTCATTGTTAGTGTCGAACATTCTTATTGGCTGGAAAAATTATTCATACCTCTATGTACAACATTTTGAACAAGCAGCTATTTCCAAAATAGTTCCATAGAAATCTATCAAAATTTGTAAAAAAAAAATTGTCATTTTTTCCCGCTTGATGTCATTAAGTTCTATGAAATGCAAAGATTTTTTTTGTTTTTGTGGAGGTGTGAAACAAAAACACTACCCACAGCTATGTTTAAATGCGCTTCTCGTATTCATACAGTGTGATTGTTGTTTTTCATTGCATACCTACATGAAAACAAAAACTATCCTTTTCATCGCTGAACTATATATAATTGCTTTCTGAAAGCGACCTCATTTTTACAAGTATACTAAGGGGAAAAGTTTAGCAATTTTTTTCGACCTACATTATTTTTCAACGTAAATGTATAAACCTTATAAAATCAGTCTCGTTTGCAATTTTTAAAAGCTAACTAACTAATTATGCATTAAGAGCACGTTTCCTCGCTTCCAAAGGCTGTCTGACGCAATTTTGCTGAAACACGTTCTGCACGTGCTTCCACATGTACGTGAAGTCTTTATCCACAATATCTATCCCAGTTTATTGGTTAGCATCAATAACAAGATAACTCATTAAAACGTTTCAAAAAATTCAAATGGGACGTCGCCTAGGGCTTAACTAAGACCAAAGGAACGTAGCCATCGGTATGCTTGCTGGTGGTATGATGGTAAAAGAGGTGGCTAAACATTTTGGCGTGAGTCAAAGTTCCATTTCAAACCTTAGACAACGTACCGTCAAAGACAGGCCACGTTAGGGCAGGCCACGTAAGACTACCCAACGTGTGGACAAATGCATCGTGACGTGTTCACGGCATAATCGCTTCCTCAATAGCACTTTTATAGCTGGTTTGGTCCGAAATGCAACGGGAACACGGGTCTGTGCTCGTACTGTAAGAAACAGACTTCGTTTGGCACGTTTACGCGCACGTCGACCTTACGTTGGCATTCCTTTGACACGTGCACACAGACATGCAAGATTGAATAGGACAAGGGTACACCGTCGATGGCCAACAGATTTGATGTTTGCGGATGGCAGGATACGTGTTTGGAGGCGTGATGGCGAAAGGATGGATCCCACCAACGTCATTCAAAGTGACCGTTTTGGAGGCGGCAGCGTTATGGTCTGGGGTGGTATATCATACCGTGGCAAGACTGACTTGGTAGCTAATCAGGGAAACTTAAATGCCGTTCGATACTGCACCGAAATTGTCCAGCCAGTGGTATTGCCGTTCTTGCGTCAAGGGCTTGCCACCTTTTTTCAGCAAGATAATGCCTGCCCAAATGTCGCTCGGCACACGTTGGACCTTTTACAGACTAATAATGTTGATGTGTTTGATTGGCCAGCCAAATCACCGGATCTGTCTCCGATCGAACACCTTTGGGACCATCTGGGTAGGAGAGCAAGAGACAGGAATGACGTTAATAACGTTAGAGACCTGGAACGTGTTCTGCGTCAGGAATGGGGTCGTATCCCTATGGCCATTAATCGTAGGCTCATTTCCAGCATTAGAAGACGCTGTGATGCCGATATTGGCGCAAACGGTGGACACACAAGATATTAAATCTTTGTGTTACTTTTACTTCCCCCCTACCCCTACCATGTTAGACGCTGTACAACAAACACGTATGACCTTGAAATCATCTGATTTTTTTTTAAATACTGTGGCTAACACAGTGTGAAAATATGGTTTGAATCCAAAGCTAGACACCGGAGAAATTGGCTGTAACGTACGAAATTGCTAAACTTTTTTCCCTCAGTATATATGTTCAGAAACCACCTGGGTGTCCCTTTTCACTTACGGGCCACATTTATTAAACAGAGTCCTGTTTTTTCTCTTTTCTATGATGAATCAACATTGACCAATCGCGGCTAATAATCAAATAAAACAATGGCAAATCAAATAATTCATTTTGACTGCAAGTGAAATTTAACTTCGACATTTTTCTGACTCTGCCCAGTGCGGATTGCTAATTTCTATCAGAACTGAAAAAATGAAAGAGAAGTATATTTCATTTTTGTTATATTATCTGAAAATAAATAGACATACTATTACTCAATTCGTCTGGAATAAAACCAGAATAACGGAAAAGGGAGATAATTCATACTTTACATTTTAAATTTTCAACAAGACTGCCATGATCCTATTTTGTCGATACTCATTGATATGGACGCATCGCGACTGTCAATTAGATAATCGATTAACCAATCAAATCAGATTCTAGACTGGAGTTGATATTTGAACTCCAACATTGGTAGAAAATTAATGTGCGGCTTTTTTTTTGGGGGGGGGGGGTGCGACCGAAACCTCATAACTACAATTTTATCAATTTTGCTGTAGTTTCGATGTTTAGATCTTCACCTTACCATTTCTTTTTTTGTTACATGTTACATGTTAACGCCGTTTACCACTTTCATGTTTTGTAAAATTTTAGACTTGTCCAAACTCAAAGATTTTGCTTGCGGCAATATAAAATTTATTTTGAATAATCATTCCGTATGATAGAAAATATTATGGAAAAAGGAGAAATTGCTTATTACAAGTAATTTCTTCGTTTTCTAAAATACTTTCTCAAGGAACGTAAAAACACAGGAATTAAAAACCAGGGATTAAACAGGAAAGGGTTAATATCTACGTCGAACATCCTACCAGAGCTAGGTGGGCGGGTCTGGCGATGCGCTATCGCCTAGTCGAGACGGTAAAAATGAGTACATACAACTTGAGATCTGGTTTCTTAAATACAATTTTAGAATGGCTCTACCCATTCTTATATAGACCTCTGAAAATACATTGTGTTTGGTAAACTTTGACAAATAGTCAAATTCAAATAAGTAAGTCTATTCAGCTGAAGGCGAATAAATATTTACGTACTAAATTGTTAAAGTCTGTGATTAGACATGCTAAAATATGGGCCCGTCATGAATATCCGTTTGAAAAGTGCGCAAGGGTTGACCCTGGTCATATTGTGAGGACATTTTCGCCTTTGGTGGATTTTTTATTAATCATTCTTTCTTACGAAATATTTTTGTCGAAGTCTCTTTTTCAAACATTTGATTTTAATAAGTCCCAATAAGTTGATAATAATAATAATGGATTTCGATGATAAATCTTTAAAAGAATATAAAAACAAATGCAAACAATTCCCACTCCCTGTTTTATGAATGAACAGTAAAGCAGCTTTTAAACACCCGTTGCATTTGTTGGACCAGTGATGCATAGACCACACTTTCAGGGGTTTCTGTGGACCTTAGAAATCGGCCAATTTGTGGTCCTTCGGAATCGTCTGATCTGTGCCCTGCCGAGCTGTGATCCATTGAAATAGGCCGATCTGTTATCCATGGAAATCGGCCGATCTGATGCCCATTGACATCGGCCGATATCAGTACGTGTTACCCTAAGAAACTTATTCACGGTAATTCGGTTAGAAACCTTTCCATCGCGATTCCCCTTTCTGCACAAAATTTTGGTAAACATTGTTGAAAATGTAGAAACCCTCTTTACAAGCAATTGCTTCTTTACCCACAATGTTTCCTATACCCCAAAACAAAGAGTTTTGAAATTTCACAAACTAAAGAATCACATCTTTGACTTCTTTTTATTTGGACCAGTCAACATTTTTGTCATTTGAATTGAGGGTTAAACCAACACAAGCTGAACGAATTTTTCGATCGTAGGAGTCCTTTACAAAAATTAACCCATTCCCACACAGTGACGCCCCTGAAGAAAAACAATTGGGAAAACGATGTGGAAAATGAAGAAATTGCTTTCCACAAGCAATTTCTTCATTTTCCACAATGTTTTCCATCAAGAAAGTTGAAAAATCTAAGATTTTATGAACTTTAAATTTTCGTCTGCAACTTCTTTGAATTTGGACCAGTCTAAGATTTTGTCATGTTGGAATGAGTTTAGAGGAAGACTACACACACTAGATATCTAAATACTTTACCTTCTCAGCATTTCAGCCCTAGGATTTAAAAGATTTTTTGATAAAGTTATGGAAAATACAAGTAATATGGGGAATTGATAGCCATAAACACTGACCTTAGACAGAAAGTTTCACTTATATATTATACGGTGTTACTTTGAAATGATAATAAAAACTTATGGCCAGAAACTTGAAATGAAAATAAAATGGATCGTTGGTGACCTGAACGTCGTAGCTACAGCTTGAATATTTTTCAGTGAGCTACCTTCTATAACCTATTGCCACGCAATCATTTTGCCGCGCCAATGAAGTATATGTAGAACATTACGAGAAAAGAAAGAAATTGCCTGTTAAAAGCAATTTGTTCTTTTCTCACAATATTTTCTACCTTACATTGCCCTTATTTCAAATTTATGCCAACTTTTGTTTTTTCCCCTACAAAACATTTAATTTGGATAGATTTAAAACTCTGTCCTTTTGTAATAAGTTAAATGATTATTTCAATATTAATATTATTGTAGTAGGCACAGTTGTTTAAAAACAATTTAACCCCTACCCCCTCCCTGCCCAAGCGCCATATTGAAAACTGAACGGAAGGTGAACAAATAGAGAGCGGAGTCACATTTTCGCCATTGTACGATATTTTATGTGGTAATCAGATGTATCAGTCAAAGTGCTAATTCATTCCCATACAAGATAACTTTTTACGTACCTCATTAAAAAATCTTTTGAAAACCTTGTGGAAAAGAAGAAATTGCCTGTCATGAGCAATTCGACCTTTTTCACAAGGCTTTCTACCCAAAAAAATTAAAGGTTTTTAAAATCCAATCATTTTTGGACAGTTGTCTACAACTTCTTTGGATTTGGTCAATTTTTAAATCTAATTATGTAGGAAAGGGTAAATCCATATTAATCATAACGTGGAGATCTGGGTCACATGCTGGATTTTCAGAAGAAGGGGGGGGGGTTAATTCACTAAACCATATCGCGTCCTGGGTATCACCGGTATTGGGCTGGGGTATCTTCTTCCATATATATGCAGGGGTCGACACTAACTTTGCTTCAGTGGGACCCCACAGGAATCTCTACCAATTACTTCAGGGTTTCCTCCAGATAACCAGGGATCTCTCCTTGATATACATTAACTCATCCACACGCAATCCTGCCTTTCTAAGCCAAACTTGAAAAAAAGGCTTAGGAAAACATTGTCGAAAATGAAGAAATTGCTTGTTACAAGCAATTTCTTCATTATCCACAATGTTTTCTACCAAAACAAGCAAACAAAAAATCAGGAGCTTTAGCTGATACATTAAGATCTATTGTACTGGAGAAATATTGAGGGATCCTGACGAAAGCCCTATCCTGAGATTGCTCGGGTCCCTTCCAATTTTCAGGGATCCTCGGGATCCCGGGACACTGTTAGTGTCGACCCCTGTATATGACAATGATAGATTTTATAGCACAGAGAAACAATTTAGTGATTTGTTTGTTTGCCGCAGATCAATTTTACTCTACAGTAATCTTGTATACTTCAATATTATTTGTTTACAAGTTGATAGTCTATCACAAGGAGCAGAAAACAAATACTGTGAACGGTCATTTGAGCTATCATCGACGGTTATATCTCATCGTTTTATGACATGTTTATGACAGAAAACGGATCTATATTTTCATAAGGAGCAATGCACATGTATCAACACTGAAAAAAAAAATTCTTTGCCGTTCTTTACAAATGTTTTCTCATTTTGTTTACATTCTACAAGGACGGGGTGAAGAATGACAACATGTGCCCATGTCCTACGGGCGGATCGCGGCTATGAACAAAATAATCAACCGACCAATTGAATATTTTATTTAGACAGTAGGTGGACTTTGAACACATACATTGGTCGACATGTGTGTGAAGTATTTTGTTAGTTTAGCGACTTAAACGTCATAGCTTCGGCTTATTCAAGCTGTAATTACGACGTATAAGTCCGCAACCAACCATTTTACTTTTTTGTTACATGTTTTTTGTCAATAAATTTTGCAAAATAACGCCGTTTAATATTTAGTTGGAAATTCGGGGGGAAATTTTGATAATTCGCGAGAAGGTCGAATGGAATGACAAATTTTCCGCCTGAGCGAGAAGAAAATACAAGATGTTAAATCGTTATCTTAACTTGGTATTCCATTGCTCGTATAAATTCGATAAATAAAAATACAGTCTGTATTTCTACAAGAAATTTCCCTTCTTCTTTACCATTCTGATTACGTTTAATCTCATTATGACGTCATGTAGGTCTACGGAATTAAAATGACGTCATTTTATACTACCTTATATGCAACCGTATTTCACACTTATTAGATGCGGATTTTTTCTGTCGTGATCGATTTTGTATGTGTAGAATTTATATATTTTACTAGAAATATTAAATAAGAATATACTTAGATAATGCGCCTATTTGTCATGGCAAACGTGTCAAGGGCTTTTCGCTGTAACAGAAGCTCGACTTACTTTCCTCTCGCGGAAGCCGACAGTCTGACGATGGCTTTGACCCCCTTTACAGCTTTGATAAACCGCACCCTTAGCTGAAAGTAAAGAAGAAGTTGGATATTATTCTGTTGCATTTTTTAGCTAAAGCGTTAGCTTTGATAGCTTAAGTTAACAGACGAAATTATGAGGTCTTCTCAAAGTTCAACGACTGCAAACTGCCCTTTGAGGCTTAACCACTAAATCCGTTGAATGTCTATGCCATAAAAATGTCCTGTATTTCAGGAATAGTGAAAACTCTGCATGCAGGTATTTTAAGCTCACTTGAGCGCATCGTGTTCAAAATGATCAAGGTTTTCAATGAAGTTGCAGACGACAATTTCAAGTTGTTGAATAATCTAATAAATTTTATCTCTTTAGGTAGATACCAATGTGGAAAATGAAGAAATTACTTGTAACAAGCATTTTCTTCATTTTCCATATTGTTTTCCAAAACGTTTTCTAGGGGGACGAAAAAGGGAGGAATTGTGTGGGAATGGCTAAACTCTTTGCTTGCTGTAACCTCGGTTCTTTATCATGATAACAAAGAAGATTACCGAACAAATAATACTTTGTTAGCTTACAGTACTTTTCAGTACTTTGATTTAGTCCTGGTTTGGCATGGTTTACGTTCGCGTCAAATGTTAACTAGACATAAAGATTGTGAGACCGTTAACGTCACGGATTGAATATCGTCGTAGAGCGACAAAAACTCTTAAGAGGTTTAATTTTTGTGTAATAAAAGTTAGGTTTGATAAAAGAGGAAAACAAATCGCTCGAAAAAGGAAATACATGCAATACGATGAGCCCTAAAGCCTCGAAACGATTGCACTAGTATCCAAAACGTAGATTGGTTGGTTGACGACCTATACGTCGTAACTACAGCTTGAATAAGCTGTAGTTTCGACGTTTAAGGCGTCAAACCAACACAAATGCTTCACATAATAGGCTGTCAATGTCGGAGTTCAAAGTTCATTTCCAGTCTAAAATAAATTATTTCAATGGTCGACTGACTATTTGATTGACAGATGCGATTGATCAATTTGAATAAACTTATAACGTTGTGTCGTCAAATTTCAGTATTTCAGAATGTACCTCTTTTGCCCGTATTTCTTTAGACACCTTGTCCATCTGTAATCTCTGTAAAGCCGTGGACTGTCGGGCCGATGATGCACCCTTTTTCTTCCCACTCCCAGGGATCGACATACCGGAAACACCCGAGTCCAGCGAGTGTCCGAGGTCATCGGTTTGGTTACCCGTAGACGGTGAAATATCACAGCCGCCCGCCGACAATCGGCTCTTTCGATCTGAAATAGAGAATGGTTTTCTTTAAAAAAAATATATTTATAGAATATTGAATTCTCTCTACCATTGCATTGAATCTTGTCTTTTCAAACCATAGTAGGTAATTAATATTATATTTGACTCTTATGGGATTCGATTTGTTTGTTTGTTTGCTTGAATGGGGTTTTACGCCGCTTTCAACAATCTTTCAGTTATATCGCGGCGGCTGGAGCACCTAACAATGGAATCCTTGTATTTCTCACACCAGTACCGCCTTCACATCCCTTCCTAGCCTCCAACTGCTATCCCACACAGGTCTACGATCATCGACCCATTGGTGGGAGACAAATAGTCGGAAAGGATAAGTGCCGCCGTCGGGGATCGAACCCGGGACCTCTAGATTGATAGTCCGACGCTCTTCCAACTGCGCTTTGACGGCGGCTCTTATGGGATTCGAACCTTCACGGATACGGCAACGCCGCCTAGCGCTGTGTAGTATATCTAGTGCACGTTGGGTAGGATAACGACAAGTGCCCGGCTAGCTCAGTCTGTAGAGCGGCGGTGCTAGTGTTCCGGGGGTCGTGGGTTCGACTCCCACATTTGACACACTTTTTTTCCTTGATTTACTTTAGCTTCAATGTCCGACGTCTTGAACCTCTGTGTTACCGAGACATCCCTAAACAAAAACGCATATAAAGCTTTCCTGCACTACAGCACGCTCCGTTTAATGTTGCTATTTTAGAAATTCAATTTAATTAATATTGATTTTTTTTTCTTAACTACGGCAGTGACTCTAGTCTTTTTCAACCCTAGTTGGGAATTGATATGATTAATTATTTGACTTAGGATATTCAAACCTACGCGGATACGGCAACGCCGGCTGGCGCTGCAACGTCCGACGTACTTACCAGTAGCGCAAAGGTTAGGGACGTCGGACATTGCAGCCTTAGGCGTAAGTCCGATTCCAGTAAGGGTTTTATTTCAATTTCATATCGTCGACCGGGACATTGAAATAGCCTAATTGACGGATCCCTGTTGTTAATCAAAAATTCAATCGATTAATCCAATCATTCAATTATACCTTAAGTGAACTTTGACCTCCAACATTGAACGATTTTTAAGTGAAGTTTTTTTTTTGTTGGTTTTGGAGACTTAAACGTTCGTAACTACAGCATATTCGGGCTGTTTTTACGATGTTTTGAGTCGCCGATCAACAAAGAAGTACTTTTGGTAACATATTACTGGCCAAGAATTTTGCAAAATAACGTCCTTTTTATATCTAAGTTGGACATCCTGTCAGAGTTCAATGGGCGAGGCGAGTGATCAGCAAATTACAGTTTGATCAAAGATGTAGTTACGACATCTATATCTCTGAACGATGACTTACATGTCCGTGTGACCCTAGGGACGATCTAGAAAGTTCGAAAATCGACAATTCTTGTTAGTCTGTCAGTTCTGCGCAGGCAGACCAGTATCGAAAAGTTTGGCTTTCCACACATTTTCATGTATTCTATCTTGATATTTAATTTTTTTTCGATGTGAAAACCCTACCAAAGCTTTGATTCATCTCATTTTCAAATATATTTTATGACATTCCTGTGTGATCGTTGTCAATCAGTCAAGTATAAATAGGGCGATGGTTTGCTCTAATTTTCGAACACACAGCAACACGAAAAGTCAAGATTTGTAGTTCAATCTCAATGATCGCGAGAAGGTTTTTCACGTTGAGTGGGCTAGCCAGTGCAAGACGAAAAGGAAGTCTTTTGAAGAAAATTCAGAGGATACAAATTTGAATTGTTACTACCATATATGGTAGATAATATTGTGAGAACATGGGGAATTGCTTGTCACAAGCAATGTCTTAATTTCGCATGATGGTTCTGAAGCATATGTTTTCTTCTAAGCGGCGTACCCCGAGATTTTGTTGTAATGGACTATGGTTCTAGGAATTAGAAGTGTGGGATTCTTTTTAAAAAGAAAGTATCATTATCTCTTTTAAATTATCAAAGGGGGTTGGTTAAGCTTTCCACCAACATAGGCCTACACCATTGTTCCTACCAGCCTGAAATTAGCCTATGGTCAATTTCTATTGTCTTATCTGTTCATTTCACACATCAAAGTACATTGTAATTTAAAAAACCGAATGAAACAAGCTCTGTTTTTAGCTAGCAATGCCTCATCTTTGATAGCTTAAGTTTAAAGACAGGATTTTAGGTCGTTTCAAAGTCCAATGAGTGCAAACTGCCATTAAATGTTAAATGCCTACTTTATTAAAAAAAAGTTTTTATGTATTTCAGGAATATTGCAAACCCTGCATGCAAATTCATCTCCTAGGTGATTTTAACTTACTTAAACAGATTTTTTTGTGTGAATCTATTAAGAGTCTTCAAAGAAGTTTCAGACGACGATTTCAAATTGTTGAAAATTCTAAAACATTTATCATTCTAGATTGAAAACAATGTGGAAAATGGAGAAATAGCTTGTTACAAGCAATTTCTTCATTTTCCACATAGTTTTCCACAACTTTTTTCTTGGGGGTACTAAAAGGAGGGATTGTGTGGGAATGTTTAACTCCATGGTTACTTTAACCTCGTTTCTTGATCATGATAACTCTTGACTGAGAAGATTACTGGACAAAACAATACTTTACCAGCTCACAGTACTTTTAGTATTTTGATTAGACTCGGCTTTTGCCAAAAGTCTTGTTTAGTCCCTTTCCAATTGAGAAAATTATCAGGTTACGAAAATAGTCGATTTATTGCAAAAAATAGATATCGACTTTTAATGAATTTAGTTGAAAGATTTTCTTAGAATGTATAGTTTACACGAATAATTTCTTCCTCTTCCACAATATTTTCTAACCTACTGAAGGATTATTTTACAAAAATAAATCCGCTTTAAATTTTCAATTGCAAAATCTTTGCAAAACAGGAAAGGGTTAACCGTAAATACCTAATTTACTATCTACTTCAGTCCCTTCTTCAGTAATGGTATGAAGATTGGAATCCGTTGTCGGTCGACTTTGACTTTCCCTATCTCGATCATCGACAATATCCCTCTCTGCATCTTCTTCGTCGTCTTCTTCATCACTTGGTTCTTCAGCTTCTCGGTCTTCCAAATCTTTCAGAAATATCGCACCTTGTAAAAGGTGTTTGTAGCGATGAAAGAAATGATATTTCGCATCTTTTACAACCCTTTTCTTTTCACTGCCCGATTGTGATCTTTCCTCTTTAGTTTTATCCGCCTTGAATTTCTGTAGCGACGCGAGGTTGGATCCTGTGTAGTTCTCTGGTTTTGAATAATAATCCAGATCCGTCGCTGCTGGATCATTTTTGCCAGCTGAAAGCGTTTTTGATTTGATCGATTCTTCAAAACTGCTCATTACTGATACTCTTTGTCATGATTAGTAAGCTGGTTCATCGAATATTTGACGTAACGTTGTGTCCATGGTAATTTTACGTATAAACCTGGCGAGTCAACGTCGAGTCTTTTATTGCGTACTTTAAATAACGTTATTATGTGATTTGATTCTAACAAAACTGTGAATACTCTTTGACCATTGAATCTTTTGCGGTATTATCATTAGTTCTTTTTTTGGATTGTTCCCAAGATTTTGCAAAAGAACGTGCCTTTTTTTAGTTTTAAAAATTTGTCGTCAAACTCTTTATAATTTAATTTTTAGTTTCGTCTATCAAAAACGAGTGTTGATTGGTCTAAAAATATTATTCATAACTCTATAAACAAAATTTTGATCACGCAGTGATTTTGTAAACTTCCGCACAAATTAGTCCCATACAAAAAGGTATCAAAATTTGTAAAGCTTTTGTTTTTTTCGTTCGATGCTATTAAATTATAAGAAATGAAGAGAATATCTTTTTGTTTTCATGGAGGTATGAACCGGAAAACCTAATCACACAATGTATGAATCCGCTTTACCTCCATGAAAACAAAAAATATTCTCCTCATCTCTTAATTGCCTGTAAGTAATCACTCTGATTCGCAATATTTCGACAAAAATGCCTTTATCAAGAGAAAGAAAATAGATCTTTATTTTCTTTTTCTTTTTCTTGATAAAGGCATTTTTTGCCGAAATATTGAAAATTAGAGTGATTATTTATAGTGTTTAAACAGTTCCCTAGTAACATTTTTTGCGATATTCTTTTTGCCTGATTTGAACATTTCTATAATTTGTTATTTGTATTTGTAAATATAATTTAGACTGGTAAATATATGCAAACTACTGAATATTTAGATATGTAAGACGATGTGTTTTAGATAAACCAAATAAAGTCTGCATTAATACATAATCATAATACACGATTTATTTAATTATCAAAATTGTGACCTTACAACAGAAAACCATCATTCAACACAAAATATTATCGCTAATTTAACCTATTTCCACACAGTGACGTTTTTGGACGTCCCGCAGGAAAACTATCGGGAAAACATTGATCGATGAAGAAATTGCTAGTTGCAAGCAATTGCTTCATTTTACAAATTGTTTTCTATTCAGACAGTTTTAAAAATCTAAAATTTCATATACTTTTGATTGTCGTCTGCAATTCCTTTCAGTTTAGACCTGTCTAAAGATTTTGTTGCCTGGTAATGGGTTAAGCAGGGCACATTTTGCCTTTTACTTGAAGAGCATGCGATTACCACTTTGTAAATTGGAAAAAATGAAAAATGAACTTTCAATTTTTCTACTCAAACTCTTTCTCAAAAAACAACAACAACAATAGCAATAAACTCCAAACAACAACAACAAAAATGACTACTCTCATCAATATAAGTGAAAAATTGAAGAATCAAAGAACAAACACTTTTGTCTGTAAAGAACCTTATCATCGTAGCATCAAACAGTAAAATAATGCTTTCGATAGATTGATCCAGGATTCAACTAACTGAATTAATTAAAAACAAAATCAAAATGAAATAATAACACATTAAAATGATAAAAATATCATAAAACACACAATTTTGATTTTTTTTTAATAAAATTGAGATGCAACAAGTTAAAAATCAAATAAAGTAAGCCTCACAAATTTTTTTTTTCTGTATGAATTATGTGTAATAAAATAATATATTCCATCCTATATAAATGTATCACACTGTATTTCGATCAATGACAATGTAAAGTATCGCTTAATTTGTTTTGTATTCGAAGGTTTTCTTATACAAATACATCCAAATACTTTCAGAATCGCTTAACCCATCGCCCGCCACCCTTAGTAAGGTTAAATGAACAAAAATGCAGATAGTTCAGTTTTCATCTATAAGGGTCAAAAGGGGCGACAAAATACAGGTACACCCACAAGATTAAGACGTGTGCAAGGAATATCTGAGCGTACACTCGTATAATTTCTTCATTATCCACAATGTTTTCTATCCAAAAAGACGGAAAAATTGAGAATTCCATCCACTGGAAATATCGTCAAAAGCACAAATATATGCCACAAATTTCCCAGTTGAATACCAATACGTAATGTTCTAGCCCTTTCTCATAAACTGCTGCCCTTTCAACTCATTTCCAGACGAAAACATTTAAGACTGGTCCAAATTAAAAACAATGCAGACGAAATTTGTATATTGATGCAATTTATTTAATTCCATTTATTTCTCTTTTTGGGTTAGAAAATGTGGATAATGAAAAATTGCTTGTAAGAAGCAATTTCTCCATTTTCCAAAAAGCTTTCAGAAACTTTTTTTCTTGGGCTGGTCCAAATTGAGAGAAGACGTAGACGACAATTTCAAGTTGATGTTTTTAAACTTTTCGTGTCCTTGGATAGAAAACATTGTGGATAATGAAGAAATTGCTTGACACAAGCAATTTCTTCATTATCCACAAAGTTTTCCAAAGCATTTTTGTTGATTGCATAAAAAGGAGGGATTGTGTGGGAATGGGTTAAATCTGAATATAGTTATTTGATATCACCAGAGAAAGTAGGATTTGACAAAGGGTAGGACAACTTGACAAACCAGCCATTTTTTAAAGCTCGCACAATAGGGTCATTATCATAAGACGAGGGTAAAGATTTTAAAACTATTAAACTGGTTTCATATCCGCTTTTTATATGAAAATCGCATCTATTGAGTTTTTAATTCGCATTATAGGGCGAGATTTGCTTTATCGCTAAAATTTGATGTCCGCATTGAATGTTACTGTCATCGAAGGTCTGATGAAGTTAATAAATAAAACCGGGGTTTGGCAGTGTAAGAGGTAAGATAACAAAAACAAAAACACAAACACAACAACAACAACAATAACAACAGCAACAACAACAACAAAAAAACCAAACAAAAAAACATGGCATGCTATTCAAAATAGGACCTTTTGGTAAATGTGAACGAATTAACTTATTACCAGACGACAACGTTTTAGACTGATCCAAAATGAAAGCAGTTATAGACAGCAATATTCATTTAATGACAATTTAATACTCTTTATCTTTTGTGGTAAAAAACATTTTTGAAAATGAAGAAATTGCATGTTACAAGCATTTTTTAAATTTCCCACAATGTTTTCCATAGCTTCTTTATTAACCTCCATGAATCGGATTGTGTGGGAATATGTTGAATGACGCATGTCCGTTCCACAAGCTATGTTTGTGAACAAGCATTGGTGTAAGTGTTTCTATGGCATACTACACATTGTATGTTGGCTACGAAAAACTTGTAACTACAACTTATTTGATATTTATAGTCACAATCGGAAGATATACGTGTACATGTTTTTCTACGAGCCCTCAATGTATTTAATCATTAAAACGAATACTTGCTCTGTCAAATTGCCGGTAGATACCTTTTAATGGTACCAACCTTTACCAACAACGTTTATTCGGCTGAATTTATAAACGCTTCCCTCCACAACGTTCCTGTGGTATTATACCTAAGAAAACATCTTGGGGAAAGACGAAACTGCACATAATAAGCACTTTCTTCTTATTCCATAATATTTTATGGTATAAGGTTTTTTTTCTTTTTGAATTATAATTACTCTAAAAAGTCGTCTGCTACGCCTTTGAACTTTTACAAATCGAGTATTTTGAAAAAAAAAAACGTAAAAAGTTTAGACATGCCTACATGGGGTCGGGGTGGGGGCACCGTCGACTCGAAGTTTACTGAAATGTTAAATGAACAGGAAAATCTATTATTGAGCAATTCATAACGAATCTTACCTATGTTTACATGCGATATATTGTACTTCAGCGGTTATTTGACAGGAAATGAGAATTCTATGATAGTAGCAATTTATTATTTCTATTGTGCTTTTGTACGCATTTCAATTGATATATTTAACATCCCCATACAGTCCCTCCTTTTTATGCCCCCAAGTAAACAGCTTTGGAAAACATTTTGGAAAATGAAGATATCGCTTGTATCGAGCAAAGTCTTTATTATCCACAATTTCTTTTGTGATCAAAAAGACGGAGAAAAAAAAGAGAAAAGATAATAATATATATATAACAAATGCATGTCGTATTGCGATGCAATACAAGAATCATCCGCTGGATTAAATTTTTTTTTTCACAGGGCAATAACTCAAAAAGTGGGCGTGGCAGAGGAACAGTTCTTGAACGTGACACTTCTAAACATATGATCTATAAGTACATACAGTTTGAAGTTTCTACTAAGCACTTATGGCTTAGGAGATATGGTCCGAACATAAATGTAAAGGTAAAAACAACAAAGGTCAATAACTCAAAAATTGGGCATGGTAGAGTAACGGTTCTTGTACATGACACTTTCCACATTGTTATCAATAAGTGTTCAATGTTTGAAGTTGCTAGCACTTAGGGTTTAGGAGATATGGTCCGAACAAAAATGTAAAGGGAAAAATAACAATGGTCAATAACTCAAACAGTAGGCATGGTAGAGTAACGGTTCTTGTATATGACAGTTCTCCACATTATGATCTATAAGTGTACAAAGTTTGAAGTTGCTAGCACTTATTGTTTAGGAGATATGTTTATAACAGTATTGCTCGCTTGGAATAAAAGGAAACAAGTCTGTTTGGGTTCTTTAAAATATGGGTTCTTTAATGATGACCAGACGAATAAATAGGAATTGTGGTCAAACAACAAATGTAAAGAAGAAGATCACCCTGAAAATAGATATTGTACAGACTATATAAAACATTTTAAAACATGATTTCTCAAAATGATTTCTCAATATTTGATACTCTCAGACTAGTCTGCTTGATTGCGATGTTCCAAATAAGTTGAGAACAAGGGGTCCTTGTGTCACTGCATGATTCAAAGATGCTTTACTCATTATCTAGAATAATCTATTCCCGTTTTTACTGAAAAATTACTAGACAGTCAATATAACATACACCGATTCAATACGATTAGATACAACAGTACAATCTCGGGCAATTCAAACCGTTAGCATCTTGCAATTCTCGCTTTACGCTAAATTAGATAGGTTACGTCTTCACACTTACTATTTTTCGGAATAAAGTGACAACGTTTCTCCTGACCACTCAACCATTCAACATTCACTCTGTGGTTAGTCGTTATACTGAAAAACAAGAATCGTGCAAACTAGTGTAAGGCAGAAAGTAGTTAGTCGAGCATGTTAAAGGCGCATTACTTAAAGGAACTACATCTTATTAAATGAGACTTAAAGGGATCGTAAGGTTAGACCCCATCGGATTTTCGGCCTTCTTTGTTCTATATGAATTTACACACGTTTATGATGATGTGGCTAATTACAAAACATTCGTTGACATATGACCTCTTTAGTGATTCATCCTCATTCATATGTCAGTCTTTTAAGACCAAAATCCATAGGTCATGAATGATATTTTTTGCCATTCTAGCAGTTGTAGAGACACCGTCTTTTTTCCAGCTAGAAAAGGTCGGTTAGTTTCACTTAGGGTACGTCCTAATCCATTTGCCGTCCTCTGGAATATAAAGCCAAGGGCGGAGACGGCTAAATCAAGCGTAAAACTGTAGAATACTTGCAGGATTCATGAAAAAATAAATATTTGAGCATGTCGATCACTAATGTGCACCGAAATGCTGTTTGCGTATTGGACTAGTAAAATACTACTTTTACCATATGTAAAACGACCTCCGGAAATAAATTCCAGTTAGGTCACTCCGTATCCATACTGTGTATATATTGTACCACACAGAGATTTACCACCGTCGCCCAGCCAGGTAAAAAATAACAGCCGAAAGTCAGAGTTTGTTTACATGTATTCGCTTTACTCCACTGACCACTGACCTAGATTCTAAAATGAGTGAATGATTGCTCTCATTTAGACAACGCATCAGGAATATATTTATATACAAGATTCTTGACGTCCTTATTATTCACGACAAAAACAGGATGTGAACATTCAGCAAGTAAGTAATTTTCCTACTCTGCGATGAAACAAGATGGAAACGATCGCCATTATTTTTAGTTCAAGTTTATGAGCATGCGTGGAAATGCGTTGTCAAACTTGTTTCCGTTTTGATCGATTTGAAATACCGGTTTTGCATATGCAAAAACGCTAAAAGGTTATCGCGGCTTTCTAACATGATCAAATTGGTATCATGTTTCTAAATAATCCCTTGAAAATTGAATGCATTTTGAATGTTTATGGAGCCACGAATTGACACAGATTTTGACGATGTACAATTCCCGAACTTTTACGTTTCGAAACTTCGTACGAAGGAATGGGGTTTTTAGTTTTATACCCCAATAAAAAAAAACGAAACATCTTAAACAAAAAATATTCTCTTTAGCTCTTAAATGAAAGGGATTAGAAGGTCATTCAGCAAATGAGTGAATAAGGAAGTGAAATACTTTATTCCTGCATTTGCAAAAAATTAATGCTTTTGATTTACGGACCCAGATAAAAAAAAAAAAAGTTCCGATTTTTTTCTCGGTGCTCATCGTTGTTAGCACATTGTAAAAGGTAATGTTCTGTGTCTTCTACAATTCACAGATACCTAGCCACGCCTAAAGCCTCCTGGTGACATGACATTCCGTCGACTTAAATATTAACAGTTTTATTTTGCAAAATTAACCATTTCCTGTACAAACCCGGGATTTGACGTCGCTGTGATTTAATAATTGAGAAAACATTGTGCTAAAAGAAGAAATTGCTTGTAACAAGCAATTTCTTCTTTTCCAACAATATTTTCTACCATATGGGATGGTTGCATTTCGAAATGAAACCAACTTAAATAGATCTAATAGTCTGCAACTTAATTTGGACAAGTATATTATTTCAAGAACTGGTTAAAGGTCAGTAAAGTGGAAATGATAATAAAAATAATAAAAAGATTAGTGAGCGAATGAATGTCGCAACCTACAGCTTGAATATCTGCAACATATTATGGCTTGCAATTGACGAATCGCCGCTGCCGACCAACCTGTTGAAATTCATTGATTGGCCAATAAAATTATTCGTTTAAATTGATAGCCAAGTGTTGGTTTGGTGACTTAAATGTCGTAAATACAGCTTGAATAAGCTGTCTTCAAACCAACTTAAATGGTTCACATAAACGAGCAAAAATCTCGACTAAACTCGTTGGTTGGCGATCAACTTGCAAACGAATAAGCTGTAGCTATGACGTTAAAGATGCCGAACGGCAACAAAATCGTGCTAACATAAATGTCATCGTTCATAGTTCACTTTCATTTCATTGGCCAAACGACTTTTTGATTAATGGGACGATTTGTCTATTGTGCGAGGCTTCTTCGACAAAGATTTCATAAAAGGCTCAAGTACGGGGACGACCGTGACTTTATCTTATTCCAACCTAACAGAATTCTGGACTTTTCCAAATTCAAACAATTAATTCAAATAATTGTAGGCGGCATCTTCCAACATGTCCTCGAGTTGAAGAAATTTTAAAATTCTTGGTCTTTGGGGAAACAAACATCGTGGAAAACGCAGAAATTTCACATTATAATCAACTTCTTCATTTTCCACAACATTTTCCCCAAGCTCTTTTCAATAGTACTTAAAAAGGTGACATTGTGTGCATTGTGTTGGACTGGGTTATTTCATCAACGTAGATCATGTAACGAACAGTATAAGGGGGTTAAATCTTACAGTATTTTATTTAAGTAGATTTTACAGTCATTTCTCTTGATACCAAAAACAGAGTCTACGCAATTAAGGCCTATTCATAGCGAATGAATGAATCAGAATAATGGAGTCGGAAAACTTGTTAGTTCTACAGAACAGTCATATAATGTACGTATATATCTTGTTGATTTTAGGGTCCTTATTGCATTTAAGAAAGATATTTCCCAGATTTTAAAGACAATCTGATAATAGTTTGAACTTCATCACATAAACAAGAATAGTTTGAATGATAGATATAATCTGTAAGGCCCCTTTCGTAATCCGATAAAAACTGTTGACTTAATTTTGTTGTCAAAGACATAAATTTCAATCAAGTTCTCATAAAGCCTTACTGTGATACTTTACTGTTGGTTTTATCATAGTTTTCTAGTTCTAGATTTTTTCTAGAACTTCAAGAGCTTATTTCGTTTTTCCAGCTTTTTTGTTGATCTTCTAGAACTTCAGCTCTAAAATTTATCTTAGGTTCAATAACTTAAGTTCTAGAACCATGTAGTTCTTGGACTTTGGTTCGAGAATTTTTAAAAGAAATTGAGTTATAGAACCTCATAGTTCTTTAACTTTGGTGCTACCATCTGCAAACATTGTTAAAAAGCCTAGAAGTTCGGAACAAAAAATGAAAGTTCTAGTTTTTTTTACCTCTGGCTATTTTTCTATCTAGTTTTTCACACCTTTGAATTACATTGCAGAGATGAAAAAATGGAATTATTTCTAACATACAAAACCATGCATTTCTCAGTGATGTTTTTCAACACCCTCAAGAAAAATGCTTTGGAAAACAAAGTAGAAAATGAAGAAATTGCTTGTTACAGGCAATTTCATCATTGTCCACAATGTTTTCTAACCATAATACAGAGATTTTTAGAATTGCATCAACTCAAAATTGTTTTTGCAACATCTTTTAATTAGATTCAGTCTTAAACTTTGTTGTCTTGTAATGGGTTAAGTTATTTTCATTGAATTAGAATCATTTACAGATTAAGATATAATCAAATGTATTTCAAAAGAAAGATAGAGAGGTATATTATTTGAGTAAGGATATTTTGTCAGGTCATTAGTATGAACTCTTTTAACCCTTGTCATGCTGAATAAATTCTTAAGATCAAAGGGCTGAAAACACTAGAATCACTAATTGATGGATATAGTTCATTTCAAAGATTTATCTTTTAACCCATTCCAACTCAACAAAATTTTGGACCAGTCCAAATTGAAAGGAGCTGCAGACCATATTTTCAAGTTGGTGGAATTAAAATTTTCCTAGACTTTTTTGGATAGAAAACATTGTGGATAAAGAAGAAATTGCTTGATCCAAGCAATTTCTTCATTTTCCACAATGTTTTCCAAAGCTTTTTCGTTGAGGGGCGTAAAAGGAGGGATTGAGTGGGAATGGGTTAAACAACTCTGGCTTTAAAGGGATAAGCAGGTGGTGTAGACTAAGATCAGACTGCACATATGGTATATATCTCCTGCCAAAACAGGAATATGCTGGGTTCAGCATGTCAAGAGTTAAAAATGGGAACATTCCTTCTGAAAGCATGGGAACAGGGGCCTGAATGAAAACAGGGGCAGATTTAGAGGGATGCAAGGGGGGGGGTAGTTTGAACTCCACCTTGTAGCTTATTTATGTAATATTCATTTAGAATTGATATTAATTTGATAATACAGTGGATCTTGCTCGAGAGACCACTTCTATTAAGTGACCAAGTCCATTAACCTATTCCCACATGATAAAATTTTTGACCAGCCCAAATTCAAAGAAGTTGCAGACGACAAATTTAAATTGATGAAATCTTCAATATCTTGGTCTTTTAGGGTAAAAAACATTGTGGATAATGAAGAAATTGCTTTATTCTCAACAGTGTTGTTCAAAGCTTTCTTATTGAGGGGCGTTTAAAAGCGTCATTATGGGAATGGGTTAAGTGACCATAATCGATACCTGTTTTTTAAAAACGAAAACTCTTAACCCTTTCCTATTCAATCCTGTTTTTAAGCCTAAGCTGTGAATTTATATTGGAGAAAATAATGTAAATAAAGAATAAATTGCATGTAACAAGCAATTCCCTCTTTTTCCACAATATTTTCTACCTTACTGAATAGTTATTTTTCAATTTAAACCCGCTTTAAATTTTCGTCTGCATAACCTTTTAACTTGGACAGGTCTAAAATTGTGAAAAACAGGAAAGGGTTAAGAAGTAAAGGCATTTTGCTTCAAAGTACGTCATGTAAAATCATGACTATATCCTATCTTGTTAGAACTCATTAGAATCATCAATTCTGATAAGTCCCAACAACATAGAGAATCAATTTTTCATATCTTTGGAAAAACGTGTACTAAGAGACCATTCTCATAACCCATTCCTACACGGTGACACTTTTTGAAGCCCCTCAAGAAAAAAGATTAGGAAACGATTGTGTAAAATGAAGAAATTGCTTGTTCACAAGCAATTTCTTCATTTAACTCAATGTTTTCTATGCAGAATGCTGAAAAAATCTAAAAACTCTTTAACATCCTCTTCAACTCCTTTCAATTTGGACCAGCCTAAAATTGTGTGGTTTGGTAATGGGTTAGAAGAGTCAGCCCTTCAGTGGTCAGTTAACACAAGATTTACTGTGATAGCCAGAAAACAACTTCCCATTGTTAATTTTAAATCCCCTTTACAGAAATCCTGGATCTGTCATTAGACAATAACACTGTTTATTATATACCTATAAACTATCTGAGGCTTTATTTAGGCATCCGATACAACTTGACAGAAAAAAATCTCTATTGGCTGTGTACTTCAAAATCCGTATTCGTCAAGTATGTTGTGTAATGCAAATGTCAACATATATGATATTTGACAGTCATTCATAAAATTATCATATTTGTGTTAAGTCTACAAATTATGTAAAGTAGATATTTTAATTTCTAGTTATTTTCTGATTTATAATAAAAGGAATACTACAGCAGTCTTTTTTCATACAGACCGTTCCCTGTCTTGTAGCTGTGTAGAATACCATTTGACTCGACCTTCTGTCTCGTCAAATAGTATTCTACACAAGGTACTCGACAGATAGGGCCTGTAGGAAAGAAAGATTGTTGTAATATTCCATATTTACAAACTAGAGGCTGCAATTTTTGCCCAAACTTCATGAAAATTAGCCACAATATTGGTCAGGTCACATAGATTATCCCTATGAAAAGGGGAATATTCTGTTGGAAAACACTGGAAAAAGGGCATTAATGACAATTAACTTCTTGGTTTACACTCTAGTGACTAGAATGAAAATTAGTTGGAATGTTTGACAGACTATAAGGATGACGTCTATTGAAAATGGGAATGTTTCTTAGGAAAAAGCAGCATGTATTTCACAGTTTGAAATTTTGTGATATTGATTTTGGCTCTATCTTGATGAAACTTGGTCAGAGTATTTGTCAGATCGTAAAGATGAATCCTATTAACCCATTCCCACACAGCAAAGTTTTAGACTGGTCCAAATTGAAAGAAGCTGCAGACAACAATTTCAAGTCGATGAATTCTGAATTTCTTTCATCTTTTTGGATAGAAAACATTGTGGATAATGAAGAAATTGCTTGATACAAGCGATTTCTTCATTTTCCACAATGTTTTCCAAAGCTTTTTTTTTGAAGGGCGTAAAAAGGAGGGATTGAGTTGGAATGGGTTAAAAATAGGAATGTTTCATTGGAAATCATAGGAAAAGGGGCATTAACAATATTTTCACTGTTTATCCCCTTGAGGCCACAATTTTAATCTTCCTAGAATAAAGACAGAATGTTTGTCAGGTCTTAAGGATGAACCCTTCTGGAAAATAAGATAGTTCCATAGTTCAACAAAAAAGGGAGGTAAAATATTTTATCATCATTAAATTGATAAGTCTTTTGTTCTGCTTGTTTTCACAAATAAGATCTGCTTTATAGTTTAAGTTTCATGTTTCTTTGTACAATAAAGAACTCATTTGAGCAATCTAGGGCCATTTTGGCCCTCTTATTTTATCATACATATTTTTATCTATTGAATCGCTGGGCGCAAAAGCTCAGGATTGTGCTGTAATGAGCTAAATGATTCCTACAGTTTTTATTTAGCAATACAGAATGTTTAGAAAAAATCTTTTCTTTTTCAGAATAGAAACTATCTTAGAAGTAGCTAATTGGATGTTACAAACACCAAGCATTGGCACCTTGTTGTGGATCACAATAGCAGTTTTTCTAACTGTAATGATTAGGTTTGGACTAAAAGCTTTCAACATATCAAGTTCCATACAGATATCTGTTGATGCTTTAATGGATGCTGTCATGACAACTTCCAGTGTTGGAGTTATTTTGGAAATCCTTGGTGCTGTTGGTATAGGTAAGTATAAATTTCAAGTTAGGAGGACATAGTCTAGGATGGTGCAAGACTGCACTGGATGTGATTTTATGGAAATTTAATTCAGTTTTCTGCTCAACCATGATATTTAACCCATTACCAGACATCAAAATTTTAGACTTGTAAGAAAGTTGAAAGAAGTTACAAACAACATTTTAAAAACCATATTTATTCTTATTATCATTCATATTCTAATAAACACCCATCCCCTAAAATACTTTAAAAATGTTGCCATTTTTTTGCCAATTTTCAGTAACAATCATAGATTCTAATAAACACCCACCCAATTCTTTGAGCAAAAATCAACCCATATTTAAGTGATGTATTTGGATGAAATGAAATAATATTTGATTTAAAATCTATAAGGTAAGCAATGTATTCCTATCAAAACGTTAAAAAAAATTGTTGTCATTTGATTTGCATTGCCTAGACTTTACCTTTGATATATTATTTACCTGTGTAACTGTGTTATTTTAATTTGTTAAGATGAGTTTAAGACTGGCTGTGAACAGAAAAAAAAATTGAGTTTGTCACATGGAATTTTGTAGATAAAAAAAACCCCTAAAATAATCTATATCTGTGTCATCGGAACATATGAGTGATTTTATACTTTGTTGTGAAGCTTCTTTTTGTTTCGGTGTCTGCTGGCATGGAATTCTTGGATTGAATTATCAATAATGAAACAAAAACATTTTTATTGGAAAAGTTAAATGTTTAAATTATCCAATTTAATGACCAAATCCAAAGAACCTACATTTTCAGGAAAAAAACAATACTGAAAACTACCAAGTATTAACTTATTTCTTGTCCTTGAAAATTCTTACATCAGTAATGAGAAAAAGCCAAGAAATCATAAATATGAATTTCTATCCATTAAGATGGTAAAAAAAAGACTCAAAACTCAGAATGAGCAAAGAAAGGCCTTTACCGTGAACTCTCCAAAAGAAGATATAACAAAATGCATATCAAGTTAGAGTTTTTCAACGCTTATAGGTTTAATTATCTTGGTTTATTCCGTAAACCACTAGGAAATTAGAATATGATGAATATTTTATAACAAAACACTTATTCTTGTGATTTTTTTTAACAGAAATGAACGGCTATTTTCAATAATGAAGAAAATGAAAAGAGTCGGGAAAGTTCCTGCATGGCAAGATCTCCATGGTAACTGACGCATCTGTAGATTGTTCAGTTGAACACCTGGAATGCTTACTCATGCACTAAGATTTATACACGACCCTACCACAACTAATTTGTCATAATAGACTTTGCCTTGATTTTTAGCTCGGCTGTTTTCAATCAATACATACATACATTTATTGGCATATATTGACACAATATGTCTTTAGCCATTTACAATACAGCAAAAATATGGCTTTGACACAAAACATAGCATTTTTTACAAATACAGTGTATCTCAAAATTAAATATACAATATATCAACCATAGTTGAGAACTTTGCACGTGTGCAACATAGTTAATGAACAGTATTATCAAGATAGTTCTTGCGAGCTTCAAATGCAGATGCAATAAATTTAAGTCTCTCTTGTCTTAAGATATTATTATAACGACCGGTTTCGATTTCTAAATTATGTGAACTGAGTCTGAAACATCAATGCAAACCAGGCCTGTCACATGGTAGGCCTGATCACAAGTCACAATAATCCTGGTTGAGATGAATTACTAAATTTTTTTGTAGAGCATTTAAATACTATGGACCACATTTTGGATGATACAGATAAAATGTTGCTTTAGATATGCAATATAAGTGGCCTATGTTGATTACAATCTACTAAAGTCTTCACCTACTTTCACTTCTACTTTGTGAAATAAGTGCCATACAATGAATTAAAAAGAATATATTGTAATGTGAAAACAGGGAGCATTATTTATGAATGAATGACATAAATCATATTGATGATGACGATGTAAATAGTGCAAATAGTGCAAAGAACAGTATGTAAAATGAAAATGATTAAATGTAAAGATAATAATAAGGGGAGCTGATCAGAGGAATGATCTGTTAACAGCCTTGAAGTAAAGGAATTCCTTCGGTAAAATACAATACATATGGGGTTATTATGTAACCAGCAACATGTCACAAAGAATCCAATAAACACTCTTACATTTAATTGGTCAAATTTGATGAGACAAATTTAATTGTTTTATGTTTCAACCAATATGCCACCATATACTAATTTCTTGTCGATGGATCAAAGTATACAACCAGGCGTGTTTCAATCGGCACGGTAATATGACATTGTGTTTATCTTTTAAGCATTTTTCCATAATTAAATATGGTGAATATGCTCATTTTCATTGAATGGATTTGAATTGTTTTTTTGCTGCAGGATGTATAGCGAGGTAGGCTTTCATTTTAAAAAATCTAGCTTTGATATTTGAAAATAGAGCCTTACTAGTAGATCAAGGGGCCAATATGTATATTATAACCAGAATATCATCAATGGGCTACCAAGTTTGTAAATACAATTTGAGATAATATGTAGTTACAACATTTTGATTGCCCATCAACGATATAATATTTTAACAATATTGATCTTTAATTTCATCCCTCTTCTCACAAACTATCATAACTTCAATATTTATGGAGATGAAGAAAATTAGTTTTGGTGATTCTGGTGGTTGTAGGAGACAAAACAGGTTAATGACCTTTCCATGGTGCATTCACCTTCATTCATTATTGGCGTTTGCTTCAGCATATACATTATACCTGGTCATCATACATTTTATTGTATATGGTGAAAATAGATTATCAAACAAAACTAACGTCATAAATTCCTTAAGGCTGATAACATAGGGTACTTTTAATGCTTCTAAAGATCATTACTGGGACAACAAAGAAAATATATTGTACCAACCAGGTGTTACCCTTAAAAACTGCTTTAAAATCCTCCGGTCCTCAGGGGCTGAGTCCCAGGGGGTGGGGGCTTTTTAAACAAATAAAGAAGGATTTTTAAAACAACTTCTCCTCCCAAACCACATGGCCAACATCAACCAAATTTAGCAGAAATGTTCTTTTGGTCGTACCCTATGAAAACTGCTAAAAAAATGAAATCCTATGAAAACTTTGGTAGCCATGGCAACAAAAGTGAAATTTGAAAGAAAATCTTTAAAAATTATCTCCTCCTGACCTAGAAGGCATAGAGACTTGATAATTTGCATAGAGCTTCAATACATTGACCTCATTCAACAATGTTAAAATCATAACCCTTGGGTCCTCAGGGGCAGAGTCCCAGGGGGTTGGGGGCTTTCATAGAAAAAAAGAAGGATTTTAAAACAACCTCCTTCCTAAACCACAGGACCAATTTCAACCAAATTTGGCAGAAATGTTCCTTTGGTGGTACCCTTTAAAAACTGCTATAATGAAATCGGATGTAAAACTCTGGTTGCCATGGCAACAGAAGTGCAATTAGAAAAAAATCTTTAAAAATTATCTCCTGTCCCATAAAGCATTAGTAATTTGACCTCTTTTGGAATTGCTAAAATCATTACCCTTGGGTCCCCAGAAGCAGAGCCCAGTCAATGGGGGGCTTTTATAGCAATAAAGTAGGGTGTTGAAAACGACATTTCCTCCTACCTAAGAACTGAAATCTGTTGAAAGCTCTGGTTGTCATGACAAAGAGAGTAAAAAACAACCAACTCTTTCTGATCCAGAAGCTGTAGAATCTTAATATTTTGCACAAAGAATCAGTACATTGACCTCTTTCAGAACCCCAGGGTGATTGGCCCAATACAGAAATAAAGAAGGCAACTATTCCAAAACTACGTGATAACTTTCAACCAGTTTTGCAGAAATGTCCCTTAATTAAGTTGCTTCCTTTTAATGATTACTAAAAGATTTGAAATCTGTTGAAAGGATTGGTTTCCAGGACAACATAAGTTGATTTTAGTTAAATTTTAAAGGAGTTTTTCTCCAGACCCAGTTAGTATTAGGCCTTGAAGGAAAAGAGCCTCATCTCAGGCAAGCACCAGGTTCACTGACCCGATATTGTGTTGCGGTGTTTTAGCTCACTGGAGCAGAAAGTACAAGGTGAGCTATTGTGATCAGTCATTATCTGTCATCCATCTGTCATCCTTCAGTCTGTCCGTCTGTACATCCACAAATTCTTTAAAGAATCTTCTCCTCCTAAACCAGTAGGCCAATAAAGCTGAAACTTTGCAGGGATGTTCCTTGGGTCAAGTTTAACAAAAGTTGTTAAAAAAAATTCATTCCGTGAAAAAACTCTGGTTGCCGGGGCATTTGAAAATGGAAAATTTTAGTAAATCTTAAAAAAACTCTTGAAAACCAGTTGACCAATAAAGATGAAACTATGCAGGGATGTTCCTTGAATGAAGCTCTACCGAAGTTGTTAAAAGAATTTCATTCCGTGAAAAACTCTGCATTTGCCACTGCATTTGAAAATGGGAAATTTTTGTAAATCTTTGAATTCTTTTTTTAGAAACTGCAAGGCCAAAAGCGTATATATTTCTTATGTTGCTGAAACACATGGTTCTCTACCAAGTTTTCTAAACATTAATCTCTGGGGTAAAAAATTGCCCCGCCCTTAGGGTCTGTAGACTTGTCATAAACTATAAGGTCTAGGACATTCATATTTGGTATGTAGAATTACTAGATGGTTTTGTACTATATCACTAAAATGTTTTCCTGGGGTCAAAAACGGCCCTACACTAGGGGTCCAAAATAGGGAAAAAACACAATTTTATTTAGTTAGAAAAAATAAATCTTCACTTTAAGGCCGAGAGCATTTATATTTGGAAGGTAGCATAGCCTGGCTGTTATCTTTCAATTCTGATTAAACTATGCCTGAAGGGTAAAAAACACCACTTCCCTGGGAGTCCAAAACTCATAAAAATGCTCAATTAGACCATGTTCAACAATCTTCTCCTCCCAATCTACAAAGTCTAATGGAATTCATGTTTGGTATATATCATAACCAGATAGTTCTCTACCATGTAGCTAAGATCATAGCCATGAGATAAAACATGGCCCTGCCCAAGAGGTCCAAAGTTTGGGAAAACACCTATAGGAACAACTTCAAAAGTCTTCCCCTTCTGAAATATAAAGTGAAGGACATTCATATTTGGTATGTAGCATTATAAAATAATTTTGTACTATGTTACTGGAAAATATGCCCTTAGGATCAAAAACATCTCTGCTCCAGGGCTCAAAAATTGCATAAATTGCTTAATTTGAAAGAATTTTTGATCTTAGATATATGGCCTAGAGAATTTATATTAAAAACATAGCATAACATTATTGTTATCTACCATGTTTATATTTTTTGGACAAAAAATGTCCTTCTTAAGCCATCCAAAGTTATGAAAAATGCTCAGTAAGAGCATGTTCAAATATCTTCCTCTCCAAATGTATGAATTGTAATGCATTCATATTTGGTTTCAAAAATTAAACCAATTGGGTAAAAATGGCCCGTGCCAGAGGCTCCAAGTTTTGAAAAATGCTGAATTGGAGCAATATCAAATTCTTCTCCTTAACACTGGTCCACATTAAAAGAAGTTGCAGACAGTAATTAAAGTTTGATTTAAATCTAAATAGAAGGAATTTTTAGGGTAGAAAACATTGTGAGAAATGGAGAAAATGGTCGTAACTAGTAAGTCCTCCCATTCTCACAATGTATTTTTAAACCCATTTTCCTTGAGGGCATCGAAATGTTGGATAGTTTGGTAATGTATTAAACAATAACCGCATTAGGCATTCATATTTTTTGTATAGCATTGCTGGATAGTTTTGTACTATGCACAAAATCCTATGTTAACCCTTATCATGCTGCATGAATTACCTTACTGAATTGCTCTAAAATCAAAGGGCTGAAAGTGCTGACAGAACTTGTTGTTCAAAAATCAATATTCCTTTTAGAAATCAATTTCTTAAACAACTCATGCAGGAAAAGTACAAGCAGGAGGTGTAGACTAAGATCAGACTGCACTTATGACTTAGTCTAAACCTCCTGCCAAACCCGGAACATTCCGGGTTCAGCATGACAAGGGTTAATTGTTTTATGTATTTTTGCTCAAGCTGTGTCCTTTTAACCCATTCCCACACAACAAAATTTTAGACTGGTCCAAATTGAAAGAAGCAGCAGACGACAATTTCAAGCTGGTGGAATTTTAATATTTTTGCCTTTTTGGGTAGAAAACTTTGTTGAAAATGAAAAAATTGTTTGTCACAAGCAATTTCTTCATTTTCCACTATGTTTTCGAAAGCTATTTTTCTTTGGGGCGTTTAAAAGCATCTCTGAGTGGGAATGGGTTAATACAAAAAGTACTGTAATTTGCAGATGCCTCAGGCAAGTGATTTAGGACCATTATGGTCCTCATGTTAATTTTATCCATTGGTCCTAGAATTAATCTGTCCTTGACATAGAGAAATCTTTGTTATAAATAGGAATCCAATACACCATAGATAAATTAGATAATTTTTGAAGATTATGTAAGATACAAGAAATGTTTTAGGTTTTATTCAACACCCGTTAACAATTTGGAGAAAAAATATTGAAAAAATATATTTTATACTGACAAGCACAGTTCTTGTTCTCCTCAAAACTTAAGATGTAGTGCATTTGAATTTTACATAAAATTTATTTTATTATTGTGTTACCAAAATAATCAAGTTAAAATTCCTTGACCCACACAATCCCTCCTTTTTATGTATCTAAAGAAAAAGGCTTTGGAAAACGTTGTGGAAAATTACAATTTCTTCATTATCCACAATGCTTTCTATCCAAGAAGACAAAAAAAAATAAAAAATCAATCAACTTGAAACTGTCATCTGCAGCTTTTTATAATTTGGATCAGTCTAAAGCTTTGTTGTGTGGGAATCAATCAAAGTATAGAAATACTATTCTCGGGCTACTGAAAGTAGCATATCTTATGGCACTTTTAAGCTCACCTAGTGATCAACCTTCGTCCAGAATCTGTCTGTCGTCAGTCAACAATTTCTTCAAACAACATCTCCTCCCAAACCATCAGGCCAATTTCAACCAAATTTGATAGAAACGTTCCCTAGGAGCCCCCCCCCTTCAAAATGTATTGAAATCTGTTGAAAACTCTGCTTGCCATGGCAATAAAAGAGAAATTTAAAAACCACAGGGGCAAAGCTGGAGGGGGGGGGGGTTCTATAAAGAAACAAAGAAGGATTTTTAGGTGATATCTCCTCCAAAAAACTTTGGCCATTTTCAACAAAATAGGTCACCCCCTTAAAAATAGCCAAAAAAATTTAAATATGTTGAAAAATCTGGTTGGTGAAATTTAAGCCTTGATATTTTTGTCTTTTTCTTCATTATGCATGAAACATTGGTAAATTGACCTCTTTCACAATAGCTAAAGGCATTACCCTCGGGTCCCCATTGAGGTTCTCTATAGAGAGAAAAAGGGATTTTTAAACAACTTCTCCTTTCCAAAAACTTTGGCCTATTTCAACACAATTTTCCTTAGGTGGCTCTTCAAAAATAGCTAAAACAATTGAAATTGGTTGTAAACTCTGGTACCATAATCCTAGTATTAACATTAAATTTGACTTTGAAGAGAAGAAGAGCCTTTATCTCAGGTGAGCGCACCTTGTATGAGGGCCAATGGCCCTCTTGTTAGAAATTATGATTGACAATTTTAACTCTTGTCACACTAAATCTTGAATATTCATTTTTGCAGGAGTAAATAGAGATCGGCTTGCACTTATGTACAGTCTGATCACTTGTTTGTCCTATTTAAGTTAAAATTATGACCCATAACTAGCCATTCTAATGCTTTCAGCCCTTGGACTCAAAAGTAATTTTTGAAAAAGAATAAAAATGGGTTAAAATTATTTATCCTCTTTTTTTCTCTTGTTTTTACAAGTTGCAGTACCAGAGAAAGAAGAAATGCCAACATTCAACTGCATGAACCATGTCAAGGAGTCTGTCCTGCACAATCCCAAGTTTTCAATGATCTCTTGCCTAGACAATCAGGGTACCATTACAGCTGACCTAAATCAACAGTCACTAGTTGATTCTATAGTGCCAATGTTCATACTACACACTTCTTTATTATCACTCCTATTTGTGATTCACCAAGTTTTGTGCTCCATTGAATTCATAATAGAACATGTGGTGCTTTTGCTATTCACAGCTGAGCATTTACAGGACGTTAGTCAATTACTGGATAACATTAGAGTTATGGCTTATTTAGTATGTCTACATTTTCATGGCCTTGTTGACAGATCCTTGTCTCTGGTTGGTACTAGTATCAATACAAGGGCTAGGCTGTTCCAGAAGAAGGTTTTAGGGTCTATTAGAACTGTACAAAGATTCACTGGTATGAGAAACTTGTCAAAGACAAACTCATTTTCCAGATATTCCAAAGGTAGGTAAAAAAAATCAGATCTGAAAGAAGTAAACCAATTGTAAGAATTTGAATTTTTGACTGGTCAAAATTCAAAGAAGTTTTTAATGACACTTTAAGTCGATAAAATTTTCTACAATTTTCTCAGAATGCTCTAGGTAGCTTTTGTGATTGCCTGCTGTAAATCTTCCGTCTCTCCACGAAGAAATGATTAATAATCTTCTTCTCCTTAACTAAGCATCAAATTTTAATGAACCTTTAAAGAAACTACCTTGAGAGTTGGCCCTCCAAACTACTTCAATTTGTTTGTTTGAGTGGGGTTTAAGACCCAATTTAGAAACAATTTTTTGAAAATATATGTCAGATATGGTGGAAAACACCGTTAGAAAGAAGAAACTGCTTGTAATTTTTCTTTCCAGTGGTTATTGAGTGATGAAAAGGAAAAAAATATTTAGAAAGACACAGAGGTTTAAAGTTCAAGCAGTGTTTTTGAAAGCTAGGTACCACAAAATTTCAAAACTAAAAGGGAGGGGGAATACTAGCTTGAGGTCTAAATACACTTTACAATTTAGCTCAGACCTGTTGCACCTAAATGTAGTGCTAATAACATTTTAAGTTTCTCATTATGGCATGGTGTTTTTAGCTCACATGAGAAGGAATTGCACAAGGTGAGCTATTGTGATCTCCAAATGTCCGGCATGCGATATTGTCATGTGCCATGTTTCTGTCAATAATTTCTTAAAATATCTCCTCTTCCTGAACAAGAGAGCAAATGAAACTTGGCATGTAGGTGAAGTTCTTCCAAATTTGTTAAAATAATTGAAATCCACCCTTAAGTCTGGTTGCCATTGCAACAAAAAGTGTGGGGGGATAATGAAACCTTTAAAAATCACCATTTCCTAAACCAGAAGACCCAGAGCTTTGATATTTTGTATATAGCAACTCAAAGGGTTTGTTCGAATAATATCCCTTTGGTTATATTTTGGCTCTGCTAGGGTGCAACACATTTTACATTGAAACAAAAAAAGGAAAACTTCAAACTATTTGACAGGGAACATTGATATTTGGCATGCATAATCTCATACAAGACATCTATCAAGCTTGTTAATAAGATGCCCCTTAGGTCTTTTTTTGCTAATCCTATTCAACCTAGAAACACAGAAGGACAACTTTGATAAAAATCTTCTCTGAAATCAGAAAGTCTAGAGTATTGATATTTAGTATCTAAAACCCAACCAACCTCCCACCTTATTTTAAATTGAAAAGAAAGAAGGAAATCTCCTCGAAAACCAGAATCTTCAGAACATTGATGCTTGGTCTGTAGACTCTTCAAGTGAACTTTTACAAAATTTGCTCATATGATACCCTTTAGACACACTTTGGACCTTTCTGTTTACATAGAAATTAATTTCATTCCCTCTCTTAGTCAACATCAAGCTGTTTGACAGGCATATCTTGTGACAAGTCTTACAACTCTGAAATTAAAATGTGAAACAGGTGGTTTAGTATAAGATCAGACTGCACATATATGCAGACTGGCCTTATTCTATACCTCCTGCCAAAGCAGGAATATTTCAGGTCCAGCATGACAAGGGTTAAAATTGTTTTCTGAAATCTCTTTCAATTTGGACCAGTCTGAAGTCATGTATATAACAATAATTAGTTTTCATGCTTATTATGATTATTCAAAAGTCTGGAGTGTGTCTTTTACATTTATAGATTTTCGTCTTGTCATGAAGAAAGTTTGCTAGCCTAGGCGACACCTAAGGGCAATATCAAAGCTGTAGTTCAAGTGCTTTAATTCTTTTTACCAGAGCATCTTCTACATTTATGAATGGATTTCAAAATTGAGCTTTTTAACAAGGACATTAGCTACTATTTTAGTTAACCTTTATAGTTTGTTTGGCGACATATTCAAGCTGTAGTTATGTTTAGATCACCATCCAACCATTTTACTGTTTTATTGCATGTTACTGGCATAATTTTAGCAAAATAATGCTGTTAAAAATCGATGCGGAACTTCCAGTTTTAGTAAATGGGCAGGGCCTAGGGACTCAGTGGGGGGGCTGGCGATTGGTCAATAAACCTTGTTCTGGGCATTATATCTTCAACGCTCATGAAAATATCTATTGGCACAGTTTTACAAGCATCATGAAAAAAGTCACCTAAGAATAAGGTCAGAGCAGGTTAAATGACAAAGCTTAACTTGTTTTTGAGGGTTGAGTGTCAATTAATATAATATATCGTACTCAGAGGTCACAAGTAAAGGTCACATTTAAAGCTCACTAAAAGCTTTATAATTTTTTTTTAACTGTAGGGGACTTACTATGGTATAAAACTAGCAATTTAGGGTGACATGTGTCTTGAGCACAGTTTTAGTTCATTTATCAACTGATATGGGCATTATGTAGGACAGGTCTGTTATTTCACATGAGATATTTAGACATCCCAAGGCCAACAATTATTCAAGTTAGTAATTCCGACCTACTCTGGCCATCTTTCTTTACATCAAAAGTTAATATCTATTTTTTTACAGGCATATGTCTCAGGGGTATCAGAAGAGGATGGAATAAGCATCTGTAAGTAACCAGTTTGTCAATATGTAGAGAGAGAAAGAAGGAAAGAGAGACAGAGAGAGAGAGTAGATGTGGGAGGGTGGAGGGAGGAAAGATACTACAAAGAGAAATAAATAGATACATCATACACTTAAAGGGAGGTATCAATGTTTCTGAAACCAAGAGAAGAAAAGTTTGCCAATTGCCAAAAAAGTACTCTAAAATGAACATTTGATACATAAATTTGAGTCAGATGTTATCTTGGTAGTAATCTTATAGTCTTAACATGGCTTTTTGTGATCATATAGGAAAGATTCAGCGGAATTCCAGGTTATTTTTAGATATGGAGTTCGGTTGTCGGTGACATATGACCTCATTTGCTTATGACCAAAAGTCAACATAAGGTAACAGATTGACAAGCAAAACAACCAATGTCCTAAATCGTGTCGCATCAAATAGTTAGGACAAAATTAGGGTAAGTGTCTAAATTCATAACCCTTACAATCATTTGAGACTGATCTTTACAGAATTGAAGACTAACTAGGGAGCATAACTCCTGATGACGTAACATTGACTTTTGACTGAGCAAATTCAAACTGAATGTGGGATTCAAACAGTAGCAAGCAACAAATGAAAGACTCAATATTGATTGCAATTGTCTCGGCTTAATCTAAAAACAGATTAACAGCCTACATAGGCTTTTAGGGAATCACCCCGGTATATTCTGATAAACAACCTCTGATTTGCGCAAAAATTCTTTCAGAATATTGGAAATATTTGAATAGTGTATGTAAAGGGAAAAAGAATAAATAAGATCTGTGGCATAAAAAAGATCAATACCTACCTTTTACTCTTTCCTGTTTTTTCAAAATTTTAGGCTGGTCAAATATGAAAGAAGTTGCAGACTTCAATTAAAATTTTTTGCAATTTGAAAAGTAACCAGCTTTAAGTGTAAAAAAAATATCTTGGGAAAAGAAGAGATTGCTTGTTATTTAAAAACAAGGGTTTGTGCAGGAAAGGGTTAAAGAAAGAGACTCACAAAATGTGTTTTAATACCACATTATGGTTATATTCTTCCTTTTTCAGCTTGTGTTTTTTGGTATTTGTGTTGTTTGTAAATTGTTATGACGCTGCTGTAATATCCAGTCTACCAAAAGCCAGTCTTAACACAACAGCCAGGACATTTTCACCATGTTCTCGTCCTCCAAAGGAATGTCCAAACTCAGACAAGGATGTTTCATTACATATAGCATGTTTCAACAACTACTATGGAAGTATGTCTTGTCCCGAAGGATACACCTACTTTTGTGATCCAAATAGTCTCGGATATTTGGTAGAGAACTGTTTTCCACAACATAGTTGTCCATTAGGTAATATTCATAGTTTTAGATTTTTAGCTCACCTAACACTTCATAGAATTCTGATGTGTGCATTAGCAATCAAAATTGTTTTCAGCTCTACTGGCCAAATGCCAGAAGACCTATGACGTTTTCCTATGACGGCATCCATGTGTGTCTGTTCATCCTTCCATCTTACTGTTAACTTTTCCATGGTAGAACTAGCCGCCGCCATAGCGCAGTCGGTAGCGCGCCAGACTCCTAATCTTCAATCATGGGTGTCTTGGGTTCGATCCCCGGCGGCGGCAAATATTCTTTCCGACAATTGTCTCTCACCAATGGGTGGATAATCGTAAACCTAAGTGGGATAGCAGCTGGAGGCTAGGAAAGGATGTAGTGGTAGTACTGGTGTGAGAAAGACCAGGAATCCATTGTTAGGTGCTCCAACCGCCGCGATATGACTGAAATACTGTTAAAAGCGGCATTAAACCCCATTCAATCAATCAATCCATGGTAGCACGCTAGAGTCCACAGTTTTCATTGGATTCTCTTCAAACTTTCACAGAATGATTGTACTACAAAAGGATCGTTACTTTCTAAATTGGGTCTGAACCATCAAAAAACATCAAGAAAAGGGGCCTAATGAAAATTTAATAGAAAAAATCCTTGTTAACACCCGAGAATCCACAGTTTTCATTGGATTCTCTTCAAATTTTCACTGTGTGATTGTATCATCATAAGGACTGTTCCTTTTAAAAGTAAGTTTTATCCGTCAAGTATCATTGGAAAAGGGCTGTATGAAAATTTAATGAAAATATCTATTAAAAATCCTCAAGAAATTTTAATAAAAAAACCCTTTTTAACTCTCAAGAGTTTTCTTTGGATTCCCTTCTAAGTTTCACAGAATGATTGTACCATAAGGATTGTTCCTTTCGAAAGGGGGTCTTATTTGTCAAGTATCATGTGAAAATGGGCCTTATGAAAATTTAATGAAAAATATCTATTAAAAATCCTCATTAAAATTTAATAGAAAAGTCTACAGTTTTCATCGGATTCTCTTCAAATTTTACAGTATGATTGTACCATCATAAGGATTGTTCTTTTCGAAAGTGGATCTTATCAATCAAGTATCATTGGAAAAGGGGCCTTATGAAAATTTGATTTAATTGAAAATCTTTGTACCACAAAGAAGTCCACACTTTTGATTGGATTCCTATCAAACTTTCACAGATTGTTTGCACCTTCATCAGGATTGTTTCTTTCCAAATTTGGTCTGATCTGTCTAGTGTCACAGGAAAAGGGGCTTTATGAACATATTATTACAAAGTCCTAATTAACACAAAAATGTCTTCAGTCTCAATTAGATTTCTTCAAACTTAAACAGAATGGTTGTACCATCATTTGGATTGTTCCTTTGTAAAATTGGATTGATCTATTAAGTTTCACAAGAAAAGGGGCCTTATGAAAATTTCTATTCCAAAAACGTCATTATCACAATCTAGTCCTCAGTCTTTATCATTTTCTTGAAACTTTTAGAATGATTCTACTTCCAGTAATTTCAGACCTTTGATTGTAGTGCAATCTAAATAGCATTTTATTCAGCATGACAAGGGTTAAAACTTGGTTTGTTCTGTAAAGAATCACGGGAAAAGAAGCCCTATGAAAATTTTACTATAAAATCCTCATTAACACAATAAAGTCCACAGATTATACAAATCGATTGTTCCATCATTATGATTGTTGATTTTGACAGTTGATATGAAGTTATGGAAAATTTATTTAAATATTCAAGTTAACACAATGATGTCCCTATATCCACTTCAAACTTGCACAGAATGATAGTACAATCATAAGGTTGGTCATTTTCAGAAATGGGTTGAATTAACAAGATTAGTATCATGTAAAAAGGGGCCCTATGAAAATTTTATTTAAATATTCTATTTAACATTATGAAGTCCCCATATATCATTTTATTCACATTAATTTTTCACAGAAGGAATAAACCATCATTAGGATGGTTTTCTTTGAAATTGGATCAGATCAGTCAAGAACCATGGAAAAAGGGACCTTATGGAAATTCTATTAGAAAATAAAATCCATAGTTTTCATTGGATTCTCTTCAAATTTTCACTGTTGCTGTCATAGCGCTGTCCGTAATACATCAGACTCCCAATCTATAACCATGGAATGTCTTGGATTAGATCCCGGGCAGCGGCACATACCCTTTCCGACATTTGTCTCTCACAAATGGGTCGATAATCGCTAACTTATGTGGGATAGCAGCTGGTGGCTAGGAAAGGATGTAATAGTAGTACTGGTGTGAGAAAAAAAAGGAATCCATTGTTAGATGCTCAAGATGCCTTGTTATGACTGAAATACTGTTAAAAGTGGCGTAAAACCCCATTCAGTCAATCAATCAATTTTTCACAGAGTGATTGCTTGATTCTAATAATTGATTCTTTTTAAAATGAGTAAGGTCAATAAAGTTTCATGGGAAAAGGGGCCTGCCTTATGAGAACTTGATTGAAATATCCTCGTTAACCCACAGTTTTTATTGGATTCTCTTCAAAGATGCATGGAATAATTGTGGCATTGGAAACACAGGAAAAGGGGCCTTATAAATTATCATTCAAAACATTCTTGTTTATGTGATGAAGTTCACAATAATAATCAGATCGTCTTTAAAATTTCAAAGGACAATTGTAGCCTCATAAGGAAGTTGCTTTTGGAAATGAAGTGGATCTATTAGTAAACACAGGGAAAGGGGCCTCATGGTTTTTTACCCAAAACAATTTTTTTTTTGTGATAAAGCCCACAATTATTATCTAATTCTTATGAAAATTTCACAGGATGATTTCAGGGTCATAAGGAAACTTCCTTATAGAAATGGTGTGGATTCGTTATGAAACACAGGAAAGGGGCCTTAAGGATTATTGCTCAAAATAATAAAGGGTATAAAAGTCCAATTTGTTATTCTTATTTTATGCATCTTTTTATTAGCAATTAACTTCCTTGATTATCAGATAACTTCAACAGAAAACTTGATAGCCAGTAGAGTGACTCAGGCCCTCATGGGCCTCTTGTAAAATTAAATTAAGAACAGAAAATATGCAATTTTTTTCATTTTTCACAATATTTTCTACCAAAGAAAAGGGACAAAACTAAAAGTTCATAAACATTAAATTGTCATATGCAACTTCCTTCAATTTGTAACAGTCTAAAATTTTCTTATGTGGTAATGGGTTAAAATAGAAATGTTCCATTTTGGAAAATAGGTAAAAGGGCCATTATGTAATTGATTGATCACTTCTGTCACTCAGGAAATCAATTGACCAATCACGGCTGTCAATCAAATAATCAGTCGACCAATGATATCATTCATATAGACTTGAAGATCAGTTTGTACTCCGAAGTTTGATACCATTCTGGTGAATCATTTTTGTTGGTTGGCGACTTAAACAACATAACTACAGCTGATTCTATCTGTAGTTACGATGTTTAGGCTGCCCACCAGCCATTCTACTTATTAGTAACATGTCACTGGCCAAACATTTTCAAAAATGACATTAAAAATTGAAGGGGAACTTCCTGTTGGAGTCAATGGGTGGGACCAAAGAAATCAGTTAAAAAAAGGCAGGGCCAGTAATTGGTCAATTAATCAAACAAATAGTTTGTTTAGGCCAGGATGTGGTGACCCTCGACATTTATGTTAAGTGTTTTGGTTGGTTTTGTGACTGAATTAATGAATTAAATAGGTGGTAGTTACAAAATGATATACTTTATGTTCTATGTGCTGGCCAGAAATAATGCAAAATAAAAATTTCTACACCTCAGTTGAACTGTAAATTGTTGGATGTCATTTGGTTTGGCTAGTGGTCTGTTGGAATCTTAACCCATTACCAGATGGTAAATTTTTAGACTGGTTCAAACTGAAAGGAGTTGCAGACAACAATTTAAAGCTTATAAAAATTCAGATTTTTTCAGCTTTCTGGATAGAAAATATTGTGTAAAATGAAGAAATTGCAATTATAATAACTAGGATCATTTGAAAAACTGATTTGGCCTGGTAAAAAATCAACACTAGATCAAATTTCATATAGATTAGATTTAGATCTTTGCTATTATAATTTAATATTTAGTGTTGTCTATCAAAATCGGGCGTTCTGATTGGTAAAAAAAAATATTCATAACTCCATGAACAAAATTTTGAGCACGCAGCTATTTTGTATGCTTCCGCACAAAATAGTCCCATCAAAAAGGTATCAAAAGATGTAGGGTTTTTGCTTTTTTCACTCCAAACTATTAAATTATAAGAATTGAAGAGAATATTTTTGTTTTCATGGAGGTATGAACCGTAAAACCTAATCACACACTGTATGAATCCACTTCGCGTATTCATACAGTGTGATTAGGTTTTTGTGTTCATACCTCCATGAAAACAAAAAATATTCTCCTCATGTCTTAAATATTAAATGTTTGGCTCAACTGAGCTCAAGAAGCTCAAGTTGAGCATTTGTGAACATGCTGCTTCTGGCATCTGTCAATATCTTCTGAGCACTCTAAAGGCCAATTTTTGGCTCAAATGTCTTGATCTTTGGTCAGAATGCTTGTCTCCATGAAATCTTGGTCATGTTCGATATTGGGTTATATGGGGTGAAAAACTAAGTCACAAGGTCAAATCTTAGATGAACCTTGTCTCCAATCTAGAAGCCACATTTTTAACTCAAATATCTTGATATTTTGTCAGGATGTTTGTCTTCACGAAATTTCCGTCAATTTGTTTTTTTGTCACAATAGGTAAAAACTGTGTCACAAATCTTTTAAAACCCTTGTATGCACTGCAGAGGCCAAACTTTTTGCTGAAATGTCTTGACATAAGGTCAGAATGTTTGTCTCCATGAAATTTTAGTCAAGATTGATAGTGCAGTCAGTAGTTCGTCAGACTCCTAACCTTGAATCCCCAGTGGAGGCACATATTCTTTCTGACATTTATCTCTCACCAATGGATGGATAATCGTAAACCTAAGTGGGATAGCAGCTGGGGGCTAGGAAAGGATGTAGTGGTAGTACTGGTGTGAGAAATACTAGAAATTCATTGTTAGGTGCTTCAGCTGCCTCGATATGGCTGAAATACTGATAAAGGTGGCGTTAAACCCCATTCAATCAATCAAAATTTATATTTGGACACATGGGGTCAAAAACTATGTCACAAGTTCAAATCGTTCGAAACCTTTTGTACAGTCTAGAGGCCACATTTTTGGCTGAAATGTCTTGATATTAGGTTAAGATGTTTGTCTTTATATCTTGTGTCAATTCTGAATTAGGGTCAGATAGGGTTAAAAACTTGTTCTCAAAATAAAATCTTTAAAAACCTTGTGTGTACTCTTGAGGCCCAATTGAGGACTCAAATGTCTGAATATTAGGTCAGAATGTATGTCTTCATAAAATCTTGGTCAAGTTTGAGATTGGGTCCCATAGGTTAAAAAACTAGGTCACTAGGTGAAATCTTAGAAAAACCTTGTGTGCACTCTAGAGGCCATATTTTTGTCTCAAATGTCTCAGTTAAATATCAAGAAATGATCTTGTGCTCTCTAGAGGCCACATATTTGGCTTGATTTTTTCCTTCGTATTTGGCCAATATGTTTGTCTCCATATCTTAGCCAGAGGCACAAAAATTCTGAATCTTTGTAAGAATGTTATTTTGTTTCTGATTTCTTATCTGTTTCTTGTTCAATCCCTAGTAACACATCATATTGCACTCACTTTCAGTTGTCGTCTGCAACATCTTTCAAATTGGACAAGTCTAAAATTTGAAAGGGTTAAACAAGATATTGCTCGAAGGTTACTTTTGACCAAAATTAAGTCTCTGGTGCTTTGATTACTTCTGCAGTCATCAATTCAGGTTAGCGCTTGTTTAAAAAATAATATTCAAATAAGCACAGGGAATATTTGAATACTGTTTAGGATGATTCTGTTGGGATTTAAACCAGGAACCCTATAAGCCAAAACCCCATATCTACCTTACTAGAAGTGAAATAGAATAGAAAATGAGTTCAGTGTGAGTAGCAAAACTGTTTTGGTGTGGGAGGCCTCATTCCTTGTTTCAATTTCAGGTACAAACTATATAGACTTCAACATTCATAATCTTACAGCCAAACTAGCCTGTAGACCATGTCAGGGGAACTTCACTCAACCAGTCCCTCATGATTCAGCAATCTATTCTTCGCCAGGTAAACTAACCAGCAATTTGACAGAGTGCACATATTAGACTCATTAGAATTGAAAAAAAAAAAATTTAGATGACAATTCAGAGAAGGATTAATTTAAAAAAAAACCCCACATTACATTAATATAATATGCTTGTGACATTGTTTTCCGGAAAAAGTTTTTATAAGCTGTAAAAGGTTGGTTTGTCTTGACATCACCTTTCCCAACCGTCTGTCTACCCATCTGTTCATCTGTATGTCGATATGCTTGTATGCCCTCTATCTGTTATAACAGCTTATATCAAGATTACCTTATTGTCTGGGTTTTCTTATTTTAATCAGCATTACAGAAAAATGAGTTTTGTGTAAACTTGCTTGTGAAGGCAACTACAATTCTAGAATGATTTTGATAAAATTTGCACAGAAGTTCATCATCATCTAACCATTTGCATATTGAATGGTCCATTGACCAATTGCTGGTCCTGCCAACATACTCCATTTGCCTTACCCTCTGACTCAGACAAAAAGTCCTGGTTTGATTTTAAATGGTGATGTTTTTCAAAATTTATGACAAGTAGCATGTTAACAAAAAAGTGAAAATAGTTGGTTGGTTCCCTAAATGTCCTAACAACAGTTTGGATACATTATAGTTATGACATTTAAGTTTCAAAACAAACAAAAATATATCACATAAATGGCTGCCAATAATAGTGTTCAAAGTTAACTTACAGTCTAAATGAATGATCTCATTGGTGGACTTATTATTTGATTGATAGTCACAATTGGTAATTTTCTCAGTCATCGGTCTGTAAGCCTTTCTCTCCCTCTGGTATTTGTTTCTGGTCAAAATCTGTGAGGCTAAATTGGATGGAATTCAATGTTTACTAAGCTCTGGCCCTAGTTGTGCATGAAACAAACAAATGTTTTATTTCAATGCATTGGTACAGGGTAAAAGATCTTGTATAGATGTGAGCTCCTGGATATCAAATCCCCAAAAGGGCTTTCAGCATTAGACTTAATTGTGTAAGAAACAAAAGTTATTTCATTTGCATAAACCTGTCTGAATAATATCTAGAGCTATTAGGTGGAATATGAAGTAATAATACATAATAATGCTTTAACCCATTCCCACACAGCAAAATTTTAGACTGGTCCAAATTGAAAGAAGCTGCAGACAACAACTTGCTACTCAATTGCACAGCTTTGGTAGACTAGGGCTTGCTATTTAGTATCTTGTCAATGAACACACACAGGTGAAGTTGAGGCTTTAAAATATGACCCTCAGATCATGATTCAAACATCTCTCTGCTATGGAAGGTCAAGGAACTTTAATGAGTAGGAGTTCAAGTTCATAACTTCTACATTTATGGATGAATTTGAAAATAACTTTGCACAGTTGTTCTTCTTGATGTGTGCTCGTGTCATGTAAAATGTTTTTTTGTGGAACCTCAAGGTCACAGTTGAAGGTCAAACAGTAAAATTGACCTTGTCAGGAGCCAACTTCTACATTTCTGGCTGGATTTTTTGAAAATAACTTTGAACAGCTGATCTTCTTGATGAGCGCTAGTGTCTTGCGAAGCATTTGTTGTGATATCTCCAAGGTCAAGGCCACAGTTGAAGGTCAAATGACAAAATTGACTTTGTCTGGAGCTAACTTCTACATTTATGGGTTGCTTTGAAAATAACTTTGCACAGTTGATCTCCTTGATGAATGTTAGTGACATGCAAAACTTTTTTTTTGTAAATCCAAGGTCAAGGTCACACTTAAATGTCAAATTACACAATTGACCCTGGCTGGAGCTTTAATGACTAGGAGTTCAAGTTCATAACTTCTACAATTATGGATTGATTTGAAAATAACTTGGCACAGTTGCTCTAACTGATGAGTGCAATTGTCATATGATACTTGCAAGGTCAAGGTCACTGTTGAATGGGAAATGACCTTTTGTAGAGCATGACTTTTGCATTTAAGGATTGATTTTAAAATAACTTTGCACAGTTGTTCTACTTAGTGAGTGCTAGTGTCATGCAAAATGTTGGTTGTGATACGTCTAAGGTAAATGTCAAAGTTTATAAAAAACACATTCTTTGCACCACATTCTCTGTACAAATCAGCATGACATATTGTCCATGGACAACCTATTTCTTTAAAAAAAAAAAAGTATTACATGTTTGTGGATCTAAAACTTTTAAATTTATGACCAATTTCTCATTCTATTTTTGTATTACTTCAATATTACAATTAGAATAACATAACAAAACTTTTTGTAATATTTGTATTTTTATATCCCAAATAATCTCTGTTTTGGAGGACTATATAGGAGTCAGTTTGTTAGTAGGTCGGTCGGTCTGTCAGTCTGTTGGTCCGTCTGTCGGTCAGTCCGTAAGTCTGTCCGCCAGTCCGTCAAGTGAAGTCACTTTTCTCATTAACCATTGGATGAATTATTTTTCAACGTTGCAGGTTTACTCAGTATCAATTACAGATATGCATATCCTATTTTGGTTATGCTCCATCAACTATTTTAAGAGTTATGACCCTTTGATGAAAAATCTTGTCTAGTCTTTTCTCTAAAACAGATAAATGGATTTGATTCAAACTTCGCAGGTAGACTCAGTATCAAGCACAGTTGTGCATATCCTATGTTGGTTATGGTCCATTAATGTTTTACCGAATTATAGCCCTTTAATGAAAAATCTTTCCAGCTCATTTTCTTTAAACCTCTTGGATTTTTTTCAAACTTCACAGGTAGACCAGGTATCAAGCACAGTTGTGGATATTCTATTTCGGTTATGGTCTATTAACATTTCGAAGAGTTATGGCCCTTAGATGAAAAGTCTTATCTACTCATTCTTTGAAAACCATTATTGGATTTGATTCAAACTTCACAGGTAGACCAGGTATCAAGCACAGTTGTGGATATTCTATTTCGGTTATGGTCTATTAACATTTCGAAGAGTTATGGCCCTTAGATGAAAAGTCTTATCTGCTCATTCTTTGAAAAACCATTATTGGATTTGATTCAAACTGAACAGATAGACTTATTATCAGGCAGAGATGTGTATATCTTATTTTGTTTATTCTCTGTTACTTATGGCCCTTTGATGAAAAATCTTGTCCACTCATTTCCTCAGCAACTAGAATATGTTTTGTACTTAACTATTGAATGGAACTGATTCAAGTTTGACACTAGCAGTTTCAAGAAAAGAGGTGAACTTGCTATAATGGTTTTCTTTTCTTGTAGGTTTGGCCATTTGAAGAACATTGCATTTTAGTGACAAAATGTAGTTTCTGTGATGAGGAACCTTTTGGTGATATTAATCACATTTAGTGATAGTCTGGTTTTAAATACAAGTATTCATTTTCAGGGTGTATTGAACCACAGCTCTCTATTGAGATGATCCGAAACCTTCCCAAAATGCATTTGGTGAAAGATGCCGATAGTACTGGATACCCCCAATATGTTTGTGATTCCAGCAGAGGGTACAGCAATATCCATGGAAACATGATATGCAATGTGTCAACCTTGTGTGAATGTGATTACAAGGTCAAATGTACAAATCCAAGTTTCCCTGTTCTGCTACCAGGTAAACACTCTTGGTAATGTGAAAGCAACCAATGTCAAAAGTATTAAAACTTGTCAAACCTGGTCTGAATTTCAAGTTGGCAGTCTAACAAGGTTTAAACTTATGTTTTCTCCCATATTAAAGAACCTATTACAACACCAATTGTGTGACAACTCGAAGAAATGTTGTTATGGAGATATTTGTGATAAAAGGGAAAGTTGCTAGTTTTGCCATTTCTAAGAATGTGTTTTAAGTTCACCCTAGCACAAAAAGCCCATTGTCCGCCTATGCCCAGCGTCCGATGTCATGCCTTGTTGCAGCCAGTATCTTGTGCTGTTAACAATTTCTTTAAACATCTTATGCTGCTTAATCAGTGGGCCAAGTTTGATAAAATTTGGCAGGGATGTTTCTTGGGTGAAGCTGTTCCAAAATTGTTCAAATAATTGAAATATACCCTTACTTCTGGTTGCCATGGCAACAAAAGGGTGGAAATAATGAAATCTTTAAAAAATCTTCTTCTCTGACACCAGTAAACTGAAAGCTTTGATATTTTGCATGCAGCATCTCCTAGGGGACATCTGTCAAAATTGTTCAAATGATGCTTCTTTGGTCATATCTGGACTACGCCTTGGTGCAGAAAGCCTAGAGTATGCATATTTTGAATTAAGCATCTCCCAATGATGTTGTGCAAAAATTGTTCATATGATACCCATTAGATCATATTTGGGCTCTGCCTGGACGCACCCAATTTTTACACAGAATTAAAGATGGAAATCTTTAAAAATCTTCCCCTCTGAAACCAGAAGATAAAGAGCTTTGATATTTTGTATGCAGCACTTCCTTGTGCACCTCCTAAAACAGCTATCAAGCTCTACCCCAGTGCACTCTATTTAACCCTTGTCATGCTGGGTGTAAAATCCTCTAAACAATGTGATGAAATCAAAGGACTGAAAGCATTGTTAACACTCTATTTTGGTTTTATATTAGTTAGAACATGATACAAATAAACTATGCTGGCTTTGAAGGGTCAAGCAGGAGGTCTGGACAAAGATCAGACTGTACAAATGTGCAGCCTGATCTTTGTCTAGACCTCCTGCCAAAACCGGAAATATTCCAGGTTCAGCATGGCAAGGTTTAACATTGAAACAAAGAAGTAGAACTTTAAAATCTTCTCTAAAACGAGTTAGCCTAGAGCATTGTCATTTGGGATGCAGCATCTCATAGGGGACCTCTTTGTTGTTCATATGATGTCCCATGGTCAATATTTGAGCTCCACAAAGAAAGAAAACTTTAAAATCTTCTTCTCCAAGACTAAAATGTCTAGGGTATAAATATTTTGGTATGTACAATCTTCCTTCTTGTCTAATACCAGAAAGCCTAGAGTACAGATATTTGGTAAGCAGTATCTTCCAGCATCTTCCAGCGAACCTGTGCAAAGTTGTTTGTGTGATACCCTTCAGGTCATATACAGGCTCTATCCTGGCGCACCCATTTTGAACATAGAAACAAAGAAGGGAAACTTTCCCTGGGCTATATTTGGGCTCTGCCTGGGCACAACATATTTAACATAGATACACTGTAAAAAGTACTATAAATCTTGAAAAGACAAATGAAATCTTTTAAGACTTTGATGTTTGGTATGTAAATTTTGAAATTAACTTTTAAAAAAATTGTTCATTTGATGCCCTTCATGTCTTATCTAAATTCAATCTATAGTTCCTTCTTGTTTTCATGGAAATTAAGAGGAAAATGATCAAAAGGTTTTGGACTTCGAAACAAATTAGAAAATGTTATTCAAAATCTTCCTAAGACAAGTCACTTAGCTAAAGGCTTCATATAACGCATTTGGTTACCAACAGGTGAATCTCTTCTAAATTGCCTTGTGTTTAATATTCCTAAGCTTTTTCTCAGTTAGTGCTTCAGGGAAAATTGCCCTCTTGTCTGCCTTATGGGGCTCTTATTTTCCCATTCATTTGAGCTTTGAAATGATGCCCACAATTTCTTTCAGTTTGGATCAATGTGTTAAGAATTGTAGAATTCTACCATTGATATACAAGACATAATTTTTGTCGAGCGGCCTGCGGTGAGCAAGACAAAGTGGTCACTATGACAAGTTGGTGTACATGCGTTAGTCCGTCCTTCTGTCTGTCCATCATAATTTGTCCGGACAATTACTCCTACATTTAAGAATGGATTTCAAAATAACTTGGCAAAATTATTCTTCATCATGAGTAGATGTGCCATTTGAAAGAATTTTTGGGATAGTTCTAATGTCAAGGACACAGCTCAAGGTCAAATGCTAAAATTGTGTTTGTCAGGACAATTACTCCTACATTCATGGATGGATTTCAAAATAACTTGGCAAAATTATTCTCCATCATGAGTAGATGAGCCATTGGAAAGAATTTTTGGGATAGTTTTAATGTCAAGGTGGCAGCTCAAGGTCAAACACTAAAATTGTTATTGTCGACTATATTTATGGATGGATTTCAATAAAAATTGGCTCAATCATTAACCATGCATCATGAGTAGATGTGCCATCTGAAAGAATTTGTTTGATAGCTTCAAGGTCAAAGCTCAAGGTCAAAGACTAAAATTGTGCTTGTCCTGAGCATAATGCCTACAAAACTTTGCAGACTTGACAGCAGTTGTCCTAGGACAACCATCTAGTATTTATTGTCAGGACCACTGGTATAATTGACATATGCTGGATTTACTTTTACATGAAGGGGCACAAATATGACCCTTTTGAGCTTCAGAGAAGCGGAGCGGTGAATTCTTACTACACTCTCATGATTCACAAATAAAATTTCCATTGGTGGAGCATATCCATATAAGGTGAAAATTTTAAATAATCTTCTTCTAAGGATATAATGGATGGGTTTAAATAAATTTCACCCGAGCTTCTTTATCAGGTTTCTTCAAATGAGCTTGATGAGATGAAAGCCTTGGAATTCATATGTTTTCAAAATCTTCTAGGAGATAAAAGCTGGATACAAACCATATTTCACATGTTTTTCACTGATCTATCCATTTTCCGGGCGCTGCCCAGCACTCCTCTTTTGGTACAAGATGTAGACTCTGGTAGATGATACTGCCTATACCACAAACAGATCCAAAACGGTAATCTGCCAGCATTTTCTGTAATCTTGGTAACAACCAAAGTCACAGGGGGACAGGTCTGGTTGTATTGGAGTGATCTAAGACATCGAGCCAAGATTCTTTAAGATATTCCTGTACCAGAGCAGATTTTTGGACCTATGCATTGTCATGGAGTAATTTGATGCTGCAGACACTAGTGCACTGTCAGCAGTTACCATTTCTAGTGACAGAACTACCTTTTGGGACTGAAATTTGAAGGACTAAACCTTGGGAATCAAAGAATATTACATACAATATGTGATATAATGTTTTGAAATGGCGTGTAATGAGGGGTCTGTTGCTCTCAGATGACAGCAAAATTTTATTTTTAGCCTTAGAATTGGTTTAATAAGGACAGATCTAGGTTTCAACACCTTTACCTATCTCATCCAAAGAAGCAGGTCATATTTATGATATATTTTCATAACTTACGAAGCAAGTCTAACCAGACATTGTTTCTGCTCATCAAGGAGCAAAAGTGGTACCCATCATGCACAGTCTTGCTTAGTCTAAGTCATTCAAGCAATATCTTCAAAACGCTTGACAAATGAATACCAATTAATTCTTCTTTCGCTTGCACTTTCCCTCTTACTGCGTTAACACTTTCACAGTAATAACATAATTTTCTGTCCAAACAGAAACCAGCCTACCCACTTGAGGTTCATTTCCAAATGACTTCAGATCATCAAAATAATGTGCTCACTTGCATCTACTATAGTTCATTTTAAAGTACTTTTCCCATGAACCTTTTGCAAATCAGCATGAATTTCTGTTTGTGGAAACCCTTAGCAATTTCTTTATTTTCTACAATGTTTTCCAATGTTTCAAAGTGGTCATGGGGAGCTATTGTGATCTAGCTGTGTCCGGTGTTTGGCGTCCGTTGTCCATCGTCCGTTGTATGTCAACATCTTGTATGCACTCTAGAGGCCACAATTTTGCCTTTAAAGTGTTGATATCCACAATTTTTTTCAATTGTCTTGAAACTTGGTCAGAACGTTTGTCTCCATTAAACCTTGGACAAGTTCAATATTGGATGATATGAGGTCAAAAACTAGGTCACTAGGTCAAATATTAGAAATACCTTGAGTGCACTCTAAAGGTCACATTTTTGCCTCAAATGTCTTGATATATGGTCAGAATATTTGTCTGCATAATATCTAGGTCAAGTTCGATTTTGGGTTATGTTGGGTCAAAAACTAAGTCACAAGGTCAAATCCTAGAAAATATCTTGTGTGCACTCTAGAGGCCACATTTTAGACTCAAATCGATGATATTTGGTCAGAATGTTTGTTGCCATGTTATCTCAGCCAAGTTCAAATTTGGGTCACATGTGGTCAAATAGAGGCGCTTGAGTGCCTGTATCGCTCCACAGGCCTGAATGTTGTGATTTAACAAATACTATTTTCAGGAACTCAATATAAACTGAATCGTCTTTGCCATATACCTGGCAACTAAATCTGGTCACTAAAATCTTTGAAACAGTTCTCGAGAAGCATTTTGAAATTTTCACTGTTTTACAAAAGTCAAGTTGGGTTACCTAAAATTCATTTACTAACTTAGATGAAAAGGTTTTTACAACATTTCACTGTTACCAAATATGGACATATGCCATGACAATAAAAGCCATGTTTCTCAACTGATCAAATTTATATTACGGAATCTGACAACTTCCTGAGGATCACTCCTGCAATATTTGGTTGAAATTCCCCAACAGGTTTCTCAGAAGAAGAGTTATATGGAAATGAGATCTACCCTACCAAAAAACCATGATTTTCATCCAATCAAATTCATTGAAGAAATCCAATTAAGGGTTGCAAAAGTATAATTCTTCTGAAATTTGGTTGAAATTGATTAAATCTTTTCTGAGAAAAAAGATTTTTAAGGTTTTGACTATATAACATATATGGAAATTAGCCCAGTCTATTAAAGCTATGTTTTTCATCCAGTCAAAATTCTTTTATACAATCTGATAAAAAGTCACAACAGGGTTATGCCTGTGGCATAAGTTGAAATCAATTGACTTGTTTCAGATAAAAAGATATTCAAAGTTTTTTCCATATATGGAAATTTGCTCAGCCCAATTGCCCATTTTTATCATCTGATCAAACTTCTTAGAAGGAATCAGACCAAGGGTAACCAAGGATCATGCCTGTGAAATTTGGTTGAAATCCATCAAATTGTTTCTGAGAAGAAGATTTTTAAAAGTTTTACCATATATGGAGATTCGTCCCGCCCATTAAAGCCATGGTTTTAGTCCGAATAAAATTCTTTGAAAGAAATTCTTTGATAAAGAGTAACAAGAGGATCATTTCTGTGAGATTTGGTTGAATGCCATGTAGTACTTTCTGAGAAGAAGACTTTTAAAGATTTCACCCTATTTCATGGTTTCTGAGAAGAAGATTTTTAAAGGTTTTACCATATATGGAAATAACTCCACCCATTAAAGCCATGTTTTTCATCCGATCACCATTCTTTGAAGGAAACTGATAAAGTGACCCACCAAAGAATCATTTCTCTGAAATTTGTTTGAATTCTGTTCAGTACTTTCTGGAAAGAAGATTTTTAAGGTAAAACTTTACAGGCTGAACAACGAATGACACGATGGACACATGGACATGTGCATTACGGACACAACACCATGACAATAGCCTTGCTGGCCTTCAGCCAGTGGAGCTAAAAACCAGGTCAAATCCTAGAAATAATCTTGTGTACACTCTGTAGGATAAATTTGAGGCTCAAATCAAATGAGATTTTGGTCAGAATGTTTGTTTCCATGTTATCTCAGCCAAGTTCAAATATTGGTCATGGGGTCAAAAACTAGGTCACTAGGTTAAATCCTAGAATTACCTTGTATGCACTCCATAGGCCATATTTTTGGCTCAATTGAATTGATTTTTGGTAAGAATGTTTGTCTGCGTTATATGTAGGTCAAGTTCAATATTTGGATATGCTGGGTCAAAACTAGGTCACAAGGTCAAATCTTAGAAATAATCTTGTGTGCACTTTAGAGGCCTCATTTAGGCTCAAATGAAATATTCGTTTAGAATTTTTTTTGTCCATGATATTTCAGCAAATTTCAAATTTTGGTTTCGTGTGTTCAAAAACTGGGTCACTAGGTCAAAACCTAGAAATATTTTCCTGCACTCTAAAGTTCCCATTTTTGGCTCAAGTGAATTGACTTTTGGTCAGAATGTTAGTGTCAATGATATGTTAACCAAGTTCAAATTTGGGTCACATGGTGTCAAAAACTAGGTCACTTGGTCAAATCTTATAAATATCTTGTTTTTACTTTGGAGACCATATTTTTTTGCTCAAATAATTGATATATGGCCAGAATGACATCTTAGTCAAGTTAGACTAAGGTTGACATAGGATCAAAAACTAGGTCACGAGGCCAAATCTTGCAAATTCATTCATATTTAACATATTGAAGATATTTTTATTATGCCCCCGCATCGAAAGATCGGGGGCATATTGTTTTACTGTTGTATGTCTGTATGTCGGTCATTCAGTTTTTCCGTCTATCGGTCTGTGTGTCTGTCTGCAAAACTTAACCAAACAACTTAACATTGCCAATTACTACCAGCCTATTCAACATGCTCATATTTTTGGCATGATGATACATCTCCATATTACGCATCTCCTCATGTCAAGGTCATTTGATAAGGTTAAGATCACATACTAAGGTCAAACATTTAGTCCTTTTGCGGGGGCATTGTGTTTCACAAACACATCTTGTTTAAACATGAAAATGGTTTAATATGACCCTTTCAATCTTGTTCTTTTTGCAGATGGTAGCTGTGATAGACCTTGCATGAAAGACAGGGAGATGATGTTTAAATGCCAAAAGTAAGATATATATTTGTCATTTCATTAGAATTTATACTCCACTATTTCAACAGATTTTAAAAACTGTTTCAGAAATTTATATTCCAGAATAAGAATATGGAATTTATACGTATATTTCAACTCCTTATTTGTACAAAATCGAGGCCAACACTCGGCCAGATAAAATTTTGTCCGATTTGAAGTTTGAAGCTTTGCCTCATATTTTTTGGAAAAGGCAGATGCTTAATTCTTCTATTCTTCTGTTAGTTTTCTAAGTATTGTAATTCAGGGTCGTGCAAAATGGCAAATGTTTTTGAAAAATACTTACTTTCTTATAGTCCTCTTTTCTATGAAATTCCTGATACATCTTTCCCCAAATAAATACTTCCTTCCTATTAATAGGGTCCCTCTGTGCTATATACTTAAATTGCCCTCTGATATGCATATAATTTTCTCTAAACAATCACATGTCTATTGAGAGAAAATAATCCTCAAATTAGAAGAAATCTAAATATTCAATGGACAATTAAGAAAATAAGGTAGAAAATAAGAGCTTCCTGTATAGATTTTGTTACCTCACCTGAGCTCAATATTCTAAAGATGAGCACTTACGGTTTTGTGATGTCATTTGTCCTTCATTCAACTACCTTCATACACCTTCAGCCGTACAGACACGCTGGAGGCCACAGGTTGTGCCCAATCAACTTGAAAATTTTCTAGTATCTATGTTTGGATGGAATCTTAGTCATTATTGAAATTTGGTCATATTTGGTAAAAAGCTAGGTTACTAGGTCTAATCTAAGATATTTTTTGAGGTCAAGAGACAACATTTCATGCAAAACTAACCTGAAATAATCAGAATGTTTTCTTAACAAGTAGGAATTGGTTTTAATAGAAATTTAAGCCCATTATTGTCCTCTTGCTAATGGGAAATACGGCAGATATTTCTAATGCTACAGTTATCATTGCTTCTAAGACATGTAGCTTTTTTTACCTCTCTGAAAAGAACCTTTTAAAACATTTACAAAAAAGAAAAATTAGTTTCCAATTAAGCTATTCACACGCACTAAAGCTTTTTAAATTGACTATTGCTAGAATAGGGAGGCTATTCAAGTCACTTGGGCATTGGAGTTGATGGTGGCATCGGTGTCAGCATCGGGACAATTCTTTGGTTAAAGTTTTACATGCAACTATTTCATAACTCTGTTTCTACGAATACTTCTACTTTGAAACTTTGCACATGTCTTTTGACCATCATATCATCCCCTAGGCAAAGATGCATTACTCTGACACTCATTTTAGTTAAGTTTTACATGTGCAAGTCTCAAACGTCTGTTTCCTCTAATGCTATTGCTCTGAAACCTTACACATGCTCTTGTGACCATCATATCATCTGCTAGACATTCATTTTAATGGAATTGACCCTTTTTCAACTTGGAAACTCTTGGTTTAAGTTTTATGTGCTACTGTCTAATTTCTGTTATATATCTGTACTTACTAATGCTATTACTTTGAAACCTTTCACATGTCCTTGTGACCATCATATCATCCCCTAGGAAACGATTCATTACTCTGGCATTCACTGTAGTTTCACCAATGGATGAATAATTGTAAACCTATGTGGGATGAGCAGCTGGAGGCTCGGAAAGGATGTAGTGGTAGTACTGGTGTGAGAATCTATGGGCTCCAGCACCGGGATACGACTGAAAAACTGTTAAAACGGGCATTGAAACCATTCAATCATTCATTCACTTAATAGGAATTTAGACCATTTTCTGACTTTTTCGTTCAGGTTTTACCTGTTACTGTCTAATCTCTGTTCATACTATTGCCATTGGTGTGAAACTGTGCACATGCCTCTGCTATCATCATATAAATCCTTTGGCAAATATCCATTATTCTGATGTTCATTCTAGAAGCGTTCCAAACATTTTCGACTTTGAGTTTTAAGTTCAAGATTTTTTATCTCTGTTACTGCTTAGGCTTATGGTTTGACACTTTTAGACATATGTTATTTAAGCGTCATGATTTTGGTACTCATTATTTTGACATTCATGTTGTGGAATTGTGCCTTATGTTGGCATTGAATTACTGTTACTATCCAGCTCACAGAAAAGCTGAGTTTTGCTTTTCCATGACAGCTCTTGTTTATGCTCCCCTCCCCTCCACAGTTATTATAGGATTCTGTTGAAATCTCACAGTTTGATTGTAGGGTCACAACGAAACTTCCTTTTGGAAATGGAGTGGATTTGTCATGAAACAAGGGAATAGGGGCCGTTAGATTCATTGACTGAATGGGGTTTAACGCCACTAATAAGTATTTCAGTCATATTGCGGTGGCTGGAGCACCTAACAATGGATTCCTGGTATTTCTCACACCAGTACTATCACTACATCCTTTCCTAGCCTCCAGCTACTATCCCACTAAAGTTTAGGATTATCTACCCATTGGTGAGAGACAAAAGGGGCCATAAGGATTATTGCTCAAAATAATAAAGGTGATAAAGTCTTATTTGTTATTTTTATTTAATGAATTCTTCTTTAAGCAATTAACTTCCTTCAATATCAGATTTCCAGTCTGAGGCTCTCATTTGCCTCTTGTTAAACTTTATCTCCTCACGAACTAATTGGCCAATTTGAATCCAATTTTACAGAAAGGTTCCTTTTGTGGTCTTCTTAAAATTCTGGTCGGCTTGGCAAAAAGGGAAACATTAAAATGATCTTCAGAAATCTTCTCTCTTCTTGAACTACAAGGCATAGCTATGAAACATCAGTATATTGACTTCTTTGTAAATGGCTAAAATTCATGACTAAATTTAGCAGAGAGTTTCCTCACATCAGCTTCTTTCACATCAGCTTGAATTTTACAAATCCAATGGAGAAATGTGATTGCCATGGAAGTTTGAAAGTTTCATTCTTTAAATATAATTAAAATAACAAAGACTTTATTTAAGGAGGCAACACATTTTATTATCTACTCTTCCATGTTGGCCTTTCAGAGCATCTTGATATACATTACAAAATGTAAATTTTAACAAAACAATTGATATATACAACAGTGATATAATATTACTGCTAAAGGAAGATATAATCATGGTTCAAGCATTGAAGTTAACTTTGCACATTATGTTTAACACAATAATTTTGACGAAAAGAAATATAAAGACAATTAAAATTTCTTCAAATTGCTTTAACTGAGAAAGATTTTGAAATATTTTCAAAAATGTTTTCAAAATAGTTATCATTCAAGCTGATTATTATAAACCTTATGATGTACAACTGACAGAAAAAAAAAGAGAAAAAAATATTCATAACATTTTTAAAACGCTAAAAACCAATTAGTGACAGTTACAAAAAATGCGATATTATTACCAGGTCTGTCATTAAAAAAACCACTAAGCTTTGGAATGCAAGTTTGATAATTTTACCCAAAATACATGGAAAAAAACTGAACCTTATGGTTTGAAAAGATACAACATAAGTCTTCTCTCCTTGGCCCTATTTGTCTTCTGCCTTGATGTTTAGCATGAAACACCAGGTCATTGACTTTTTTCTTATTTTTAGCTTTTAGGTATTTTGATCCTCCTCTGTTTGTCGTGCGGTGTGCGTCGTGTGTCAACAATTTTAATACATTATCTCCTCCCAAACAGCTGGATGAAATTCAACCAAATTTGGCAGGAATGCTCCTTGGGTGGTGCCCTTCAATAATTGCTAAAAGAATTGAAATCTGTTGAAAACTCTGATTGCTATGGCAACAAAACTGAAATTTTAATAAAATCTTTAAAAACTATCTCCTTCTGGCCCAGTAGGGCTAGAGCCTTGATATTTGGCATGAAGCATCAGTACATTGACCTCTTTCAGAATTGCTAAAGTCATCACCCTCGGATACCCAGGGGTGGAGCCACAGGGGGGTGGGGTTGATATATAAATAAAGAAGGATTTTTAAAACCACATATCCTTCAAACCATTTGGTGGATTTCAACCAAATTTGGCAAAAATGTTTCTTGGGTGGTGCCCTTTAAAAATTGCTAAAAGAATTGAAATCCGCTAAAAACTCTGGTTGCCATGGTTACAAAACTGTAATTTAAATAAAATTATTAAAAATCATCTCCTCCTGACCCAGAAAGCTTAGAGTCTTGACATTTTGTATAAAGCATCAGTACATTGACCTCTTTCAGAAATGAAATCATCACCCTCGGGTCCCAAACAAAAATAACATTGAAAAAAATTGTCTCCTCCTAACCCAGAAGTCGTAGAATCTTGAATTTTGCATGAAGCATCAGTACATTGACCTCCTTCAAAATTAATAAAATTTCAGAGCCACAGGGCGATTGGGCTTAAATAGAAACAAAGAAGGCAACCCTTTCAAAACTATTGGCAAATTTTCACCAAGTTTGGCACAAATTTACGTTAGTTTACTAATAGATTTGAAATCTGTTGAAAGTGTTGATTGGTATAGCAACATAAGTTGATTTTGATTCAAATTTTAAAGGAGGTCTTCTCCCTACCCAGTTAGTATTAGGCCTTGAAGAAAAAAATAGTCTTAACTCAGGTGAGTGCCAGGGCCACTGGCCCTTTTGTTTAAAATTCTTACCTATGGATCTAGAGGGGAGGAAAATGTGTTCTCTATACTTCAGTACTAAAGCATTGTAATTTGTCATTGGGACTTTATGATCCCAAGGTACAGAACCTATGGATGTATAAAGTATGGTCAGACCCTCTCATATCATAATCCTAACCTCAACATTAAGTTAGACTATTTCAAGGAGCGTACCAGGGCCAATTTCTAGTTATTGTCCACTCGACCCCTGCACAAAGAAAACCTTATCTTCATTGTTGTTAATGCCAGTACCCTAAACTTCAATAAAACTTTAAAGAAAAATACTTGTCTATTATTATCATAGATTTTCAGTCTCCAGCTTTATGACCTTCTTGCATCCTTTCATTAAAAAACTGTTTATGGTTTCAATTGAATAGACTGATAAACTGTTTAATTGTAAGCTATTAAATGGACACATTAATATAAAATACAAATACAAATATTTTATTGGCTCTAACACAGTTACAATAAGTGTTTTGGGCCCTTACAAATATAAGCAAACATTCACAAATATGTTATTTAGTCATAATCTAAAGTATTGTAATCATAATCAATACTGTTGGCAATGACTTCAGCCATGTACCTCCTCTTCCCCCCAAAAAAGAACCCATAATTTTGGGAGGTATATAGAAGACACTCAGTCTTTCAATTTGTCATTCCGTCAGTCATTCTATCTGACTTTTGTCTTTCCAATGACAGGGAGCTGTTTTGTGGTATTAAATACCATCAATGATAGCTCTTATTCTATATATCTCATTTCATTACAAATCTTATTGTTTAACATAATTATAATGATACTTTAGTAATTAAACCAAATAGCATTTTGAATTATTTGTTAAATAAATGGAGATAGATTGGAGAGTATCAGTTTTTAGCCTGAGATTGCGTAGCAATCTTAGGCTAAAGTTACCACTGTAAAATTTCACCCCATACAGAGTTTAATGTAAAATTGTAAAAACATCTAATACAATAATTATAATATTCTCATGGAAAGTAGATCGGGGCGAATTACATGACTGCGAGTATGAATTAATACGCATAATTGAGACGAGAAGGACGAAGGCGAGATATGACTCAATTGAAGCTGTCAGCTTGATGTACAGTACTTTTGTGTGAGTGTTTCGAATTTGGCAAAATTACCAAAACTTGATGAGTGAATAGACATAAAGAAAGGAGATATATAATATATTTGAAATTATTAATCATATAATTATAACCATATCATATTGTTAAGAAAAATTAAGGTGTTTGTTTTATACCAAAATAATATTACTTATTTAGAGTAACAATGTTAAAACGGTCCGGTTAGACGAAGTTGCTGTATAAAGCTGATAAGCGAAGCTGTTGGTTTTACGTATGATTGGAATGTTTTGTTTAACAAATTAATTGGTCATTCATAGGATCATATTTGCAACCAAATTTGGCAAAAACAGTTGTCTGAAAACAGTTTGGTCGTGATCGAACTTCATGTCAATATATTTTTACCTCCAAAATCTACCAAAAGGAGGCAACGTCTACATACCGCTTTTAAGAGGTGTACATAATCATGTTAACCTGGTAAACGCCCGCCCACCCTCTCTCGCTCTCTTTATCTAGAGATTATAAAGCGCATATTAACATAATGAAATTAGTCTGTGTGGTAGCATATGGTCCGCCCTTCACTTTTTACTTTAAAAATCTTCTTCTAAGAAAGTACTGAACATATTTCAACCAATATCCTTTGGTGGCCTTTATCAGATTCCTTCAAAGCATTTTGTTCGGGTGAAAAATATGTAACGATATATATACATGTACATATAGTGTTACAATACCTCAAAAGCAGGAAGAAAATTATTGTGGGCAGGTTGTGTCCCTTAGCTCACAGATTGGCAGATATGCGCATATTGAGAAAAGATTTGGGTAGAAAGTGACACCGCCAATAATCCAACCATCAAACTTTTTCTGCCCAGGTTATATATCTCAGGCTTTACATATCTCAGGCTTTCAGCGCTTTGATTAAACAATGTCTGTTGTTATAAACAAGAGAAGAGTTAACATATACATGACTTTTTAGCTAGCAAAGCGTCGGCTTTGATAGCTTAAGTTAACACGCAAAATTTTGAGGTTGTCTCAAAGTTCAACTAGTGCAAACTGCCACGGGAGGCTTAAACACTAAATCTGTAAAATGCCTACGCCATAAAAAGTACATGTAGTTCTTAAGTACTTCAGGAATATTGCAAACTCTGCATGCAAGTTCATCTCCTAGGTATTTTAGCTCACCTGAGCACATCGATCTTCAAAGAAGTTGCATAAGAAAATTTCATGTTGTTGAAAATTCAAAAACAATCATCTTATTAGGTAAAAAACAATGTGGAAAATTTTCCACACTGCTTTCCACAACTATTTCCTTGAGGGGTAGAAAAAAGAAGGATTATGTGGAAATGGATTTATTAACCTCGTTTCATTATCATGATAACGTTTTACAAAGAATACTATTGAACAATAGCTTTGCTTTGCTAGCTTACAGTACTTATCAGTACTTTGATTATAGGAGTCGGCTTGTTGGTCTGTCAGTCTGTAGCTTTTTCGTGTCCACTTAATTTCTCGGCATTGGACGGATTTGATTCAAATTTCACAGAAAGACTCTGTATAAGTCAGACATGTGCAAATCCTATTTTGGTTATGGTTCATTGATTTTTGACTGAGTTAAGGCCCTTTTATCAAAAAGTCTGTTTTTTTGTTATGGCCCTTTGGCGGATAGCACTTGTATATGGACCAGTGTTTATTCTAGGATTTCAAAAATGTGGAGGATTTCAGTGCATAATGTACACAATTTAGAAATATTTGGTATTTAATGCTCTATGTTTATAGAAAAAATCCCCCATTAATGTTGAAAATATGGGGGATCTTTGGAAAAAGTGGGGGAATACCCCAATCCCCCTGCCTAGAATAAACACTGATGGACAAGCACTGTTTGGAGGTATTAGTCCGCTTTGCGACAATGTCTAGTTTTATTAGGTAGATTTTATAGCCATCTGGCCTGCAGTATTCCTTGAATTTACCCCTTTTTATCTTGATTTATAAAATCTTTCCTCTTTGGTCAGACGTGTTTTCTGTGACTTCAAGCATACAGAATAGTTGGCAAAAGATTAGGTAACTTTAAGGTTTATTGCCAGTAATAGGACAAATTGTCAAAAAATATTCATTTATTTAGAGATAAGCAGTGCAGTAAAGTTTTCCATTATTACTGACTTGGTCTTTGACTGTGACTGTTTTTCTGTGACACTAAAATTGTGTCAAGTGCTGCTAATTGAACTATTTTAAAACATTGGTTACAATCATTTACTCAACTAGATTCTGATTAATAGACCAATCAATGGCCCCTGCCAACTTACTTCATTTGCCACGTGCACCATTTCCGGCAGGAAGCCCCACTTCAATTTTAAACAATGTTATTTTGCAAAATTTATGATCAGTAGCATAGTTTGTTAGTGACTTAAACATCCTAATAATCTGTAGTTACGAAGTTTTAGTCTCCAAACCAACATAAAACCTAACAAAAATGGCGGCTAATGTCAGAGACTGATTTCAGGTCTAAATGAATTATTTCATTGGTCGAGTGGTAACTTGATTGACAGCTGCAATTGTTCATTTGCTATTCCAGGTATCAACCACAAACTGCGATAACTGTCCACCCTGTGATCAACTTTACATCTGATAATGCTCAAAAAAATGGTGAGAACAATTTAATTATATAGAAAGTGTAATTTTGTTATTTCTCATAAATCCTTGGTATAATGTAACTTGTTTTTGAGGATATATGTATTTTCATACATTAACATCAGCATTTCACTTTGAATAAGAATCAAAATACATTAGTTGATCAGAGAAAAACACTAAATTAATGATTTTTGATGTTTAGTTCACCTGAACACTAGTACTGTATGCTCATGGTGAGATTTTTTGGTAATTGAAGATCTGTCTTCCATTGCTTACCTCTGTAGAGATTACAATCTTGGCTCAATCTTTCACAAAATTGCTGGAAATGTTTCTATAGTCATGAGGAAGATCCCTCTGACAAATATAACAAGGAAAGGGGCCTCATTGAAATAAGTCCACAGGTCACAATCTTCTAATACTTGCTGTAAATGCTTGTACTTTCATGAAAGAAATCTCCATTGAATATGATAACATTCCATCTTATACGAAGTAAAAGAGGGCCTTAGGGGCAATATCAGTTTCCTTCTCATCCAATCACAACTGTGTGCCTTTTTATCCATGTCACTTTCTTAAGATATCTGAATTGTTAACAAATACGACTTGGTCAGTCTTCTTGGTTACGTAAATTCAGGTAAGCAATCTAGGACCATCTTATCCCCAGTGTGTTTAATGATATTTGTTGACTTCTATGAGGTGGTTTATGTTATACATTTTACCTGTGATTATCATAACATCTATCATTACAACTACCAATGTATAAGACCTTATTATTCTCCCCGAAAAAATTTTTTGGGGAGCATATAGTTGCCGGCTTGTGTGCGTGTCCGTCCTTCCTTTCGTCAGGCTCTCCGTTCTGTCCGGCTGTCCAAAGTCATATCTCAGGAACCCCTGGGCCTAATTGGATGAAACTTCATATATTATCTTCCTAGGAAATTTCCAAGAGACGTTTTTTGAATTTCTCAATTCAAGGCTGTGTCATGGAAAAGGGGCCTTAATGTAAAAATTAGTTTTTTGCCAATTTCCTCTAGTCTAATAGTCAGAATTTCATGAAATTTCATACTACGTTTAGAAAAAAGATGTCATGGGAAATGGGGCCTTAATGTTATTAGCTTTACGTAAGCTGTCTTATTGCACTGCAAAAACTTAAATTGGCCATAACTTTTGATTGGTTACAGATATAGTCTTCATATTTCACATGTGCATTGCTTGTGGTAAACCCTTTTTGTTGGTACTAATTTCAAGGTCATTAGTCAAGGTCATGTGTAAAGGTCAGAATTTCGAAAATCTTAACTTTAACTTTGTCCTTAAGTTTACAATGGTAAGTGATATAGCCTTCATATTTCACATGTGCATTGCTTCTGACAGAACCTTTCTGTTGGTATTATGTTAAAGGTTATCTGTTGAGGTCAGGGTTGTTTCTCAAGGTCAACATTTCAAAAATTTTAACTTTGATATTGTCCATAAGTTTACAATGGTAAGTGATATAGCCTTCATATTTCACATGTGCATTGCTTATGACATGACCTTTCTGTTGGTATTATGTTAAAGGTTATCTGTTGAGGTCAGGGTCGTTTCTCAAGGTCAACATTTCAAAAATTTTAACTTTGATATTGTCCATAAGTTTACAATGGTGATATAACAAAATGTATAACAATATATATATATACAAAAGTGATATAACCTTCATATTTCACATGTGCATTGCTTTTGACATGACCTTTCTGTTGGTACTAAGTTCAAGAACATCTGTCAAGATCAAAGTAATTTCTCAAGGTCAACATTTCAAAAATTTTAACTTTGATATTGTCCATAAGTTTACAATGGTGATATAACAAAATGTATAACAATATATATATATACAAAAGTGATATAACCTTCATATTTCACATGTGCATTGCTTTTGACATGACCTTTCTGTTGGTACTAAGTTCAAGAACATCTGTCAAGATCAAAGTAATTTCTCAAGGTTAAAAGTTTGAAAAGCTTAAATTAAACTTGCACTTAAGTATACAGTGATAAGTGATATAGCTTTCATATTTTACATGCATTGCTTATGACATGGACTTTCTGTTGGTACTTAATTCAAGAACATTGGTCAAGGTCAAATTGTCAAGGTCATTAATTTTCAAGTATACCTCCTTTACAAATTGTAAAATTTCTTGTTACTTTACAAAATTGTTGTTTATTCAGTGACCTAGGTAATGTTTATTTCAATTTTTGACCCAATGAACCTTACCATAAGGGCTAAATGCCATGTAGCTTTACATTTTGTATATTTCCTACTCTAAAATAAATCAGTCTATTGTTTCTGCAAGATTTCTCAAGTTAGAGTCTTCATTTTTTGTATGGAGACATTTTTCATTGATAACTTTGATGGTCAAGGTAAAATATTTAACCCTTTACCATATAATGATATTGAATTTTACTAGAATTAGGCTGGAAGCCAAACAGATTCCTTCAATGTTTGTCAAACTTCAAAATTTCTTGTGAACTGAACTCTCAAACAATAGTTGCATTCAATAAGATTTTTTTTTTCCAATAATGGCATACAGTTTTGTGACAAAAGCCTTATTTGGGGAGCATAATCCGTCTCCGACTGACTTTCAAAAATATAACTATCATGCCTTTTATCATCACATTAAAGTTTTACATTACACAACTTAGAACTGATAAGTAGAAAAATATAATTATTCATGTAATCTGTAAGTGATTTTCGAACTTAGGCATTTATGTTGATTGGGCGACCACGTCATAACCACTGCTTATTCAAGTAAATGATCTGTCAATTAGAGTAACAATTTTCAGGAATTTGGCAGAAACTTGAGTTAATTCAAGATAGTTAGTTTTATTTGAAAGTAACCAACATTAGTTGATATATCTTTTGTTATAATTTCAGCTCAAGTCACTACTGATGTTCTAACCTCAGATGAGACCACCCCCAATTTATTGTGGATCATTCCATTAGTCTTAGCGGTTATAGCAATAGCAATAGTAGTTATAATAGCTGTAATCTGTGAGTGTATCAAGTGTTTTTAACTCCACTGGTTGAAGGCCATGATGGCTATTGACCAATCACAGCTGTCAATCAAATAACTTGTTGACCAATGAAATTGTTCATGTAGAGCAGAAATGAGTTTTGAACTCCTACATTGGCCACCATTTTTGTTGAGCTTTGTTGTTGCTTTAGTGACTTAAACGCCATAACTACAGCTTATTCAAGCTGAAGTTACGACGAGAATAAGCTAAAGTTACGGCATTTTGGTCATCAACAAACAATTCTACTTTGAACTCACATGAACCGTCGTCGGTCACCTGTTGTCTGTGGTTTGTCAACAATTTCTTTGAATAACATCTCCTCCCAATCCACTGGGTCAATTTTAACCAAATTTGGCAGAAACTTTCCTTAGGTGGCCCCTTTAGCTAAAAAACTAAAATCTAGAAAACGCTAGTTGCCAAGGCAAGAAAAATGAAATTAAAAAAAAATCTTTTAAAATCTTCTTCTGATGACCCAGAAGGCATAGAGCCTTGATATTTTGCATAAATCATCAGTATATTGACCTCATTCAAAAAAGCTATAATATTTATCCTCGAGTCCCCAGGGGCGGAGCCATTGGAGGCGGGTTTCTATATATAAACAAAGAAGGATTTTTAAACGACATCTCCTCCCAAACCACTTGGCCAATTTTAACCAAATTTGGCAGAAATGTATCTTAGGTGGCCGCCTTCAAATATAGCCAAAAAATGAAATCAGTTGAAAACTCTGGTATCATAGTCCTAGCCTTAAGATTTAATTTGACTATTGAATGAAATTTGCTTGCTTAATTCTTCAGTTATTACCCCATGTGTCTTTCAGAAGTGCAAGAGTGTTTTACTCAATTCTTATCTGGAAATTTAGCAGCCTTCCTTGGCAGATTTTAGGGGTTGCCATGTCTACATGACTTTTTAGCTCACCTGAATACGAAGTGCTCTGGGGGAGCTATTGTGATCAGTCATCGTCCGGCATCTGTCTGTCCATCCATCCGTCTGTTCACAATTACAAACAAAATCTTCTCCTCCTAAACTCACCATGGAATTTCAACCAAACTTCACAGAAATGATCCTTAGGTCATACTCTTTCAAAATACTTCAAAGAATTGAAATCCATGAAGAACTCTGGTTGCCATGGCAATGAAGAGGAAAAAACTTTAAAAATCTCCTCCAAAGCAGTGAGGCCTAGAGCTTTGATATTTGGTTCAAATCATCATCTATTGACCCTCTACCAAAAGAAATACCTTATTCTGAAATTTAGCCCTTTTCTGTGCAATCCCTGATTTTACATAGAAATAAAGAAGGAAAACTCTAAACATCTTCTTCTCCCAAGCCATAAGGCCGAGAGCTTTGAAATTTGGTACGAATCATCATCTATTGACCCTCTACCAAAATACTTCAAAGAATTACCGTATTCGGAAATAAGCCCTTTTCTGTGCTATCCCTGATTTTACATAGAAATAAAGAAGGAAAACTTTATAAATCTTCTTCTCCTAAATCATAAGGCCTAGAGCTTTGATATTTGGTATAAATCATCATCTATTTACCCTCTACCAAAATTCTTCAAAGAAATATCACATTGTGAAAATTAGCCCTTTTCTGTGTGATTCCTGATTTTACATAGAAATAAAGAAGGAAATCTTTAAAAATCTTCTTCTCCAAAATCATAAGGCCTATAGCTTTGATATTTGTTATACATGATCATATTTTGACCCTCTACCAAAATACTTCAAAGAAATAATGTATTTTGAAAATTAGCCCTTTTCTGTGTGATCCCTGATTTTATATAGAAATAAAGAAGGAAAACTTTATAAATCTTCTTCTCCCAAACCATAAGGCCTAGAGCTTTGATATTTTGTATAAATCATCATCTATTGACTCTCTACCAAAAATCTTCAAAGAATCACCGTATTCTGGTAATAAGCCCTTTTATGTGCGATCCTTGATTTTACATATAGATAAAGAAGGAAAACTCTTAAAATCTTCTTCTCCCAAACCATAAGGCCAAGAGCTTTGAAATTTGGTACAAATCATCATCTATTGACCCTCTACCAAAACACTTTAAAGAATTACCGTATTCTGATAATTAGCCCTTTTTTTTGCTATCCATGATTTTACATAGAAATAAAGAAGGAAAACTTTTATAAATCATCTTCTCCCAAACCATGAAGCTAAGAGCTTTGATATTTTGTATAAATCATCATCTAATGACCCTCTACCAAAAAACTTCAAAGAATTATTGTATTTTGAATATTAGCCTTTTTCTGTGTGATTCCTGATTTTACATAGATTTAAAGAAGGAAAACTTTAAAAAATCTTCTTCTACCAAACCATAAAGCTGAGAGCTTTGATATTTGGTGTGTAATAATACCTACTGACCCTGTACTAAAATACTTCATAGTATTACTGTATTCTGAAAATAAGACCTTTTCTGTGCAATCCCAGAAAGGAATAAAGAAGGATATCATAGAAAATGTTCTCCTTCTAAACCATTAGGCCTAGAGCTTTGATATTTTGTATGTATTAATGCCTATTCACCCTCTACTTTATTACTTCAAAGAATAACAGTACTCTTGAAATTAGCTCAACATGGTTTGGTTTTCACTATACCTAGGATTAAAGGAGAAAATCTTTAAAAGATCTTCTTCTCCAAAATGATTAGGTGTAGGGCTTTGATATTTTGAATATTATATCATAAAGCCTTAAGCAATCATACTCAGGGGAGCGATATAGGATGTGTGTCGCGCATTGTCCGTTGTGTGTAAACAATTTTAAAACATCTCTCAAACCACTGGGCCTATTTCAACCAAACGTGGCAGAAATGTTCCTTAGGTGTTGTCTTTCAAAAACTGTTGAAAGAACTGAAATCCAATGAAAACTCTGGTTGCAATGGTAACAACTGAAATTTTAATTTTAAGCTCACCAAAGCCACAATTTTAGCTCAATTTTCATGAAACTTGGCCGGAATAATAGTTAGGTCATAAGGATGAACCCTATTGATTATGGGAAGTTTCTATTTGAAAACACAGGAAAAGGGGCCTTAATGACAACTTCTTTTTATACTCAAGAGGCCACAATTTTAGCTCAATCGTTATGAAACTTAGCCAGAATACTTATTAGGTCACATGGATGATCCCTATTGATAAAAGGAAGGTTCTATTGGATTACACAGGATTAGAGCAGGGTTTGCGCTGTCGGTCGCCATTGTCACCAAATGCGACAAAAATGAAATTCTGGGCAAGTTTTTTCATTTGGCAAAAGTTTGTGGCATCAAAAAAAAGAAAAGTTTGGTTAATACTCGTATTTACTTTGACTAATCTCCGGAAATCAAGTCGAAGGGCCAAATTTGTTTAATTGCTCAAGGGCTTGTATATCGGATCAATTATGTCATCGAGTCTGACACAAGACCAACACATTACAAAATTTAAATACAGTTCTGATTGAAAGCCAATCAGATTAATAAAATGCGCTCATTGGTTGGCGAGTCTTATTGATTTTGTGTTGTGAGTGTGACTTAGTATTATGGACGAGTCGATGACGGCAATTAAATAATAGATCAGCAGACCTCAATAATTACCTATAAATAGGCCTTTTTTAAGAAAAGTGTAATTAAAGTGGGCACCATTTGTCTTTTCCTGATGAGTACAATTGCCGAATTGGGGCATATTTTGTATAATTCTGCTGACAGCTTCAGTCAGTTTCTAATCTCGGCACCGTTACTGCGATTCCTTGCTTAAACATTGAATCCGCATTTATGGGTAATAAGAAGGATATTTTGATAAACTGTTGATAGAAACAGTGGTAGTTTGTCAAAATTTGACATGAAAAGTTCTTCTGTCCTAAAAGCAGCGAGCCATTCCTTTTTTGTTCATTCGTACCGAAGAATGTTCAACCTTAAACTGATTTTTAACTCCATTGGCCGAAGTCAAGGGAGCTATTGTCATGGCGGTGTCCGTCGTGGGTGCATGCCTCAGTGTGTGCATTTGTCCGTCTGTCCGTGCGTAAACTTTTCTTTAAACATCTTCTCTTCCTAAACCAATGGGCAGATTTTAATGAAACTTGGCAGAAATGTTCCAACCATCTTCTTAAATTGTTAAAGAAATTTTGATTGACTCCCAAATATGGGCGTGGCAGGGTGGGGCTTATCTTCACTTTAAAAACTTTTAAAACCTTCTCTTCTCAAACCATTTGGCTGGTTTCATTGAAACTTGGCATGAAAGTTCATTGAATGACCCTCTACTTAAATTGTTCAAGAAATTTTGTTTGACCCCCAAAATATGGGCGTGGCAGGGTAGGGCTTATTCTCACTTTAAAATCTTTAAAAATCTTCTCCTCCAAAACAATTTGGCCAATCTCAACAAAACTTGGCATAGATTCCTTGAGTGACCCTCTACTTAAGTTGTTCAAGAAATTTTTATTGATCCACAAATATGGGGGTGGGTTAATTTCACTTAAAAATCTTTAAAAATCTTCGCCTCTCAAACCATTTGGCTGGTTTCATTGAAACTTGGCATGAAAGTTCATTGAATGACCCTCTACTTAAATTGTTCAAGAAATTTTGTTTGACCCCCAAAATATGGGCGTGGCAGGGTAGGGCTTATTCTCACTTTAAAATCTTTAAAAATCTTCTCCTCCAAAACAATTTGACCAATCTCAACAAAACTTGGCATGGATATTCCTGGAGTGACCCTCTACTTAAGTTGTTCAAGAAATTTTTTTGATCCACAAATATGAGGGTGGGTTTATTTCACTTAAAAATCTTTAAAAATCTTCGCCTCTCAAACCATTTGGCTGGTTTCATTGAAACTTGGCATGAAAGTTCATTGAATGACCCTCTACTTAAATTGTTCAAGAAATTTTGTTTGACCCCCAAAATATGGGCTTGACAGGGTAGGGCTTATTCTCACTTTAAAATCTTTAAAAATCTTCTCCTCCAAAACAATTTGACCAATCTCAACAAAACTTGGCATGGATATTCCTTGAGTGACCCTCTACTTAAGTTGTTCAAGAAATTTTTATTGATCAACAAATATGAGGGTGAATTAATTTCACTTAAAAATCTTTAAAAATCTTCTCCTCCAAACCATTTGGCTGGTTTCATTGAAACTAGGCATGAAAGTTCATTGAGTGACCCTCTACTTAAATTGTTCAAGAAATTTTGTTTGACCCCCAAATATTGGCATGGCAGGGTGGGGCTTATTTTCACTTTAAAATCATTAAAATCTTTGCCTCTCAAACCATTTTGCCTATTTCATTGAAACTTGGCATGAAAGTTCCTTGAGTGACCCTCTACTTAAATAGTTCAAGAAATTTTGTTTGACCCCCAAATATTGGCGTGGCAGGGTTGGGCTTATCTTCACTTTAAAATCATTAAAATCTTCGCCTCTCAAACCATTTTGCCTATTTCATTGAAACTTGGCATGAAAGTTCCTTGAGTGACCCTCTACTTAAATTGTTCAAGAGATTTTGTTTGACCCCCAAATATTGGCGAGGCAGAGTGGCTTATTTTCACTTTAAAATCATTAAAATCTTCTCCTCTCAAACCATTTTGCCTATTTCATTGAAACTTGGCATGGATATTCCTTGAGTGACCCTCTACTTAAATTGTTCAAGAAATTTTGATTGACCCCCAAATATTGGCATGGCAGGGTGGGGCTTATCTTCACTTTAAATTCATTAAAATCTTCGCCTCTCAAACCATTTTGACTATTTCATTGAAACTTGGCATGAAAGTTCCTTGAATGACCCTCTACTTAAATTGTTCAAGAAATTTTGTTTGACCCCCAAAATATGGGCGTGGCAGGGTAGGGCTTATTCTCACTTTAAAATCTTTAAAAATCTTCTCCTCCAAAACAATTTGACCAATCTCAACAAAACTTGGCATGGATATTCCTTGAGTGACCCTCTTCTTAAGTTGTTCAAGAAATTTTTATTGATCCACAAATATGGGGGTGGGTTAATTTCACTTAAAAATCTTTAAAAATCTTCTCCTCTCAAACCATTTTGCTGGTTTCATTGATACTAGGCATGAAAGTTCATTGAGTGACTCTCTACTTAAATTGTTCAAGAAATTTTGTTTGACCCCCAAATATTGGCGTGGCAGGGTGGGGCTTATTTTCACTTTAAAATCATTAAAATCTTCGCCTCTAAAACCATTTTGCCTATTTCATTGAAACTTGACATGGATATTCATTGAGTGACCCTCTACTTAAATTGTTCAAGAAATTTTGATTGACCCCCAAATATTGGCGTGGCAGGGTGGGGCTTATCTTCACTTTAAAATCTTTAAAATCTTTGCCTCTCAAACCATTTTGCCTATTTCATTGAAACTTGGCATGAAAGTTCCTTGAATGACCCTCTACTTAAATTGTTCAAGAAATTTTGTTTGACCCCCAAAATATGGGCGTGGCAGGGTAGGGCTTATTCTCACTTTAAAATCTTTAAAAATCTTCTCCTCCAAAACAATTTGACCAATCTCAACAAAACTTGGCATGGATATTCCTTGAGTGACCCTCTACTTAAGTTGTTCAAGAAATTTTTATTGATCCACAAATATGGGGGTGGGTTAATTTCACTTAAAAATCTTTAAAAATCTTCTCCTCTCAAACCATTTGGCTGGTTTCATTGATACTAGGCATGAAAGTTCATTGAGTGACTCTCTACTTAAATTGTTCAAGAAATTTTGTTTGACCCCCAAATATTGGCGTGGCAGAGTGGGGCTTATTTTCACTTTAAAATCATTAAAATCTTCGCCTCTAAAACCATTTTGCCTATTTCATTGAAACTTGGCATGGATATTCCTGGAGTGACCCTCTACTTAAATTGTTCAAGAAATTTTGATTGACCCCCAAATATTGGCGTGGCAGGGTGGGGCTTATCTTCACTTTAAAATCTTTAAAATCTTTGCCTCTCAAACCATTTTGCCTATTTCATTGAAACTTGGCATGAAAGTTCCTTTAGTGACCCTCTACTTAAATAGTTCAAGAAATTTTGTTTGACCCCCAAATATTGGCGTGGCAGAGTGGCTTATCTTCACTTTAAAATCATTAAAATCTTCGCCTCTCAAACCATTTTGCCTATTTCATTGAAACTTGGCATGGATATTCCTTGAGTAACCCTCTACTTAAATAGTTCAAGAGATTTTGTTTGACCCCCAAATATTGGCATGGCAGTGAGGGGCTTGTTTTTGCTTCAAAATCTTTAAAAAATTTTGCCTCCCAAACCATTTGACCAATCTTAACAATACTTGGGATGAAAGTTACTTGGGTGACCCTATACTTGAATTGATCATGAAATCTTGATTGCAACCTAAATTTTGGTTTGGCAGGGCAGGGCTTTTTTTTAATCTAAAATCTAAAAATTTTACTTCCAACTCATTTTACCAAATTTCAATGAAACTTGTCATCAATATTCCTTAGGTGACCCTTTACTCAAATTGCTCATGAAATTTTGATGGGCCCATAAATATGGGTATGGCAAGGCATGTAAATATGGGCAAGGCAAATGATCACTTTGAAAACTTATAAAATCTTCTCCTCCCTATCAATTGGACTAATTTCAATGAATCTTGGTATGAATGTTCCATGGATGACCCTTTACTTAGATTGTTCCTGAAAATATGTTTAGAATATTTTAGTTGTTGCAATCACCTAAATGTTGGTAAAGGGTATGCGGGTTAGGGGTAATTGAATATTTTGGAAGAATTCGGGTCAGACCCAGTAAATCATCACAAAATGGTTGTAAAGAGTCTAGAGTCAGAGTTTCAGAGTGAGCTTTATTTAGTAGAAATATTAATTTATCACTTTTAAACATGTAAATAATAATAATAATAATGTCTTTATTTAAAGAGGCAAACACAGTTGGGTGAACCCAGTCTTCCCTATGGGCCTCTATGTAAACAAATTTAACAATAATTAGAGTAAATATTACATCAAACAAAATATGCAGATGAATTATTGTGAAACAGGCACATTGTACACATAAACATTAATTGTAATCTGTTTAGAAATAATCTTATATGTAACTAATACTTAGAAAGAAGGCATTTGAAAAGATTGTAGGAAAGTAGCATTTAGAAACTGTTTTTTTTTTTCGTCTTGTTGTTGTTGTTCCAACATTTTTCATCACTGGAAATGGCTCGTTTACCTTTTCTCTATTCATGCATTTAATATGAAGTGATAAATGAATGATTTGCATTGTAGATAATACAGTTAAAAAATCAATAATAAATATCAAATATAATCACATAGAAATAACACTATTGCCACCTGAATACCACCATGCTAGGTATGTGGTTTTGAATTTATTTATAGTTTCACTGTTTCTTACATATAGAGGTATTTGGTTCCATAATTTAGGACCAGAGTAACTGAATGATTTTCTATAAAATTCAATTGAATTGAATCATGGGCATTGCCAACAAAGTATTGTCATGGCATTGCATCAGTCTGGGCATGTATCTATAAACTTTTTCTATAAAACAATACCTCAGAAACTACTGGATGCATTTCAACAGAAATTCAATTGTATTATCCATAGCAATATTTTGATTTGATGAAATCCACAGTAATTATAGACAGGGCCTATCTCTATAAATAGTATGCAGTGAAATCTCCTCAGAAACTGCTAGTTGACATTCAGAAAATTCCACCGGAATGATCCTTGGTTGACCTTAAAACCACTTCCTTCAAGAAATTTGGAGGAGATAAAAACACATTGCTCTTATTGGAGGTGCTAAATTCCATATATCAAGGGCTTAGAGCAAAAATATAGTATGGCTCTATAAAATGTATAGAGCCATAATTTGTTTTTGCTCTAAGCCAACAAAATGGAATATCATGAAATCTTCAACTATTTCATTCTCAGAAACTATAATTATGCTGGAATTCAACCAAAATTCACAGGTATTCAATCCTTTGGTGACTCTTTACCACGTTTTCTCAAGAATATTGGGCAGCTGAATTTTTTTATTTTTTTATAGCTCACCTGAGCACATTGTGTTCATGAGACCTTTCTGATCATGCAGTGTCTGGTGTGTGACATCCATTGTCTATCATCTGTAAACATCTTGTGTCACTCTAAAGGCCACATTTCTATATGCCCATAGGGCTGTAATATGTTATTGCCCCGGTGGTCCGTCCATTCATCAGTCCTTCTGTTAGAAAGTTTTGTGTTCGTATCTCCTCCTATAGTATAAATAGGAATGAACTGAAACTTGGCTCGATGAATATCAATGATGTCTTGTTGTGCATAAGACCTTTGAAATTCAAATCACTCTAGTCTTTCTTGAAGGTTCTGCCCTTGATTTGAAAAAAAAAAATCACTATATTTCATGTGTTCGCAACTCCTCCTATAGTATCAATGAGAATGAACTGAAACTTACCATATGATTCTCTATGATATCTAGTTGTGTATAAGACCTTTGAAATTCAAATAACTCTAGTTATACCCCCCAAAATTATATTTAGGGGGTATATAGGAGTCAGCTTATCAGTCGGTTGGTCTGTCAATCTGTCTGTCTGTAGCTTTTTCGTGTCCGCTCAATTTCTCGGCAACCATTGGACAGATTTGCTGATATAATCAGTATCAAGCAGAGATGAGCATATTCCATTTTGGTTACGGTCCATTGATTTTTGATGGAGTTATGGCCCTTTGGAGAAAAATCATGGACGGATTTGATTCAAATTTCACAATAATACTCGGTATAAGTCAGACATGTGCACCCCCTATTTTGGTTATGGTCCATTGATTTTTGACTGAGTTATGGCCCTTTAATTTAAAAGTCCGTTTTTTTGTTATGGCCCTTTGGTGGATAGCACTTGTATATGGACAAGTGCTGTAGTGGGGTATTAGTTAGCTTTGCGACAATGTCTAGTTGTTCTTGAATTATCTGGCCCTAAAGTGAAAAAAATCATTATATTTCATGTTTGCACAAGTCCTCATAAAGTTTCAATGGCAATAAACTGAAACTTGCTACAATGTATCCTTATGATGTCTAGGTGAAAGCTTTGATCTTGTTAGAAGCCAGTTGATGGATTTCAACCAAATTTCACAGAAATGATCCTTGGGTGACTCTTTATCAAATTCCTTCAGAGAATTCTGATCAAATGAAATACATGGCTGTAATGGGTGGGGCAAATTTCAATATTTGGTAAAAGCTTTGAAATTCTTTGTCTCGGAAACCAGTTGGATGAATTTTAACAAAATTTTACTAGATTGATCGTTTAGTGGCTCTTTATCAGATTATCAAAAAGAATTTTGATCATAACAAAAATGTGGCTTAAATGGGCAGGGCTTATATTTCCATATATGATATATACTGAAAATGGACTGTCGATGGATTTCAATCAAATTTCACAGGAATGATCCTCATATGACTGTTTGTTGGTTACCTTCATATGATTTTGCTTGTTTGAAAAGCTTGGCTATTATGGTTGTGGCTTATGTCCATAAATGGCATACTGTGAAAATTTTTAGCTTACCTGAGCAGGAAGCGCTCTGGGTTATCTATTGTGATTGGTCATTGTCTGTCCGTCCATCTATCCATCTGTCCATACCTCCATTCACAATTACAAAATCAAATCTTCTCCTCATAAACTTACCATGGAATTTCAACCAAACAGAAATGATCCTCAGGTCATGCTCTTTCAAAATACTTCAAAGAAATGAAAACCAGGAAGAACTTTGGTTGCCATGGCAACCAAGTCAAACATAGTTCTATGTGGTACACCTTCAATTCTTGAAAGAAGTTTTGATATTTTAAATTGTGACCCACCACAATTTAAAGTTTGTTTACATAAAGTTATGACGTCATTGGTGACATTTTTACTTTCGCTAGTCATTCATACAACTAGTTAGGTCATGGAGCTTAACAAACTTGTCCATAAAGTATAATTATCAGCACATTGACATATAACAGTCGATGCCGACGATTAGCGAATATTTACGGTGATGAATCGTGTGCATTAGACTCTATTTCAAAGTGTAAACAAATACTAGTTGAAATCAGTAAGAAAAACACAAAATACTCTTTCCAGAGAAATTCAGTCATACCCTCCTAAATTTGTATATTGGCATTAAGAAGGTCCTTTTGGCTTTAGTGACCAAATAAACAGTAGGTTGTTTAAAGATATGACTTTATCAACAGGAATTCTATTTCTACATAAAAAAGCATGTAAAGATTTCAGAGCTGCAATGTTTTAAGCAAATGGTCAAAATATCCTGTGGCATTTAAAACTTTTTGGCGGAAAAGATATAAGTATTAAGATGTGATTTCATAATAAGGATAACTTAACAGACAAAGTTGAAAGTCTTTTTTAAGCTCACCTGAGCACAAAGTGCTCTATAAAGTTATTTGATTGCCTTTTGTCCAGCATTCATCCATTGCGAGTCATTGCGAGTCATCAATCAACACTTTCTGAAAACAACATCTTTCCCAAAGAACTGGGCAGTTGCATCAATGTTCCTTAGGTGGCCCCCTCCAAAGTAGAATCCAAATCTGTTGAAACTCTGTTTGCCATGGCAAGAATAGTTAGATGTTAAAATTATCTTTAGAAAATCTACTCATGACCCTGAAGGCGTAGAGACTTGAAATTTTGAATGAAATATAGGTATATTGACTTCTTTCAAAATTTCTTTAAATCAATACCCTCTGGTCATCATGGATGGAGCCCCAGGGGGTGTATATAGAAATATAGAAGGATTTTTAGGTGACCTGACCAAAGGTCATGTTGACCTATTGCGATCGTGTTTTGTCAGTCATTGTGCGTTAACTTTTTACATCTTTACTTTTTCTAAAGAACCCTTTGAAGGGTTTCAACCAAACTTGGCAGAAAGGCATCCCCATTGGAAGGCATTTCAGATTTGTACACGTCATGGAGTTTTATTTGGGACCCTATAAGTGTTAAAAACAGGCAAAAAAGGGTACATCTTTAAAAAACTTCAGGATTAGAATTAGCTTATTCTGGACGCCACAAGTTTAACATAGGCTTCTATGGTGAAAATTTTTAAAAATCTTCTCTAAAACGTGAGGGCCTAAAGTTTTGATATTTGGTATATAGCATCACCTAGACCTCTATCAAGATTGTATAAATTATTGCCCCATGGTCATAGTTCGCGCAAACGTCATAAGTTTTACATGGAGCTTTTATAGTGAAAATTTAAAGAATCTTCTTCTCCAAAAACAGGAGGGCCTTGAGAGCTTTCATATTTGGTATATAGCATCAACTTGTGGACTCCTATCAAGAATGTGTAAATTATGGCTCCAGGATCAGAGTTAGCCCGTTCCTATATGTCACAAGTTTAACATAGGCTGATATAGTAAAAACTTTAAAAATCTTCTTCTCCCAAACTTTGGAACTTTGACATTTGGAAATTAGCATCATCTTAATGACCTTTATCAAGACTTTATAAATTATTGCCCCATGGTCATAATTAGCCAATCCCCAAACATCACAAATTTTACATAGGTCTTGTATAATGAAAATTGCAAAAATCTTCTTCTCCCAAACGGGAGGGTTTTTGGCTTTGATATTTGATATTAAGCATTATCTGGTGGACCTCTACCAAGATCGTATAAGTTATAGTCCCATGGTCATAATTAGCCCATCCCCCGACGTCACAAGTTTTTCATAGGTCTAGTATATTGAGAATTTTAAAAATATTCCTCTCAAAACAGGAGGGCCTAGAGCTTTGATATTTAGTTACAGCATCATCTGGTGGAACTCTATCAGATTGTATTCCTTGCTGTCACAAGTTTAAAATGGACTTGTATAGTGAAAACTTTAGAAATCTTGTTCTCCCAAACAGAAAGGCCTAGAGCTTTCATGTTTGGTATGAAGCATGATCTAGTAGACTTTTATCTGTTTTTAGTTCACTTGAATTGCTCAAGATAAACTTTTTGATCACCTTTTGTCCGTCATGCATTGTCTGTTGGAAGGCATCAACATTTTTTAAACATCTTTCTTTCCTCAGTAACTTTGGAAGGATTTCATCCAAACTTGGCAAAAATGTTCCTTGGGTGGCAGGGCGGGGCTTATTATCCCACGCTCGGGGGATATTGTTTTTTGCCTTGTTGGTCTGTCCTTCCTTCCGTCCATCCTTCCGTCAGTCCGAGAATCGTTTGCGCGCTATTTCTTTGGAATCATTTACTGGACTTCAATGAAACTTTGTGGAAAGCTTCACTACAAAGAGGAGATGGGCATATTATTGGGGTATATCCGGTTTGACTATTAAATTTAGAGCTACTGCCCCAGATTGGTGAAGTCATATACATACAGAGTGATATCCTAAGATTGATATACTCCATTGACAAACAAAATATTTTCGGCGGGAGATATCAGTTCAACGATTTTGCTTGTTTTGATTTTGAAATCTTTAAATATCTACTCCTCCCAAACCAGATTGCAAATTTCAATCAAGCTCAGCATGAATCTGACCTACAATGGCCTATTGGGCTATTACTGTGGTGTTGTGACTATGAGTACATCAGGGATGCTACTATAGCGCGGTTGGGAATGTGCCTGACACCCAATCTTCAATCATTGGGTGTACAGGGTTCCTATGCTACCGGAAAAACGGGATTAAGTCTGGAATTTTGTGAAACTCTTTCCTAGTTAGGAAAATGTCTTGTTTTTTGTGATATCTTTTAAACAAGAGGGCCAGTAGCCCTGGGTTCACATGAGATAAAGCTCCTTTTTCCTCAAGGCCTATTACAAACTGGGTCGGAAAAGACCTCCTTTAACATTTAGCTAAAATTAACTTATGTTACCATTTCAACAGATTTCAAATATTTCAGTAATTATTAATAGGGGGCAACTAACTTAATTGGCCAAATAGTTTTGAATGGGTTGCCTTCTTTATTTCTGTTTAAGCCTAATCACCCTGTGGCTCTAAAATTTTATCAATTTTGAAAGAGGTCACTGATGCTTCATGCAAAATTCAAGATTCTTCAACATCTGGGTCTTGAGGTTTTTTTTCCCAATTTTACTCTTGTTGTCATAGCAACCAGAGTTTTAAACTGATAAAATTCTTTGGTTGAAATCAACACAATGCTTTGAGAGGAGATGTTGTTTTTAAAAATCCTTCTTTATATAAGCCCCACCCCCCCTGGGGGCCTAAGGTTGATGATTTTAGCAATTCTGAAAGAGGTCAATTAATGTACTGATGCTTCATGACTCTAGGTCCTCTGGGTTAGGAGGAGATAATTTTCAAAGATTGTACTATTGCAGTCAGGATACTGACCTTAATCTAGGAATCGCCCTATTCTCGCTTTGCTTCTAGGAACCTGTCAACGACCTGAAAAATTTATCCATGCTCTTGAACTAATTCATAATTTCTTGTAGTATACTATCTGAAAGTGTAAGCCCATTCATAAAGGATGACCAGGCAAAGCTGAATCACTGAATGTGTGCAGTGATTAAGGTTACAACCTCTTCAAGTTATTTTATTTTTACCATCTTTAACAGTGTTGCATCCAGGCCACTCGCTAGAGGGAATCCTCCGGGTTTGTCGTTATGTCAAAAGAATGGACTGCCTGAACTTACCATCATCACTTAAAAAATATGGGTATCGTAGGTCCCCGTGTTCAATGATTCCTCGGTCTTAGATATAGTTGAAAGTGAAACTAGACATTCCAGATTTTTCGATTGTTATAACCTTCATTCTTAAGATTTTAAAAGATATCCCGCTACAAAATTTAATCCAGTTTTATACATGTGCATCTGTTGGTGTAAATTCCAGATTCATAAAAAAGAGTTCTTTGTTGATTTATTGTTACCATATTTTTAACAATGGTAAAGATATTAGACCAAGTCCATTACCGCGAAAGATGTTTGAAAGTCGATCAACGTGACATTTTCTGAATGCTTCAGTAACCCCAGGAGTTCAACAACTCGTCGGTCTCAAGGACACATGGATATGCGGGATACTTAGACTTTATCTCTTTTGTCTCAGGATGGAAATATTTACGTCGGTGTAAAGCCGAATTCAATTCCAACAGCCATCAATGATAATAAAACATGTCTCGGGTGAAAATTCAAGCTTTTTAGCTCACCTGAGCACTTAGTGGGGGGGGGGCAGATAGAAGTCTTCAAATGTGATTTCATAATAAGGAAAACTTAACAGACATATCAGAAAATGACTTCAATTATCATTGTTAATATACAGTCCTGACTGCATTTGAGGCCATTCAGGCCTTTGATTTAAATTTCAGTTTTGTTACCATAGCAACCAGAGTTTATTAAAAGATTTAAATTCTTTTAGCATTTTTATAAGGCACCATCCAAGGAACATTTCTGCCAAATTTGGTTGAAATTCACCCAATGGTTTGGGAGAAGATGTCATTTTAAAATTCTCTCTTTATTTTCATATAAGCCAGAATAATTATTAGGTCATAGAGATGAACCCCATTGATTTTTAGAAGGATCTTTCTGAAGACACAGGAAAAGGTGGCTTATAATAATGACAATTTCTTTGTTTACACTTTAGAGGCCATTTAAACTTTAATGAAACTTGGTCAGAATAATTGTTTGGTCATGAGGATGAACCCTATCGAATATGGGAGGATTCTATTGGAAAACACAGGAAAAAGGGCCTTAATGACAATTTCTTTGTTTACACTCTAGACGCCACAGTTTTGGCTCAATCTTCATGAAACTTGGTCAGAATAATTGTTAGGTCATAAGGATTAACCCTATTGATTATGGAAAGGTTCTTTTTTAAAACACAGGAAAAGGGGCCTCAATGACAATTTCTTTGTTTAAAGCCTAGAGGCCACAATTTAGGCTCAATCTTCATGAAACTAGGCCAGAATAATTGTTAAGTCATAAGGATGAAGTCTACTGATTATGGGAAGGTTCCTTTGGAAAACACAGGAAAAGGGGCCTTAATGACAATTTCTTTGTTTACAATCTAGAGACCACAATTTTGGCTCAATTTTCATGAAAATTGGCCAGAATAATTGTTTAGTCACAAGGATGTACTTTTGGAAAAACACAGGAAAAGGGGCCTTAATGACAATTTCTTTGTTAATGTTCTAGGGGTCATTATTTTGGCTCAATTGTCATGTTACATGGTCAGGATACTTGTAAGGTCATAAAGATGAATGGGAAGGTTCTATAGGATAACACAGGAAAAGGGGCTATAATGACAATTTCTTTGTTTACAATATAGAAGACACAGTTTTGCCTCTTTCTTCATTAAACTGATTATAGTTATTTGTCTCTAATTGCATTTTTTAACAGCAGACAGTTCAGGTGAGGGATCTAGGACCATCATTGTCCTCTTGTTAAAATTTCAGTTTTGTTACCATGGCAACCAGAGTTTTTAACAGATTTCAATTACTTTTGCAATTGTCAAAGGGCGCCACCCAAAGAACATTCCTGCCAAATTTGGTTGAAATCCACCCAGCGGTTTTGGAGGAGATGTCATATTAAAAATCTTTCTTTATTTTTCTATATAAGCCCCTACTCCCCTTGGGCTCCGCCCCTGGAAACCCTAGGGTGATGAATTTAGCAATTCTGAAAGAAGTCATTGTACTGATGTTTCATGCCAAACATCAAGGCTATATGTTTTCTGGGTCAGGAGGAGATAATTTTTAAAGATTTTATCAAAATGTCAATTTTGTTGCCATGGCAATTAGAGTTTTTAACAGATGTCAACTCATTTAGCAATTTTTTAAGGGCACTACCAAAGGAACATTCCTGCCAAATTTGGTTGAAATCCACCCAGTGGTTTGGGAGGAGATATCATTTCAGGATTGTTGACATACGACGCACGTTGGACGCCAGACAGAGGACGATCAAAATACTGAGAAAAACTAGGGAAAAGACAAATTAATTTGATTAAGAGACGAATTTTTGGGTGATACTAATTTCGTTCTTGATAGATGAAAGACATTGGGATGCTTTATTACTTCATGAAGTCTGCCGTGAAAGAGAAATTGGTATTTGTTTCACAAAAAACCACTAGCATGGTACTTTATGATACCCCCCAAAATATATTTGGTGGGTATTAGAAGTTAGCTTGTCGGTCAATGGTCAGAAGGTCGGTCTGTCCATCCGTCCGACTGTCTGTAGCTTTTTCGTGTCCACTCAAATTCTGGGCAACCATTTGACAGATAATCAGCATCAAGCAGAGATTTGGTTACGGTTCATTGATTTTTGACTGAATTATGGCCCTTTGGTGAAAAATCTTGTCCGCTCAATTTCTCAGCAACCATTGGACGGATTTGATTCAAATTTCATAGAAAGACTTGGTATAAGTCAGACATGTGCATATCCTTTTTTGGTTATGGTCCATTGATTTTCGACTGTGTTATGGCTCTTTAATTAAAAAGCCCATTTTTATTTATGGCCTTTTGGGAGATAGCACTTGTACATGGACAAGCCCTGTTGAGGGGTATTAGTCTGCTTTGCAACAATGTCTAGTTTTCTGCTAGGTGATAGATAGGTGTCAAATTTTACAAAATATTTGATTGGGGTACTTATTTAGGAGAAATCAAAAGCAACATCTTAAGTGTACCAGTAACTGGACATGAATTGAATTTGGATACAAAAGTAATAAATGGCCTCCAATTCATTTCAATGAAAATGTCATATTGACAATCTACGCATCTAGAAACAATAAAATTTATCGATTGTTTTATATGATTGTAGTTTTCTGGACAGAGTTTAGGGTTTTACTTTGACATCAATAAAATAGGGTCCCATGAACTCAACAATCAGTGCCATAATAATCCCTACTTTTAACTATGCAATGTCTATCGCATACCAGAGCAAGTGTTTGCTGTACTGTACATAGGTACTGTTGTTCCTCCACTAGAGGGAGCAACCACATATTCATAAGAATTAAAGATGCATGATATAACTAGCTTTTGATAAAAACTTTTGAGGTATTTCCTCTTTTTTTTGTCAATATAAAAAAAATCTTGAATTTTAGAAAATATGGGAAAAGTCTGGAAATAGTCTAGCAGAAAATTGTGGGAACCCTTGGTATTGAGGGTTTGAATCTCGGCAGCTGCTCATATCCTTTACTGCATTTAGTCTCCCCAATGGGTAGATGATCCATAACTTAATTGGGATGCCAGGAATCCATTGTTAAATGCTCTGCAATATGACTAAAAAATTGTTAAAAACTACTTGGTCAACTTTCATCGGACATTTGGCACACTTACTGTGACAAATACCTTTTGTCTCTCACCAATGGGCAAAAGAAAAGAGGTATGCGCAAGTCAGATGGGAAACTAGTGAGAAACAACAACTGATCTCCAGTGTTTAGCAAATAGGACAACTTTTAAGATTATAATTACTTTCTTTTTGTCTAGCCTACTGTAAATCGGGTTTTATTAGCGAGAGTTTTATTCTTGCTAATATTCTTGCGACAACAAGCTCGGGAATTCAAGAAACTCGCTTAAATTGGACCATTTTGTACAAAAAAGACACAAATACACTCAAAGTAAGCTGGGCATCAACAAAGATCAAATGACAAAATATTTACCCATTTCGGCATCACCCCACTTTAATTCATTTGTATGAGGATTATCTCCTTCTCAGAGTTAAAACTGAGAAAACACAAATCTTTTGCACACAATAAAATTTTATAATCTGCAAAGTCCATTTAGTGTAATGAACATAGTTCATATAATACAGACATAACAATGGAAAACAGACGAGATGATAAAATTCTAGGCGACAAAGAGCTAAAAAGTTGTAACTGAGTCTTTACTGCATAGACTCTTAGATCCTTTTGACATATTGAAAGCTGACGATGTGGAAATAAATTAATTATAAGCAAACAGTTGTACCTGTTTTGACACACAATATGATTATTTCATCTTGGGACAGTTTGGTAAAACTAGAGGCGTATTAGTAATTCATTGTATTTGTGCTTTAAGGGTGTAAATGCATATATATAATTACGACCTTAGCTCTTTCCACAAAAAAATTTACATAAATGGTAAGACATGCTTTGCAATATTACAACGATTTCAGAAGAGAAATCGTATTTCTATAAGAATAGAGTATGGGTAAAATGTTCTTTAATTGATTACTTATCATTCTATTCATAGGTCTGTATCGATTAGAGCTGTAATGGTGTATCAATATTTTCTTAACTGGTATGATTTTTAGCTCCACTGGCCAAAGGCCAGGGAGCTTTTTTCATGGCATTGTCGGGCATGCGTCCGGCATGCGTCCGGCAGTGCTTCCCTGCATCCGTCCATCCGTGCGTAAACTTTTCTTTAAACATCTTCTCCTCCTAAACCAATGGGCAGATTTTAATGAAACTTCGCAGAAATGCTCCTTGGGACACCCTCTTCTTAAATTGTTAAATTCATTCACCCCCAAATATGGGCATTGCAGGGCGTGGCATATTTTCATTTTTAAATCTTTAAAAATCTTCTCCTCTCTAACCATTTGGCCAATTTCATTGAAACTTGGCATGAATGTTCCTTGAGTAACCCTCTACTTAAATTGATCAAGAAATTTTGATTGACCCTAAAATATGGGTGTGGCAGGGTGGGGCTTATTTTCACTTTAAAATATTTCAAAATCTTCTCCTCCCAAACCATTTGACCAATCTCAACAAAACTTGGCATGAACGTTCCTTGATTGACCCTCTACTTAAATTGTTCAAGAAATTTTGATTGACCCCAAAATATGGGCGTGGCAGGTTGGGGCTTATTTTCACCTCAAAAAATCTTCTCTCAAACCATACGGCTGATTTCATTAAAACTTGGCATGAATGTCTCTTGAGTGACCCTCTACTTAAATTGTTCAAGAAATTTTGAGTGACACCCAAATATGGGCTCGGCAGGTTGGGGCTTATTTTCACTTTAAAATCTTTAAAAATCTTCACCTCTCAAACCATTTGGCTGATTTCATTGAAACTTGGCAAGAGTGTTACTTTAGTGACCCTTACTTAGATTGTTCAAGAAATTTTGTTTGACCCCCAAATATGGGCGTGGCAGGGTGGGGCTTATTTTTACTTTTAAATCTTCAAAAATCTTCACCTCTCAAACCATTTGGCCGATTTCATTAAAACTTAGCTTGAATGTTCCTTGAGTGACTGTTTACTTAAATTGTTCAAGAAATTTTGTTAGACTCCCCAAATATGGGTGTGGCAGGGTGGTGCTTATTTTCACAAAAGAATCTTTAAAAAATCTTTGCCTCCCAAACCATTTGACCAATCTCAACAATACTTGGCATGAATGTTTCTTGGGTGACCCTTTACTTGTTCATGGAATTTTGATTGCACCCTAAATTTGGGCATTGCAGGGGGGGATAGAGGGAGGGGTTGATTGTTTACTCCAAAATCTAAAAATTTCTACCTCCAACTCATTTTACCAAATTTCAATGAAACTTGGTATTTATATTCCTTAGATGACCCTTTACTCAAATTGATCATAGAATTTTGATGGGCCCATAAATATGGGAGTGGCAAGGCATGGCCAATTTTCACTTTGAAAACTTATAAAATCTTCTCCTCCCTATCAATTAGATTATTTTCAATGAATCTTGATATGAATGTTCCATGGATGACCCTTTACTTAAATTGTTCCTGAAAATATTTTTAGAATAGTTAAGTTGTTGCAATCACCTACATCTTGGTATTGTTGGTAAAGGGTATGCGGGTTAGGGGTAATTAAATATTTTGGTAGAATTCGGGTCAGACCCAGTAAATCATCACAAAATAGTTGTAAAGAGACCTCAAAATGCTGTTTTCAGTCAAAGTGAGATATATTTAGTAGAAATATTAATTTAACATGTAAATGCAAAGTGACGTAAATATTGTGTAAGTTTACATGTGTAGGAATATCTGAATAGGTACATTTTCTAGAACATTGATCAAAGGGAGATAAATGCATCATGAAGCTATAGATTTATTTCTTATTACTTCCCTTACAGATTTGTATATTCCAAATACCTAACAAAATCATTTTGATGTACTGACAATAAGTTATGAAAAACATTGTAGCTAAAATAAGTCTGCTATAATTTGTTGGAATTCAGATTAACCAAAACCAAAATTCTCAGTATATTTATTTAACAATTTTGAGTTAAATAAGTGTGAGAGTGCTATTGTCATGGCGTTGTCTGTCGTGCATGTTTCGTCAGTGCCTTTGTCTGACTGTCCGTGCGTAAACTTTTTCTTTAAACATCTTCTTCTGCCAAATCAATGTACCGATTTCAACCGTTCTTCCTGCATTGTAAAAGAAATTGAATTCAGACAAAAGAATACTACAAGACCAAGTATTATATGGGTTTTCTTTCATGAAAATAAAATTGGAACATCATGGCATTCAAAGTACAGACATTTGTATCACAATGCTATTGATATATCATGGACACCCATCTTTGATTGCGAAAGAAACTTTATATTTTTTGAGAAAAACTTTTGTTGGAATACAAATCCCTCTCAGCTTATATTTGGCATGATCTCGTGTTTACGCATGCGCAAATATCAAAGTAACGTGATAAGATCAAAGTCATCAGTCAAGGTCAAAACTTTGCATTTGTGATTTAAAAACACATCTTGTTCTATGATATACACCCTTTCTTAGCTCACCTGAACACTTCATCATATGATCTATTGTGATTAGCCTTTGTCCAGCATCTACAAACATTGTTCTGAAATTACCAACTTCAAATCTGGAGATGCTAAAGCCAGTGGAGCGATACAGGCCCTCTTTGGCCTCTTGTGGAGATACTTACGGAAATTACCAAAGTACCAAACAGCCACTCATGAATTCATGAACTCGCTTATAAGTCTTTGAGTCCTGCTCACGCTAAAATAAGATGATGCAAAAATTACCCTATTTACAGTACTTGTAGTGAGCAAGACAAAGTTGTCACTATGACAAGTCCGTGTATCTACCTAAGTCCATATTTGTGAGGGCAATTTTTGGTTGCTTAAAATAAAAAGTCACAATTATTCTCAATAGTGAGAAGATGTGCTATTTGAAAGAAATTTTCAAATAACCTCAATGTCCTAGCTCAAGGTCAAACATGCCTGTTTTCTTTCATTTTTTTTTAATCTTCATAAATAAGTTAGGTGAGCGATTAAGAGCCTTTCTGGCCAACTTGTTTCCTTTGCTATCTGGTCTCAGGTGACCAGCCGCCGTCATAGTGCAGTGGGTAGCACATCAGATGCCTAATCTTCAACAATTGGATGTCATGGGTTTGATCTCCCGTGGCGGCACATATTCTTTCTGACATTCATCTCTCACCAATGGTTTGATAATTGTAAACCTAAGTGGGATAGCAGCTGGAGGCTAGGAAAGGATGTAGTGGTAGTACTGGTGTTAGAAATATCAGGAATCCATTGTTAGATGCTCCATGCGCCGCTATACAACTGAAATACTGTTAAAAGTGGCGTTTAATCTCATGACCAATATGAACCTATGGGTCTTTTTTTAGCTCATCTGAGCACAAAGTGCTAGAGTGAGCTATTGTTATTACCCTCTGTCCCTTTGTCTTCAGTCGTCCAGTGTCCATCAACAAGTGCTTTAAACAGCATCTTTTCCCAACAACTCGGCCAATTTCAACTAATAACAGAAATGTTCTATAAGTGGCTCCATTAAAAATACCTTAAAGAATTAAAATTTGTGAAAAACTCCAGATGCCACGACAACTAAAGTGAAATTAAAAAAAAAATAAAATACTTTAAAATCTTTTGCTTCTGACTCAGAAGGCCTAGAACCTTGATATTTTTCATGAAACATCAGTTTATTGTCCTCTCTCTTAAAGAAACAAACAAGGACCCAAAGGACAGAGCCCTGAGGATTTTTAAATGACATTTCCTCCCAAACCTATTCCAAACAATTTTGGCTGAAATGTTTCTTAGGTGCCCCCCTTCATAAAAAGCTAAAAGAATTAAAATCCATTGAAAATTTGTTGCCATGGCAAGAAATAGAAATCTTCTCCTGATTGAGAAGGTGTAGTGCCTTGATATATTGCATGAAACATCAGTATATTGAATTCTTTCAAAATAGCTAAAATCATTAGGCACAGTTCTGCAGATGCGGAGTCGGGGGGGGGGGTTCTATATGGAAACAGTTTTAAACAAATATGGCAAAAATGTTCCATAGGTTGTCTTCTTTCACTATAGCTAAAAGAATAGAAACTCATATAAACTCTGGTTGCCTTAGTGACAAAAGTGAAAGTTTTAAAAATCTTTAATCATCTTGTCTTTCTGACCGAGGGAAAAAAAAGATATTTTGCATGTAATATCAGTATATTGTTCTCTTTCTGAGATATTAAAATCATTACCATCAGGTCCCCTGGGGGCTATATAGAAACAAAGAAGGATTATGAAGCGACATCTCTGATGAAACAAATTGGCCAATTTCAACCAAATTTGGCAGAAATGTTCCAAATGAGGTCCTCTTTCACAATAGCTAAATGAACATTGCTAAAATCTTTACTTTTGGATCTATGGGTCAAACCCTTTATATATATAAAGTATGGTTAGGCCACTTTTCTCACATTCCTTATCTTAACATTATATTTGACTTTTGAAAGAAAAAGAGCCTTTATCTCAGGTGAGCGCACCAGGGCTAACAGCCCTTTTGTTAAATGACGTCCTCCAAAATTAAAGGGCCAATTTGAACCACATTTGGCAGAAATGAACCTTAAGTGGCCTCCTATACAAATGGCTACAGAATTTAACTCAGTTGAAAACTCTTGATGCCATGGCAATAATAGTGAAATCTTAAAATAATGTGTGTAAATCTACTCATGACTCAAAAGGCGTAGAGACATGAAACATCAGTATATTGACCTCTTTCGATATTGCTAAAATCATTACCCTCTGGTCACCAGGGGTGGAGCTCAGGGGGTGGGGGTGGGTGGGTTGTTCCATATAGAAATAAAGAAGGATTTTTGTGATCACCCAATGTCCACTGTCTGGTGTCGTTGTGCGTTGTCGTCATCAGTGTGGTTGTGCGTCAACAACTTCTTTAAACATCTTCTCCTCCTGAACCAGAAAGCCAATCTTGATTAAACTTGGCAGGGATGTTCCTTGGTTGAAGCTTTTTAGGTCACCTGACCGAATGGTCATGGTGACCTATTGCAATCATCGTTTGTCCGTCGTCATGTGTTGTCCGTCGTCCGTCGTTCATTAACTTTTAATCATTTTCATCTTCTTCTCAAGAACTACTGGGCGGATTTCAACCAAACTTGGTTAGAAAGCATCATTGGGGATGCCAATTCAAGTTTGTGAAAATAAGGGTTCTGGGGGTCATAGGGGCCCAAATCGGGGGCAAAAAGGGGTAATTTTTGGTTCTTCTTTAAAAGTCTTCTTCTAATAAACCGTTAATGCCAGAGCTTAAATATTTTGTGTGCATGACAACTAGGACAGGTATATTATAAATTGTGAAATTCATGCCCCTGGGGTCATGTATGGGGCCACACACAGAGGTCAAAGTTCATCATGTTAAAAAATTCAATTTTTCATCGTCTTCTGATGAAGTACAAAGCCATTTCAAACAAAAACTTGGTGAAAAGCATCATTTGGTAATGACTATTCGGATTTGTGAAAATTAAAAGGCTGGGGGGTCAGGGGGCCCTTAAATTGGGACCAAAAGGGGGTCATTTTTGGTAACTTTTAAACATTTCATCTTCTTCTCAAGAACTACTGGGGGGATTTCAACCAAACTTGGTAGAAAGAATCATTGGGGGATGCCAACTCAAGTTTGTGAAAATAGGGGTCTTGGGGTCAATGGGGCCCAAATAGGGGGCAAAAAGGTGTAATTTTTGGTACTTCTTTAAAAATCTTCTTCTAATAAACCGTTAATGCCAGAGCTTAAATATTCTGTGTGCATGAAAACTAGGACAGGTATATTATAAATTGTGAAATTCATGTCCTTGGGGTGATGTATGGGGCCACACCCAGAGGTCAAAGTTCATCATGTTAAAAAATTCACATTTTCATCTTCTTCTGATGAAGTACTAATTAAGCCAATTTCAAACTAACTTGGTGAAAAGCATCATTGGGTACTGATTATACAGATTTGTGAAAATTAAAAGGCTGGAGGTCAGGGGAGCCTAAAATTGGGACCAAAAGGGGGTCATTTTTGGTAACTTTTAAACATTTTCATCTTCTTCTCAAGAACTACTGAGGGGATTTCAACCAAACTTGGTCGGAAGCATCATTGGGGGATGCCAATTCCAGTTTGTGAAAAGAGGTTGGGGGGGGGCTTGGGGTAAAAGGGGCCCCAGTCGGGGGCAGAAAGGGGTAAATTTTTGTACTTCTTAAAAAATCTTTTTCTAATAAACCCTAAATGCAAGAGCTTAAATATTTTATGTGCATGACTGGTAGGACAGGTATACTAAAGTTTGTGAAATTTATGTACCTGGGGTCATGTATCGGGCTACGCCCAGGGTTCAAAGTTCATCATGTTAAGAAATTCATATTTTTAGGTCACCACCGAATGGTCATGGTGACCTATTGCAATCATCGTTTGTCCGTCGTCCGTTAACTTTTAAACATTTTTTATTATTTTCTCAAGAACCACTGGGCAGCTTGGCTTAGAGTTTTTATATTTTGTCCGTAGCAACCATCATCTAGAAGACTTCTAGCAAGATTTTTTAAATTATGGTACAGGGCTCAAAAGTACGCCATCATTTGAAACTAACTCTGAAGATGATGGAGCTTTGATATTTTGTATGTAGTATCATCACATGGATGTCTTTCTAGACTTTTCAACTCATTGCCCATGAGTCAAATATGCTCATATCTCAGGAGCAAAAGCTTTACATGGGTCATATGGTGAGAAATTTAAGATTTTCTTGTCAAATCTTAAAGGTTCACAGCTTTTTATGTATGCTTTGCTTTTAAATGTCTAATAATGTTTATGTGATAAAATTTTGTTACTTGGGAAAAATTCAAATTCTTTTCATCCTGACTAAGTACATGAAAGTTTTTAGTCCATCATTAACAGTTAATGGTGCATATCTTTTGTTTTAGGTGAAGGAAGAATATAAACTGGCAGAAATTAGTGACTATCATATCTACCGACAAAACATGGATGTAGAACAATCAATCATTTCAATTACTGTACCCAAAATTTTAAAGATTTTGATTTCTAACAAGCAAATAACAACAGTAATTTCACTTGATGACATTCTTTTTGAAATGTGAAATTCCAAATAAATATAAGGCATTGCCTTACTGTTCTATCGCAGGTGTCGGCTCTGTACCGGGTAGGTGCCACTGGTGAAGGATAATTAAATTTCATGCATTCTATCTTTATACCCGTCACTTATAATTATTATACTACTTGTTCAACATGGAAACTAAATATCATTGACTTGATACATTTTTTTAGTGTTCCATTTACCATGCTTCACCAGTGTGGATTGGGGGCCTCTTCTTTTGGGAGTGATCGCCTTGTCGATGACGTTTTTTCTTATTTTTCCTTTATGTATTTCTTAGAATTGATAGTTATAAATTGTTAGGTACTTGTCTTGATGCTCTTTTACTCAGGTGACCGTTAAGGCCCACTGGGCCTCTTGTTTTCAAATTCGTTCAATCCATCCTTAACTCTGGTTGCCATGGCAACAAAAGGGGAATATAAGAAAATATTTGAAAATCTTCTCTGAAACCAGTAGATTGAGAGCTTTGATATTTGGTATGTAGTGCCTCCAAGGAGACCTCTTTCAAGGTTGTTCAAATGATGCCCCTTGGGTTATATTTGGGCTCCGCCTGAGCACACCCAATTTGAAACAAAGAAGGAAAACTTAAGAAATCTTCTTCTCTGAAAACAGAAGACTGAGTGTTGAAATTTGGTGTGCAGCAAATCTTAGGGGACCTCTATCAAATGTGTTCAAATGGATGGCCCTAGGGTCATATTTGGGCTAACCCAGGCGCACATTGAAAAAAGAAGGAAAACTTTAAAAATCCTCTTCTCTGAAACCAAATGACTGAAAGCTTTTATATTTGGTATGCAGAACCACCTAGGGGAAATCTAACAAGTTTGTTCAAATGATGGCCCTTGGGTCATTTTAGGGCTCCGCACGGGCGCACTCCATTTTACATTGAAACAGAAGGAAAACTTTAAAAAATTCTTCACTGAAACCAGAAGACCAATAGCTTTGATATTTGGTGTGCAACACCTCTTAGGGGACCTCTATTAAGTTTTTTCAAATGCTGGCCCCTGGGTCATATTTTGGCCCTGTCTGGGCACATCCCTATTTACATTGAATTAAAGAAGAAAAACTTTTAAAATCTTCTTCTTTGAAACCAGAAAGCCTATATTGATCAATAGATTGATTAAATGGGTTTAACGCCACTTTTAACAGTATTTCAGTCAAAGAAAACCTAGAGCATTGGTTTTGGTATGCAGCAACTCAAAGGTATCCTCTATCATGTTTGTTCATATGATGTCCCTTTGGTCATATTTTGGCTTGGCCATGGTTCATCCTATTTTATCATAGAAAAAAGAAGGGAAACTTTAAAAATCTTCTATGAAGCCAGAAAGCCTAGAGTATTGATATATAGTATCTAGAATCATCTCAAAGATAATCTGTACATATTTTGTTTATGCAAATTACCCCTTGGGTTATACATGTATTTGGGCTCTGCCGAACCACATCCAATTTTAACAAAGAAACAAAGAAGAGAAAAATCTTCTCTGAAACGAGAAAGCCTAGAGCATTGATATTGGGTATGTAGAACCTTCTAGTGAACTTTTTGCATAGACACATAGTAGAAAATCTTAAATAAACCCAATCAACCCGACACCCTATTTTATTTTTAGTACACAATCTAGATTATTAACGCAAATTTGTCTTGCAATGTACATGCTACTTTTCTGGCACACACACAAAAAAACTAGGTCACTAGCGCTATGATTACTTCTGCAGTCATTGACTCAGGTGAGCGCTTTAGGGCCAATGGCCCTCTTTTTAGCTCTACTGGCCATCATATGGATCGTTCCTATCAAAAGTAGGTCTCATCAGTCAAGTATCATGGGAAAATGGACCTTATGATAATTCAATTCGTTTTTATCACTATATAGTCCACAGTTTTCATCAGAATGCTTTTCAAACTTTCACTGAATTATTGTACCATTTTAAGGATCAGTCCTTTCAAAAATGGTCAGATCTGTTAATTTCATGAGAAAAGTGAGCTTATGAAAATTCAATTAAAAAACTCCGTGTTAATTCAATACAGTCCACAAATTTCATCAAATTCTCTTCAAACTCTCAAGGAATTATTGAATAATTATAAGGATCAGTCTTTTCAGACTTTGATCAAATATATTAAATAACATGGGAAAATGTCATTATTAAAATTTAATAAAAGAATTGTTTTTAACGCAATTAAGCCCACAGCTTAGAAGGATTTTGTTGAAACTTTCACAGAATGATTGTAAAGTCATGAGGATAATTCCTTTTAAAATTGGGTCAAATCTGTCAAGAAACATCCGAAAAAGGGGCCTTATGAAAATTTCATTACAAAAAATTCTTGAAACTATTCAGTCCTCAGTTTTCATTCTTAGAATTGTTCCTTTTGAAATTTGGATTACGTAAGTTTCATGGGAAAATGGGCTGTTTAAAAATTCTACTAAAAATCCTCATTAATACAATTAAATCAACATATTTCACAGATTGATTGTACTATCATTACAATATTGATTTTGACAGTGGATCTGATCCGTCAAATATCACATGAAAAGTGGCCTTATGAAAAATTAATTATGAATATTCTAGCTAACACAATGATGTCCCTATATTTCATCAGATTCACTTTAAACTTTCACAGAATGATTATAACATCTTTAGGATGGTTATTTTTGGAATTGGGTCTGATCAGTAAAGAATCATCTGACCTTTTTGAAATTTTATTACAAAATCTTTGTTAACACCAGAAATCCTACAGTTTTAACTCCACTGGTTGAAGCCAACAAGCTATTTTAATAACGACTTTATTTAAGGAGGCTACACATTTGGTTGCCCAATCTTCCATGTGGGCCTCTCAAACATCATATAATACAAACAGTAAATTTTAACAAAACAATTGATATATACAAATATGATACAATATTACTGCAATAAGAAGATATAATCGTCATTTAAGCATTGAAGTTGTAATCATATTCATGCATACACATATATACACACATATGAAAAATAGATAAAAGAAATTGCTTCAATTGAGAGAGAATTTGAAATATTTTCAAAGATGCTTTAATGTACAACTGACACAAAAACAACAACAACAAAATATATATATATTCACAACTTTAAAAACTTTAAAACCAATTAGTTCAACAATGTGATATTATTGCCAGGTAATAACAAACAGAAATATGACCTGTTTAAGACAGACCTCCTGGAAACTTCCACTGTAAATAATTTGATTTAAATCTTCCAACTGAGTCTGAGTTTCTTACTGAGAGAGGCAAAGTATTCCATATTTTTGGACCAGAATAATTAAATGACCTACGAAAGATTTCTTATTTTGGTTTTTTGGTACAAATAAATGTTGTTTTTCTGAAGTTCTCAGTCTAATATTGTGGTTATGTGAAACCTTTAAACATTTTTCTTGAAGGTATTGTGGGGCCTTATCACTCTGAGTGGCTTTGTACATAAGAACTGCCTTTTTATAAAGCACTCTATCAATTCATAAGAATTGTTCCTTTTGAAATTGGGTATGATCCATCAAGAAACATGGAAAAAGGGACCTTATTAAAATTCATTTGAAAAATTTATCAAGAAATTCTCATTAACACTCTAGAGTCAACAGTTTTTTTCTGATTCTATTCAAACATTCTCAGAATGATTGTACTATCATATGGATTGTTCCTTTCCAAATTGGGTCAGATTGATAAAAAAACAAGGGAAAAGGGGCCTAGTTAAAAATAAATTAAAAAATTCTTGTTAACACTCTAGAGTCCACAGTTTTCATCGGATGCTATTCAAACTTCACAGAATGATTTAACCATCATAAGGATTGATCCTTTGGAAATCGGGTCAGATCCGTCAAGAAACACTGGAAAAGGGGCCTTATGAAAATTTAATTAAAAAATCCATTAAAATTCCTTTTTAACTCTCTAGAGTCCACAATCTACAGCACATTCTCTTCAAACTTTCTCAGAATGATTTGATCAGTTCAGTCAAGAAACACAGGAAAAGGGGCCTAATTAAAATTTAATAAAAAATCCTTGTTAACACTCTAGAGTCCACAGTTTACATCGGATTCTCTTCAAACTTTCACAGAATGATTTAACCTCTATAAAGACTGTTCCTTGGAATCGGTTAAGATCTGTCAAAAAACAAGGGAAAAGGGGCCTAATGAAAATTTAATTAAAAAATCCATTAAATATTCTCGTTAACACTCTAGAGTCCACAGTTTACAGTGGATTCTCTTCAAACTTTCTCAGAATGATTTAACCTCTATAAAGACTGTTCCTTGGAATCGGTTAAGATCTGTCAAAAAACAAGGGAAAAGGGGCCTTATGAAAATTTAATTAAAAAATCCATTAAATATTCTCGTTAACACTCTAGAGTCCACAGTTTACAGTGGATTCTCTTCAAACTTTCTCAGAATGATTGTACTATCATAAGGATCGTTCCTTTGGAAATTGGGTCAGATCCATCAAGAAACACGGGAAAAGGGGCCTTATTAAAATTTTATTGAAAAATCAATTAATATTCCTCGTTTACACTCTAGAGTCCATAACTTTTATCAAATTCTCTTCTAACTGTCTCAGAATGATTGTACCATGATGAGGATTGTTCCTTTTAAAATTCAGTATGATCTGTCAAGAAACAGGGGAATAGGGGTCTTATGAAATTTTGATTTAAAAGTCTAGCTTAACATGCTAGAGTCCACAATTTTCATCAGATTCTCTTCAAACTTTCACAAATATATGTATCATTTTTGGATTATTCCTTGGGAAAGTGGGTCTGATGCGTTAAGTATCATGGGAAAAAGGTCCTTCCGAAAATTTAATTAAAAATTTCTTGTTTACAAGCTAGAGTCCACAGCTGTCAACAAATTCTATTCAAACTTTCACAGAATGATTATACCATTGTATGGAAAGTTGCTTTTGAAAAAGGGTCTGATTCGTCAAGTATCACAGGAAAAGGGGCCTAATTTTATTAAAAAAATCTTAGTTAAACCATTACCATTCCATATAATTGTAGACCAGTCCAAATTGACAGGAAATGCAGCCAATAACTTAAATTCTCTGAAATTTTAGTTTTTTAGCTCACCTGAGCACAACGTGTTCATGGTGAGCTTTTGTGATCGTTGAATGTCTGTCGTGCTTCGTGCGGTGTCAACAATTGAAGTGTTTACACTCTAGAGGCCACAGTTTTTACCCAATCTTCATAAAACTTGGTCATATAATTGTTAGGTCATGAAGATGAACCCTATTGATTATGGGAGGGTTCTATTTGAAAACACAGGAAAAGGGGCCTTAATGACAATTTCTTTGTTTACACTCTAGAGTCCACAAATATGGCTCTATCTTCATGAAACTTTGCCAGAATAATTATACGGTCATAGAGATGTACTCTATTGATTATTAGAAGGATCTTTCCAAAAAAATAGGAAAAGGGGCCTTAATGACAATTTCTTTGTTTAAAGTCTAGAGGCAACAATTTTGGTCAAATCTTCATGAAACTTGGTCAGAATAATTGTTTGATCATGAGGATGAAGCCTATTGATTATTGGAGGATTCTTTTGGAAAACACAGGAGAAGGGGCCTTAATGACAATTTCTTTGTTTTCACTCTAGAGGCCACAATTTTGGCTCAACCTTCATAAAACTTGGTCAGAATAATTGTTAGGTCACAAGGACTAACCCTATTGATTATGGAAAGGTTCGATTTGAAAACACAGGAAAAGGGGCTTTAATGACATTTTCTTTGTTTACAGTCACAATTTTGGCTCAATTTCATGAAACTTGGCCAGAATAATTGCCCAGTCATAAAGATGAACCTTATTGATTATGGGAAGGTTCTGTTGGAAACACAGGAAAATGGGCCTTAATGACAATTTGTTTGTTTACACTCTAGATGCCACAATTTTGGCTCAATCTTCTTGAAACTTGGAAAGAATTTTTGATGGGTCATATGGCTAAACCTTATTGATTATGGCAAGGTTCTATTTGAAAACACAGAAAAAGGGACCTTAAGGATAATTCTTTTGTTTAAACTATAGAGGCCACATTTTTAGCTCACCTGAGCTCACCTTTAAAACTAGTTATGATCTGTCAAGAAAAATGGGAAAAGGGGCCTAATTAAAATTAATTTAAAGATCTTTGTTAACACTCTAGAGTCCACAGTTTTCATCAGATTCTCTTCAAACTTTCACAGAATGATTGTACCATCTTAAGGATTGTTTCTTTCAAAATTGGGTATGATCAGTCAATCCTCTTAAACACAATAGAGGCCACAGTTTTCAACAAATTCTCTTCAAACATTCACAGAATGATTATTACATTAAATGGATTGTTCCTTTCAGAAGTGGGTTTGATCCATCAAGTTTCATGGGAAAAATGGGCCTTTGAAAATTTAATGAAAAAAACTTAGTTAACATATCATGGCCCTAGATTGACTTCAAACTTTCACAGAATGATAGTGCCATCATAAGGATTATTCCTTTCAAATTGGGTCTGATTCATCGAGAAACATTATAAAAGGGGCCTTATGATAATTCAATTAAAAAATTCTTAATTAATGCTTTAAAGTCCACAGATTTCATGGGGTTGTCTTTATACTCAAACAGAATAATTATACTTTTGTTAGTATAGTTCACTTTGGAATTGGTTCAGATCCATCAAGTAAAACATGGGAAAAGGGGCTTTATGAAAATTCAATAAAAAAAAATCCCTGTTAACACAATGAAGCCCACACCTTTAATCAGATTTGTTTGAAACTTTCACAGAATGATTGTTAGGTCAAAACGATCATTCTTTTTAACATGGGGTTTGAACTGTCAAGAAACACAGGAAATTTAGAAAACCTTGTTACTAAGTCCAGAACTTTCATCGGATTTTCTTCAAACATTCATAGAATAATTGTACAATAATAATGATTGTTGATGTTGACATCAGACCTGATCCATCTAGTTCACAGATAAATGAGCATTAATGAAATTTCATTTTAAAATCCTTGTACCACAGTAAAGTCAACAGTTTTCATCAGATTCAGTTTTACTTTCACAGAATGATTGTTCCATCATGAAGATTCTTTCTTTTCAAATTAGGCCTGAGCTGTCTAGTATCATGGGAAAAGGGGCCTTTTGAGAATTTATCTATAATCCTTGTAACCAAGTCCAGAGCTTTCATTGGATTTTCTTCAAATCTTCAAAGAATCAATGTACAATAATTGCATTTGTTGATGCTGACATGAGACCTGTTCCTTCAAGTATCACAGGAAAAGGAGCCTTATGAAAATTTTATTTTAAAATCTTTACACCAAGATAAAGTCGGCAGTTTTTATCGGATTCTGTTCAAACTTTCACAGAATGTTTGTACCATCATTAGGATTGTTTCTTTCCAAATTGGGCCTGATCTGTCTAGTATCACAGGAAAAGGGGCTGTATGAAAAATAATTACCAAATCCTCATTAAAACAAGAATGTCCTCAGTCTTTATCAGAATCTCTTCAAACTTTAATAGAATGATTGTACCATCATTTGGATTGTCTCTTTGAAATTAGGTCTGTTTGTTTAGTGACACAAGGAAAGGGGCCTTATGTAAATTTTATTACAAAAACATCATTATCACAATAAAGTCCTCGGTCTTTATCATTTTTTTCAAACTATCTATCATTAGGATTTTTCCTTTGTACATTGGGTCTGATTTGTTATGTTTCACGAGAAAAGGGGCCTTTTGAAAATTTTATTACTTTATTATTATACCCCCCTTAAATTTGTTAGGGGGGTATATAGGAGTCAGCTTGTCGGTCAGTTGGTCAGTCAGTCAGTCAGTCGGTCCGTCTGTAGCTTTTTTGTGTCCGCTCAATTTCTGGACAACCATTGGACGGATTTGATTCAAACTTCACTGATATAATCAGTATCAAGCAGAGATGTGCATATTCTATTTTGGTACCGGTCCTTTGATTTTTGATGGAGTTATGGCCCTTTAGTGAAAAATCGTGTCTGCTCAATTTCTCAGCAACCATTGGATGGATTTGATTCAAATTTTACAGAAACACTCGGTATAAGTCAGACATGTGCATATCCTATTTTGGTTATGGTCCATTGATTTTTGACGGTTTTATGGCCCCTTGATTAAAAAAATCCATTTTTTGTTATGGCCCTTTTTCAGATAGCACTGGTATATGGACAAGCGCTGTTGGGGGGGTATGAGTTGGCTTTGCAACAATGTCTAGTTTTATTATTGTAGGGTCAGTCCACTGTTTTCATTGATTTTCTTTAACTTTTACAGAATGATTGTACCATCATTACAATTGTTGATTTTGGCAGTGGACCTGATTATGGCAAGTGTCACTTAAAAAGGGGCCTTTTGAAAAACTTTCTTAAATATTCTAGTTAACACAATGGTGTCTCGCTATTTTGCCTGGGGGGGGGGAGGCAATGTCCCGGACCGATTTAGATTTCAAAATTTCCGGAGCCCTGCTGACAATAATTGTGAACTTTATCACATAAACAGGATTGTTTTGAATGAAAATCCATAAGGCCCATTTTCCTGTGTTTTCTGATGGATCAATTTCATTCCAAAAGGAACTTTCCTTACAACCCTACAATTGTCCTGTGAAATTTAAAAGATTCAGTAGTTGCCTTCTTTTTCAAATGTTCCAAAGATGATTATAATCTTCAACGAGTGGAAGATAGATGAAAACAACTGACAGATCCCACTTTCATTTTGTTTTTGAAAATTCGGCTGAGTATAAATTGCAATTCCGATAATGTACGGCAATCCACGAAATTCCAATATGTTGTAAAATTAGATAGACAAATAAATAACATTATTAAAATTTCCGGGTTTTACAGAGTACGGCCGATTTAATTATAGTAAAGATATACTTTTTCATTTTCATAAGCTAGTTATCCAAAGTTCTGTTAATCTAACACAGTCTTGTCGATTTTCTCTCAACACAAGCGTCTGTTGATGGAAAAACACAGCTGACGTCACAAAAATGTCGGGTCAGTCCATTCTACCACATGGAATCACAGAGTCGTGACGTACATCAAAAAGACCGACGAGACAAACTCGAGAGGGTCGCCCACGTGTTGCAGTATTTTCCCAGAGTGGAATTTGTTCACAAATCTCGGTCATTTATTTATTGTAGTTGATTTCCGATTTATAATTCGGACGTTTTCCACTCCTGAAGTAAGATTTAATTTTATTGATGGAACTAGAGATATTATTAAGCTGTCGTTTTCGTTTATATTTAAATTATCTGTATTCTGCGGATTTCCATATATTGACTGAATTCTATCGGCTATGTTTCATACCGTGAATGAAAAACTATAAAACATATACAGTCGAACCTGTCTTAAGCAAGCGGTCAAGGGATTTGCCAAAATCGCTTGCTTAAGACAGGTGCTTGCTTAATACAGGTCGGCCTGATGGCCGGATATTTGTATAACAAAAAGAAAGGTTGGCTAGAAAGTATTCATTTTCAGTAAATAAATAACAAGATAAAAGCTCATTCAAACATATTTTCTTAATTTTGGTAAGAATACAAGTAGGCCTATATACTCATGAAGTGGATTAGATTATGAATCGAAATTAGAAAGGTTAAAATCGGATAAAATTACTCGAACGGTCGTGATTAGTTTTTGCAAAGATCGAACAATTGACATATAATCGGCCGGTCAATTGAGGATCAGTCTGCTCGATATTTTTGATTATTGCGTAAAACACTATATTTCAATATAATTCCAATTAGAATCTAGGCAGAATTTGTCTCTGAGCGAGTTTGTTTACCCATTTCTCACCTCTAAAACTGCAAACAAACTTTGTATGAATACGAAAATAGATTGGTTTCCGAGAACAGTAATTTCGATCGTCATACTCGATTAAACTTTATTAATAAAGTTTGAATATCATATGCAAAAAATTCAATCACTGAATAAGATCAAAATAACAAAACTTGGCATTTTGATGACTTCGTAGTTATCTACAAAACACCTGTTAATTGGCGACGCGTGTGAATGTTTATCTGATTTTGACACTTGAATAGATAATGCGAAAACAATTATGCGCCGTGATAATTACTTATCCGTGAAAATTGCCATCGGCCCGAAATTGACCGTAAACTCAGGTTATTTCAAAGAATGGGACACGATTTTGACGGCCGTTGACCGCGTTTTAGAGGTGCTTGTTGAATACAGGTAAAATTTAGTGTAAAAAAGATCGGGGGGACATTGAACTGGCTGTTTAAGACAGGTGCACGCTGAATGGAGGTGACCGGATGACCAGGTTTGACTGTATATTAACGACGTGACGTTTTTATGTAAATTTCAAACCCGTCTCACGCACTTACTGTGATAAATTAATTTCATAAAAGCGTTGTGCTGAGCTATTATGACTGAACGAATGGCAACTGAAGCCTGTTCATGCCTCGATTTATAGGCTTCCCATGTTATAGTAAAAGAAATTAGTTTCACAAAACTGCAATTTAAATCGACGCAGTATTTGATGTCTATTTCTTGGAACGTGTGTAAGTCAAACCGATTCTCCATTGCAAATAGTTTACAAAACTCGATACCCGAAGTTCGGTCAAGCGTGAAATTGCAAATTAGGTCCACGTGCGGATGGGTATTAGACTAGCCGACATTGTCAGATTCTGATGAAAATTTCACAGGATGATTGTAGAGTCATAAGGTAACTTCCTTTTGGAAATGGATTGGTTCTGTCATGAAACACGGGAAAAGGGGCATTGAGGATTGTTGCTCAAAATAAAACAGGGGATAAAGTCTAAAAAAAATTTCCTTTATGCATTCTTCTTTGAGTAATTAACTTCCTTAAATATCAGATTTCTTTAACGGAAAACTTGATAACCAGTAGAGCGTCTCAGGCCCTCATGGGCCTCTTATTTATGTGATGAAGTTCACAATTATTATCAGATTGTCTTTAAAATTTCACAGAGGACTATTGTATGGTCATATGGAAAGTTCCTTTTGGAAATGAAATGGATCCGTAAGAAAACACAGGAAAAGGGGCCTTATGGAATTTTACTCAAAACAATCCTATTTAGGTGATAAAGTCTACAATTATTATTGGATTCTGATGAAAATTTCACAGTATGTTGTAGGATCATAAGGAAACTTCCTGTTGGAAATGAAGTAGATCTGTCATGAAACGTGGGAAAAGGGGCCTTAAGGATTGTTGTTCAAAAAAATAATGGGGATAAAGTCCATTTTATTTTTTTATGCATCCGTCTTTAAGCATTTAACTTCCTTAAATAACAGATTTCTTCAACAGAAAACTTGATAACCAGTGCCTCAGGCCCTCATTGGCGTATTGTTATCAGATTCTTTTCAAAGCTGTTTAGAATTATTAAACTATATTTTTGGGATATGCAGGAGTCTGAGGTTGTTGGTCAGTCGGCTTAATTTCTGGGCAACCATGATAACCATGGGTCCATTGATTTTTGATGGAGTTCTGGCCCTCTGGTGAAAAAAATCTTGTCCGCTCAATTTCTCAGCAACCATTTGTTTGGATTTGATTCAAATTTCTCAGAAACACTCGGTATAAGTCAGACATATGCATATCCTATTTTGGTTATGGTACTTTTATTTTTTATTGATTTTTAGCCCTTTAATTAAAAAGTCTATTTTTAGGTCACCTGACTGAAGGTCATGGTGACCTATTGCGATCGTGTTTTGTCCGTTGTCGCGCATTGTTCTTCAACTTTTTACATTTTGGACTTCTTCTTAAGAACCCTTAGATGGATTTCAACCAAACTTAGCAGGAAGCATCCTTATGGGAAAGCGCTTCAGATTTGTACATGTCATGGAGTTATCTCCCCTTTGAAAATCTTCTTGTCATTACAGGCTGTCAGATTAGATTCACATTTGGTATTTAGAGTCTTTAGGGCAACGACTATCAAGTTTGTACAAGAAAAAAAATTCTGTCAAGAAATGGCTGTGTTAGTGGGGGGCAAAGGTGGGCTTGGTACATAAGCTTACATAGTGACAACTTTGAAAATCTTTTTCTACCAAACCAAAAGACCTACAGCTCTGATATTTGGTATGTGGCATCATCTAGTGGACTTCTATCAGTATTGTATAAATTATAACTCCAGGGTCAAAATTAGCCTGTTTCCGGATGTCACAAGTTTAACATAGGCTTATATAGTGAAAATTTCAAAAATCTTCTTCTCCAAAATTAGAGGGCCTGGAGCTTTGATATTTGGTATGTAGCATCATCTGGTGAATTTCTATCAAAATTGTTTAAATCATGGCCCCAGAGACAGAATTATACCATTTCCAGACGTCACAAGTTTTTCAAAGGGCTTGTATAGTGAAATTTTTAAAAATCTTCTTCTCCCAAACAGGAAGACCTAGAGCTTTGATATTTGGTATGCAGCATCATCTGGTGGTCTTCTATCAAGATTGTAAAAATTATTGCCTCAGGATTAAGATTAGCCCATTCCTGGATATCACAAATTTAACAAAGGCTTATATAGGAAAATTTGTGAAAATTTCTTCTCTCAAACAGATAGGCCTAGAGTTTTGTAATTTGGTATGTAGCATCATCTGGTGGATCTTTATAAATATTGTATTAATTATGGCCCTAAGGTAATAATTAGCCCATTCCCCGATATCACGATTTTTACATAGGGCTTATAAAGTGAAAATTTAAAACTCTTCTTCTCCCAAACAGGAGGTCCTAGAGCTTTAACATTTTTCATGTAGCATCACCTAGTGGACCTCCATCAAGATTGTATAAATTATGGCCCCAGGGTCAGAATTAGCCCATTCCAAGACGTCCCAAGATTAACTTAGACTTGTTTAGTGAAAACTTTTGAAAATCTTCTTGTCTCATACTAAAAGGCTATAGCTTTGATATTTAGTATGTAGCATAATCTGGTGGACTCTTATTTGTTTTTGTGCTCTTTGGACTCAGGTGACCGATAAGGCTCTATGGGCATGTAACTTTGTCTGGTGACCCCATAATAAAGTTTTTAAATAATGCCCCTGTGGGTGTCACTTGAGCTCCACTCAGACAAACCCTATTTTACATAGAAACAAAGAAGGAAATCTTTAAAACTCTCCTTTTGAGAAACCATAAGGTTCCAAATTTTGCATGCAACATTGTCTGCTGACTGTCTTCTAAGGTGTTAAAATAATACCACAGGGGTTTCATTTGGGCTCTGTCCAGGGACATCCTAGTGGATGGACGGGTTTTAACTTTATCCTTAGTGCGCAATCTTTGACGAATTTCGTTCAGATTTTCACTAAATGTTTGTCTTCATGTGACTTACTGCATATTATCAGAGTTTTGTGATTCATTGCTGCATCATAGAAAAGTGGACTTTTTGTCAAAAAGCTTGTTTGTGTAACTTCTCCTACAATAGACCTTTACACGCTCTCACAGCGCATGTATCAAATTAAATCTATATAATCCTATAAATTGGCTACTTTGAACAAGCAAAAATAAAGGTTAGAAATCAAAATTTGGTTGAAAAAGAGTTTCAACCTGTGAGCAGATATATGCAGACTAGTTGTAGCAAGTAGTATTGATGATATTATCATGTATTAGTAACTGAATTGAGTTTAAAACGGCCTTGTATCTAGGCCATACGAAATATACTGTACCTTGGATTTGGCAATAACAATACTTTTTCCAATGTAATAATATTTTTGAAAATATTAATACCCCCTTCCCCGCCCCCCCCCCACACACACACACATGCGCATACAAGAAAGGAAAAATTATAGAGTTACAGTTAAACTCTCTGTACAAACACTGAATGATCACTTTGATGAATTCTGATATACAACAAATTACTATAGTTTTTGTGCCGGAAATTAATGTTTTTTGATGCCCCCGCATCTATAAGATCGGAGGCATATTGTTTTACCGGTGTTTGTCTGTCTGGCTGTCCGTCTGTCTGTCCAGCTGTCTGTCTGTCTGTCTGCAAAACTTAACCTGCCAACTAAACATTTTCCTTTAACTTCAACCCTGATTAAGTTACAATGCTAATATTTGGTATGTAGATAGGTCTCAACGAGGCGCAACTGGGGAAGGTCATTTCATCAAGGTCAAGGTCAAAATTTTAACCCTTTTCCCTAAAACAAAGAAACAAAACAATAAAAATCACCCGTTTCTAAAGAATTCCTGTTTCGGGGCATAGTGTTTCATAAACACATCTTGTTTAATATTTACAACTGTCAACACCAAACAAACGGCATAAGATCCGAATTTTCCAGCAAAATTTGCAAATATGTGTCAATCATAGGCATGTCATTCATTGCACCCCCCTTTCACACGGTAGGCCTGATCACAAGTAAAAATAATCCTTATAGACTAGATTTAAATGTATTTTTTTTAAACCTTTTAATACTATTGACCACATGTTTGGACAATAAAGATAAAACATTGCTTTAGATATGCCATGTTAATACCAATCTCCAAAAGTCTTCACCAAAGTGCATATTTTCTTTAAAAAGTTTCCTTGCTTCAAAGTTTAAGCTGAACATTATGAAAATAAATAAGAACTAAGCAGGCATGCTGTTTATGAAATATTTGTTTCTGTCTGTGTGTCCACCAATAACGATCTCTCTCTCTCCCTCTCTCTCTCTCTCTCACTCTCTCTCTCTTCTCTCTTCTCCTTCTCTCTCTGTATCAAACACGCCTGCACTACAACATGTCAGTTTTATTTTTAACATTTGCATCATTGTAAAAATAGAAATGTAGGAGAAAAGGAGGAAACATTTTCTTGATATAAATAATCCACTTTACCTAAAAAATGCTATACAATGAATGAATTAAAAAGAATACATTGTAATGCGAAAATAGGGAGCATTAGATCATATTGATGATGACTATGTTAATAGTTAAGAAAAGTATAAAATATAAATAATAAAATATAAAAATTATGATAAGAGAGATCTGATCTGAAGAAAGATCTTTTAACAACCTTGATGTAAAGGGTTCCATTCAGTAAATCACGATACATAATTATGGGGTTATTATGTAACTGGCAACATGTCACAAAGAATCCGATAAACACTCTAAGATTTAATTGGTCAATGATTTGATGAGACAAATTTTATCTTTTTATGTTCAACTGATATGCCACCAAATACTAATTCCTTGATTGATCAAAGGATGCGACCAGGCGTCATTTCAATCGGCACGGTTGTATGACATGGTGATTATCTTTTAGGCAATTTTCTGCAATCAAATAGAGTAAAAATGCCTAATATTTTCATTGAATGGATTTGAAATTGTTTTTTCGCTGGAAGATGGGAGGTAGGCCTTCGTTTTAATAAATCTAGCATTACTAGTAGATCAAGGGGCCAATATGCATATTATAACAAGAATATCATCGTTTGGCTAACAAAAGGTCGTAAATACAATTTGAGATAATATGTAGTATGACATTTTGGTCCCCCAATGACGATACAATGTCTGAACTATATTGATCTTTAATTTCATCTTTCCTCGCACAAACTATCATAGCTTCAATATTTCCGGAGGCGAAGAGCTTGAGTTGGTGACTCTGGGGGTTGCCAGATGCAAAACAAGTTAATGACCTTTCCACTGTGCATTTACCTTCAAACATTACAGGCATTTCTTTCAACTTATACACTATACCGGGATATCATAGAATTTATTGTATAAAGTGAAGATAGATAATGACACAAAACACCCGCCATTTATACTTTAAGGCCGATAAAACAGGGTACTATTGGGACAACGGAGAAAAAAATATTGTAACAAACAGATGTTACATTTCCAACAATATTATCTACATCATTTAGCACAATACATTTCATTGTAAAAACTCGAAAAAAGAAGTCAAAATGACTATACGCATTTGTAAGGCTTTCGAAAAACAAAATCGGAAGTAATTCCTCCCCCCAGTGGAAAATTGTTGTTGTTGTTTGTCTTTGAAAGTATCTAATGGGTACAGACTTTTTAGTCATCTGACGCTTTGCGTGAAAAGGTCTATTCTTACCAGATTGTGTTGAAATTTTCACCAAGAAACCTGCAGCATATTATCAGTGTTTTGAGATTTAATGCTGTGTCATTAAAAAAGGAAAGTAGGGCTAAATCTAAAAAAAGATTGACAATTTCTATGGTTTCCAATATATAGAGCTTTGGTGGTACCAGTATTTCTTATCTTGACAAAACATATTTCAGAAAGATGTTTTGTGACATGTAAAATTGGTAATATGAATAAATGATATATTTCAGGTTGGAGAAAACTGCATTCAAAATCAAATGAAGTGTTCAAAAGTAAAAAGCCAGAGGAAGAAGATTTATTGAAGCAGAATACTGACAGACAACATTCACCACAATCTGCTAGTCAGTCAGAATTAGGAAATCAAATTGCACATCCCACCGACTCAAATACGGAAGGAGAACAGGCCTCTGTAGGAACTTCAAGCTTTTCACAGCAAAATGAACAACCAGAACGAAAAATACCTGCAAAAGGTACTGGAAGCTTAGCATCATCACAAACAGGTTCTATCGGCAAAGATTCAAGTTTACAGCATTGTAGCTTTTCTGGATCTAGAAGAGAGTCAGATTCAGAAAACAATAATTCAGAAAGTAATAATTTGTTTTCACAAGATTCTAGAAGCCCTGAACCATCTGAAATATGTGCATTGTCAAAAGACTGTTATAAAGCACGAACTGGAGGTCCAAATCCTGACATCAGAAATGACCATTCTCAAATAAATGGAAAATCCATTTCTTGCATGGAGAGTGACCAATCTGTACAGAATGATGACCAAGCTCCTACCATTGGAATTGACCAATCAATACTGAATAGTGGCGAAGCACCAGTAGTTGGAAGTGACCGATCTTTACTGAATAGTGGCCAAGCACCAGTATTTGGAAGTGACCAATCTATACTGAATAGTGGCCAAGCACCAGTAGTTGGAAGTGACCGATCTTTACTGAATAGTGGCCAAGCACCAGTAGTTAAAAGTGACCAATCAATACTGGTTAGTGGCCAAGCACCAGTAGTTGGAAGTGACCGATCTTTACTGAATAGTGGCCAAGCACCAGTAGTTGGAAGTGACCGATCTTTACCCAATGGTGGCCAAGCATCAGTCATTGGAAGTGACCAATCGCTACTGAATGGTGGCCAAGCATGTGACCGCTCTCCAGTGAATGAATGCCAAGCTTCAGGCATTGGAAATTCTTCTACCAGACAGAATAATTATCCAGCTTCAGGCTCAGGAAGTGACCACTCTCAACAAAATGGTTGCCCAGTATCTGGCAAAGGTAAAAATTTTTAAAATGTAATTTCCATCTGAAATAGAAGATATTCTCGGAGAATTGACTCTTGTGACCTTTAACCATAATCATGCTTTCAAGAAATTTGATGAAATGAAAAGCAGCGTATTATTGGGCAGGGCTTTTTATCCCCCGCCCCTTGCCATGTAGTGGTGAAGGGTATATAGAGTTACCTCTGTCCATGTGTGAGTGTGTAGGACAATGGGTTAGTGTGTGTGTCCATTTATTTTCAGAAGCATATCTTCTATGCTAAATGATGGATTTCAAATAACTTGGCACAGCTGTTCTCCTTGACGAGTACCAGTTAGTAGTGCCATTCTTGAAGCTCTGTTTGATACACATTCAAGTTGAAGGTTACAGCCGAAGATCATTTGACAAGCACTTAAGCATGGGCATCCATATCTGTGACACATTTCTTGTTTCAAAATATGGTGTTCAGTGCAAGTTTTGAAAAATCTCGACCCTCTTCAAAAAATCAAAGTAATTCATGCCTGTTGTGTATTGTGTGATACAGGTGCTCAAGCGCCTCCAGCCTGTGAACTGGATAAAATTTCAAAAAGCTAAATTTAATTAATGATTTTAAGCTTATGGCCTCTTTTCAGACCTTTTTTCCTGCAGAAATCTTGAAATCTGCCTGTATAGCAGTCTGATAAGGTTCATTTGTTACAGAATCTTATTGCTTTGTTCATTGTAAGGGGATACCCTTTGCAGAGCTCTTGTTTACAAGGAATTTTGAAAAGCATTGAAAAACGGGACGTATTATGGGATCACCTGTGATGTCCGGGAGCATATCTCTAAAAGTATATAAGCTATGATCATGAAACTTCATGGGTAGATAGATCTCATCAAAGGGAAGTGCAGTGCACAAGAATCATAACTATACCTGGCTTATTTTTTTAGTTATTGCCCTTTGATGTTTTTCATACTTGGATCTTGTCCGAAGCAGATCTCTAAAAGTATTCAAGCTATGATCATGAAACTTCATGGGTAGATAGATCTCATCAAGGGGAAGGGCAGTTCACATGAACCATAGATCTACCTGGCTTATTAGTCCCCTACCGGCGATCGCCGGTAGAGGACTATAGGTTTGTGCTCCGTTCGTCTGTCTGTCAGTCAGGCCTTACCAGTTTTCTGGACTTTTTTTCTTAACCCTGGGAGATATTGAGCTGATTTTTGGTATATGAGTCCACATCAATGAGATACAGAACAAGTTTGAGTTTGGTTCAGGTCCATTGATAATTGTGGAAGATATGGATGATGGACTTAGAAAATTACCAGGAAATTTCAGTTTTCCGGACTTTTTTTTGTAACCCTTAGAGTTATCGAGCTGATTTTTGGTATGTGAGTCTATAAAATTGAGGTTCAAAACAAGTTCGAGTTTGGTTCTGGTCCATTGATTTTTAGCTCACCTGAGCACATAGTGCTCAGGTGAGCTATTGTGATCCCCTTTTGTCCGGCGTCCAGCTGTCGTGCGTCGTCTGTCAACAATTTCTTTAAACGACATCTCCTCCCAAACCAGTGGGCCAATTTGAACCAAATTTGGCAGAAATGTTCCTTAGGTGGTCCCCTTCAAAAATAGCTAAAAGACTTGAAATCTGTTTAAAACTCTGGTTGCCATGGCAACAAAGGTGAAATTTTAAAATAATCTTTAAAAATCTTCTCCTCCTTACCCAGAAGACGTAGAGCCTTGATATTTTGCATGAAGCATCAGTATATTGACCTCTTTCAAAATAGCTAAAATCATGATCCTGGGGTCCCCAGGGGCGGAGCCCCAGGGGGGTGGGATTTATATAGAAATAAAGAATGATTTTTTAAATGACATCTCCTCTCAAACCAGTGGGCCGATTTGAACCAAATTTGGCAGAAATGTTGCTAAGGTTGGTCCCCTTCAAAATAAGCTAAAAGAATTGAAATCCATTAAAAACTCTGGTTGACATGGCAACAAAGGTGAAATTTTAAAATAATCTTTAAAAATCTTCTCCTCCTGACCCAGAAGACGTAGAGCCTTGATATTTTGCATGAAGCATCAGTATATTGACCTCTTTCAAAATAGCTAAAATCATGATCCTGGGGTCCCCAGGGGCGGAGCCCCAGGGGGGTGGGATTTATATAGAAATAAAGAATGATTTTTTAAATGACATCTCCTCTCAAACCAGTGGGCCGATTTGAACCAAATTTGGCAGAAATGTTGCTAAGGTTGGTCCCCTTCAAAAAAAGCTAAAAGAATTGAAATCCATTAAAAACTCTGGTTGACATGGCAACAAAAGTGAAATTTTAAAATAATCTTTAAAAATCTTCTCCTCCTGACCCAGAAGGTGTAGAGCCTTGATATTTTGCATGAAGCATCAGTATATTGACCTCTTTCAAAATAGCTAAAATCATGATCCTCGGGTCCCCAGAGGCCGAGCCCCAGGGGGGTGGGGTTTATATAGAAATAAAGAACGATTTTTTAAATGACATCTCCTCCCAATTCAAAATTTTGCAGAAATGTTCCTTAGGTGGTCCCCCTTAAAATTAGCTAAAAGAATTGAAATCTGTTAAAAACTCTGCTTGCCATGGCAACAAAAGTGAAATTTCAAAATAATATTTAAGAATTTTCTCCTCCTGACCCAGAAGGCGTAGAGCCTTGATATTTTGCATGAAGCATCAGTATATTGACCTCTTTCAAAATAGCTAAAATCATTATCCTAGGGTTTCAAGGGGCAGACCCAGGGGGGGGGGGGTATAGGCATGAAGCATCAGTTCACAGACTTCTTTCTTATTTCTGAAATTATAACCCATGGATAAAGTTTTTTCCTTCTTTCAAATCAGCGCTAAAGAGGTGGAATTTGTAATTTAGACTTTTGGATCCCCAGGTTCATAGTCTTTATATGTAATTGTGGCCCACTTGTTTCATAATCCTAACCTTAACATGAAATTAGACTGTTGAAAGAAAGAGTGCCCCAGGGCCAACCGCCCTCTTGTTAAGATATGGATCCTGGACTCAGAAAATTACCAGGACATTTCTGTTTTCAGGACTTTTTTATGCCCCCACCAATTAATGGGGGGGGCATATAGATTTGCCTTTGTCCGTCCGTCGGTACTTCCGTCTGTCCCAAAATTGTCTGGGGTAATCTCTGAAAGAGTGAATGCCCTTTGTTATTTAAAGACTTACATTTTGACCAGGCATATCTCTGAAACTATAGTAGCTATCAACTTGAAACTTCATAGGTGGATAGACCTCATTGAGGAGAAGTGCAGTGCTCAAGAACCACAACTCTTGCTTGCATAATTTTGGAGTTATTGCCCTTTGTTATTTAAAGACTTACATTTTGTTATTTTAAAGACTTACATTTTGTCTGGAGCATATCTCTGAAAGTATAGTAGCTATCAACTTGAAACTTCATAGATGGATAGACCTCATTGAGGAGAAGTGAAGTGCACAAGAGCCAAAACTCTTGCTTGCATTATTTTGGAGTTATTGCCCTTTGTTATTTTAAAGACTTACATTTTGTCTGGAGCATATCTCTGAAAGTATAATAGCTATCAACTTGAACTTTCACAGGTGAATAGACCTCATTGAGGAGAAGTGCAGTGCACAAGAACCCCAACTCTTGCTTGCATAATTTTGAAGTTATTGCCCTTTGTTATTTTAAAGACTTACATTTTGTCCAGGGCATATCTCTGAAAGTATAATATCTATCAACTTGAAACTTCATAGTTGGATAGACCTCATTGAGGAGAAGTGCAGTGCACAAGAACTACACCTCTTGCTTGCATAATTTTGGAGTTATTGCCCTTTGTTATTATCAAAGCTACAGGTGGGGGCATCTGTGTCCTTTGGACAAAGCTCTTGTTCTTAACCCTCAATGGTATTGAGCTGATTTTTGGTATGTGAGTCTGTATCAATTAGTTACAGAACAAGTTTAAGTTTGGTCCCGGTCCAATGATTTTTGTGGAAGATACGGATGCTAGACATAGAAATTACCAAGAAATTTCAGTTTTCAGGACTTTTTTCCTCAACCCTTAGAGATATTGAGCTGATTTTTGGTATGAGAGTCCGGGTCAGCGATTTACAGAACAAGGTTGTTTTTGGTTTCGGTCCATTGATTTATGAGGAAGATATGGATGCTGGACTTAGAAAATTAACAGGAAATTTCAGTTTAACGGACCTTTTTTCTTAACCCTCGATGATATTGAGCTGATTTTTAGCTCTACTGGCCGAAGGCCACTAGAGCTATAGCGATGGCTTTTTCCCAATGTCCGTGTGTCCATCCATCCGTAAGTTAAACTTTTCCTTGTTTATGCGATAAAGTCCACAGTTTTCATCAGATTCCCTTCAAACATTCACAGAATGATTGTACCATCATAAGGATCGTGCCTTTTGAAAATGGGTCAGATCCGTCATGAAACACGGGAAAAGGGGCCTAATTAAAACTGAATTAAAAAATCCTCGTTTAAGCAACAGATCCGCCAAGATACATGGGAAAAGAGGCCTGATTAAAATTAAATTGAAAAATCCTTGTTAACACTCTTGAGTCCACAGTTTTCATCGGATTCTCTTCAAACTTTCACAGAATGATTGTACTATCATAAGGATCTTTCCTTTTGAAAATGGGTATGATCTATCAAGATTCACAGGAAAAGGGGCCTTATGAAAATTTAATTAAAAATTCAATTAAAAATCCTCGTTTACGCAATAGAGTCCTCAGTTTTCATCGGGTTCTCTTCAAACTTTCTCAGAATGATTTTACCATCATAGGGATGGTTCCTTTCAAAAATGGGTCTGATCCGTCAAGAAACATGGGAAAAGGGGCCTTATGAAAATTCAATTAAAAATCCTCGTTAACGCGATAGAGTCCACAGTTTTCATTCGATTGTATTTAAACTTTCACAGAATGATTGTATCATCATAAGGATCGTTCCTTTTGAAAATGGGTCTAATCTGTAAAGAAACACTGGAAAAGGCCTTATGAAAATTTAATTAAAAATTCAATTTAAAATCCTCGTTTACGCAATAGAGTCCAAATTTTTCATCGGATTTTCTTCAAACTTTCTCAGAATGATTTTACCATCATAAGGATCGTTCCTTTCGAAAATGGGTCTGATGGGTCAAGAAACACAGGAAAAGGGGCCTTATGAAAATTTAATTAAAAAATCCACGTTTACGCGATAGAGTCCACAGTTCTCATCAGATTCTCTTCAAACTTTCACAGAATGATTGTACTATCATAAGGATCGTTCCTTTTGAAAATGGGTATGATCCATCAAGAAACACCGGAAAAGGGGCCTTATGAAAATTTAATTAAAAATTCAATTAAAAATCCTCTTTACGCGATAGAGTCCACAGTTTTCCTCGGGGTCTCTTCAAACTTTCTCAGAATGATTGTACCATCATAAGGACCGTTCCTTTGGAAAATGGGTCTTATCTGTCAAGAAACACAGGAAAAGGGGCCTTATGAAAATTTAATTAAAAGATCCTTGTTAACACTCTAGAGAGCACAGTTTTCATCAGATTGTATTTAAACTTTCACAGAATGATGGTACCATCATAAGGATTGTTCCTTTGGGAATTTGGTCAGATCCATCAGGAAACACGGGAGAAGGGGCCTTTTGAAAATTTAATCGAAAAATCTTTTAAGAAATACTCTTTAACACTCTGGAGTCAATAGTTTACATCGGATTCCCTTCAAACTTTAACAGAATGATTGTACTATCATAAGGATTGTTCCTTTCGAAATTTGGTATGATCTGTCAAGAAACACAGGAAAAGGGGCCTTTTGAAAATTTTAATAAAAAATTCTCATTTATAATCTAGAGCCAACAATTTTCAATGGGTTCTAATCAAACTTTCACAGAATGATTGTACCAACATAAGGATTGTTCCTTTCGGAATCGGATATGATTCCTCAAGAAACATTGGAAAAGGGGCCTTATTAAAATTTAATTCAAAGATCTTTGTTAACACTCTAGAGTCCACAGTTTTCATCTGATTGACTTCAAACTTTCCATAATGATTGTACCATCATAGGGATTGTTCCTTTCAAATTGGGTCTGATCCATTGAAAACATAGGAAAAGGGGCCTTAGGTGAATTCATTTAAAAAAATCTTAATTAATGCTTGTAAGTCCACAGATGAGATGGGGTTGTCTATATACTCAAACAAAATAATTATACTTTTGTAAGAAGAGTTCCCTTTGGAATTGGTTCAGATCCATCAAGTAACATGGGAAAAGGGGCTATATGAAAATTCAATTAATAAAACCCTGTTAACACAATGAAGCCCACAGCTTTGATCAGATTTTGTTGAAACTTTCAGAGAATGATTGGAAGGTCATAACTATCATTCTTTTCATAACAGGGTTTGAACTGTAAAGAAACACAGGAAAGGGGGCCTTATGAAAATTTCATTTATAAATCTTTGTTACCAAGTCCAGAGCTTTCATCGGTATTTTCTTCAAACATTCACAGAATAATTGTACAATAATAATGATTGTTGATGTTTGCATTAGACCTGATCTGTCAAGTATCACAGGAAAAGGAGCATTATGAAATTTAATTTTAAAAACATTGTACCACAATAAAGTCAACAGTTTTCATCAGATTCTGTTAAAACTTGCACAGAATGATTATTCCATCATGAGGATTCTTTCTTTTCCAATTAGGCGTGATCTGTCTAGTATCTTGGGAAAAGGGGCCTTTTGAGAATTTTATCTATAATCCTTGTAACCAAGTGCAGAGCTTTCATTGGATTTTATTCAAACCTTCACAGAATCATTGTACAATAATCACGATTGTTGATGCTGACATGAGACCTGATCCTTCAAGTATCACAGGAAAAGGAGCCTTATGAAAATTTTATTTTTAAAATTTTACACCAAGATAAAGTCTGCAGTTTTCATCAGATTCTGTTCAAACTTTCACAGAGTCCTCAGTCTTTATCATTTTCTTTAAACTATCATTAGGATTGTTCCTTTGTACATTGGGTCTGATTTGTTAAGTTTCACGGGAAAAAGGGGCCTTATGAAAATTTTGTTACAAAAATTCTTGACACAATTCAGTCCACTGTTTTCATTGATTCTCTTTAACTTTTAAAGAATGATTGTACCTTCATTAGAATTGTTCCTTTTGAAATTTGGATTTTTCAGTAAGTATCATGAGAAAAGGGGCCCTCTGAAGATTTCACTATAAACTCATTAACACAATAAATTCCACAGATTAAACAGATTGATTGTACCATCATTCCAATTGTTGATTTTGACAGTGGATCTGACTATGGCAAGGGTCACATAAAAGGGGCCTTATGAAAAACTCTCTTAAACATTCTGGTTAACACAATGATGTCCCTTGATTTCACCGGATTCACTTTCAAAATTTCACAGAATGATTGTACAAATACTCAAATGGTTCTTTTCAGAACTGGGTACAATCCATCAAGTATCATGTAAAAAGTGGTCATATGATTTTTTTTATCTAAATATTCTAGTAAACATAATGAATTCCACTATTTCATCGGATTCACTTTTAACTTTCACAGAATGATAAAACCAACAGTAAAGTATCACGGGAAAAGGGGCCTTATGAGAACTTGAATTTAATATCTTTGTTAACACAATAAAGTCAACAGTTTTATTGGATTCTCTTCAAAGATGCATGGAATAATTGTGGCATTCGAAACACAGGAAAAGGGGCCTTACAGATTATCATTCAAATCATTCTTGTGTATGTGATGAAGATCACAATCATTATCAACTTGTCTTTTAAATTTCACAGGACAATTGTCGGGTTGTAAGGAAAGTCCCTTTTGGAATGAAATTGATCCATCAGAAAACACAGGAAAAGAAGCCTTAATGACTTTCATTCAAAACAATCCTGTTTATGTGATAAAGTCCACAATTATTGTCAGATTCTGATGAAATATTCACAGAATGATTGTAAGGTCATAAGGTAACTTTCTTTTGGAAATGGAATGGATCTGTCATGAAACATGGGAAAAGGGACCTTGAGGATTGTTGCTTAAAATGATAAAGGGGATAAAGCCCTTTTTTTCTTTATGCATTCTCTTTTGAGCAATCAACTTCCTTAAATATCAGATTTCTTTAACGGAAAACTTGATAACCAGTAGAGCGTCTCAGGCCCTCATGGGCCTCTTGTTGGTATGTGAGTCCACATCAATAATTTACAGAACGAGTTTAAGTTTGGTTTAGGTCCATTGATGTTTGAGGAAGATACGGATGCTGGACTTAAAGATTTACCAGGAAATTACAGTTTTCCAGATTTTTTTCTAAACCCTTTGTGTTATGAAGGTGGTTTTTGTTATGTGAGTCAATATTGATAACTGAAAAGCATTCACAATCCTAGACAGATTTTTGAAAGCTTTTGTTCAAAGTTTACTTGGGCTGTAGGGTCTTAATTCTAAATTCTCTTGGAACAGATGACTTTATGAAGTATATTTTAGCTAACAATAAAAAGAGACGCCTATTTTTTATGTATGTGTGTATGTGTGTGTGTTTAAAAGTTGCTCATAAAATCTGATACAACTGTAATTTTTTGGCGGGGTAGTAATACCTTTACCATCCAAAAAATATACCGCTCTAGGGAAATATATAAAACCAGTATGGGACTTGGTATTGCCATGCAATACTTCAGAATGCTTGTGTTTTTAGTTGTTGCCCTTTGTTTTTTTTTTCATGGAACTTCATGGGTAGATAGATCTCATCAAGGGGAAGTGCAGTGCACAAGAACCATAACTCTACTTGGCTTATTATCCCACCCTGTTTCGGTGAAGGGGATATAGTTATGTTCTCTGTTCGTCATTCCTTCCTTCCGCCCTTCTGTCCTTCTGTCACTTAACTTGTCCAGAAAATGTCTCTGACAGTATAATTATACCCCCAAATTATATTTGGGGGTATATAGGAGTCAGCTTGTTGGGCCGTCCTTCTGTCTGTAGCTTTTGCGTGTTCGCTCAATTTCTTGGCAACCATTGGACAGTTTTGATTCAAACTTCCCTGATATAATCAGTATCAAGCAGAGATGTGCATTTTGGTTACAGTCCATTGATTTTTGACGGAGTTATGGCCCTGTGGTGAAAATCTTGTCTGCTCAATTTTATCAACAACAATTGGACAGATTTGATTCAAATTTCACTGAAAAACTCGGTATAAGTCAGACCTGTGCATATCCTATTTTAGTTATGATCCATTGATTTTTGACAGAGTTATGGCCCTTTAATTAAAAACTCCATTTTTGTTACATTTCTATAATTTTTTTGAGTCCACTCAATTTCTCAGCAACTATTGGTCGGATTTTATTCAAACTTCACTGATATAATCAGTATCAAGCAGAGATGTATATATTCCATTTTGGTTACGGTCCATTGATTTTTGACGGAGTTAAGGCCCTTTGGTGAAAAATCGTGTCCACTCAATTTCTCAGCAACCATTGGACAGATTTGATTCAAATTTCACAGAAACATTCGTTATAAGTCAGACATGTGGATTTCCTTTTTGGTTATAGTCCATTGATTTTTTACAGAGTAATGGCCCTTGCATTAAAAAGTCCTTTTTTTATTACATTTCTTTAGCTTTTTTGTGTCCGCTCAATTTCTCAGCAAGTATGGGTCGGATTTTATTAAAACTTTACTGATATAATCAGTATCAAGCAGAGATGTGCATATTTAATTTTGGACATGGTCCATTGATTTTTGAAGGAGTTATGGCCCTTTGGTGTGAAATCGAGTCCGCTCAATTTCTCATCAGCCATTGGACGGATTTGATTCAAATTTCACAGAAACATTCGTTATAAGTCAGACATGTGCATTTACTTATTTAGTTATGGTCAATTGAATTTTGACATAGTTATGGCCCATTAATTAAAAAGTCCATTTTTGTTTCATTCTATAGCTTTTTTGTGTCCCTCAATTTCTCAGCAACTATTGGACGAATTTTATTCAAACTTAAATGATATAATCAGTATCAAGCAGAGATGTGCATATTTTATTTTTGTAACGGTCCACTGATTTTTGACGGAGTTATGACCATTTGGTGAAAAATTGTGTCAACTCTATTTCTCAGCAGCCATTGGACGGATTTGATTCAATATTCTCAGAACATTGGGTATAAGTCAGAAATGTGCATATCGTTATTTGGTTATGGTCCATTGATTTTTGATGGAGTTATGGCCCTTGAATTTAAAAATTCATTTTTTGTTACAGCACTTTGGTGGATAGCTCTTGTATATGGACAAGCACTGTTAGGAGGTATTAAGCTGCTTTGCGACAATTTCTATTTTTTATCAACTTGAAACTACATAGGTCTATAGATCTCATTGAGGAGAAGTGCAGTGCACAAGAACCACAACTCTTGCTTGCATAATTTTGGAGTTATTACCCTTTGTTGTTTTAAAGGCTAAGATTTTGTCCTGGGCATATCTCTGAAAGTATAATAGCTATTAACTTGAAACTTCATAGGTGGATAGATCTAGTTGAGGAGAAGTGCAGATCACAAGAACCGCAACTCTTGCTTGCATAATTTTAGAGTCATTGACCTTTGTTGTTTTAAAGACTTAGATTTTGTCCTGAGCATATCATTCTCTGAAAGTATAATAGCTATTATGGAACTCATTGAGAAGAAATGCAGTGCACAAGAAGCCTTAATCTAACTGGCTTCAGTTTACTATCAAGATTTAACCCATTCCCACACAATGATGCTTTTAAACGCCCTCTCAATACAAAAGCTTTGGAAAACATTGTGTGAAAATGAAGAAATTGCTTTTAACAAGCAATTTCTTCATTATCCACGATGTTTTCTATCCCAATTCTCAAAGGTTTCAAATATATCATTAACTTTCAATTGTCATCTGCAACTTCTTTGAATTTAGACTAGTCTAAAATATTAGCATGTGGGAATGGGTTAAGGCGGGTGGCCATGTCTGACATGGCTCTTGTTTTTTGAGTTATTGCCCTTTGTTGTTTTTAGCTCACCTGAGCACGTAGTGCTCATGTGAGCTATTGTAATCCCCTTTTGTCCGGTGTCCGTGCGTCGTCTGGCGTCCGTCAACAATTTCTTTAAACGACATCTCCTCCCAAACCACTGGGCCAATTTGAACCAAATTTGGCAGAAATGTTCCTTAGGTGGTCCCCTTCAAAAATAGCTAAAAGAATTGAAATCCGTTAAAAACTCTGGTTGCCATGGCAATAAAAGTGAAATTTTAAATTAATCTTTAAAAATCTTCTCCTCCTGGCCAAGAAGGCGTAGAGCCTTGATATTTTGCTTGAAGCATCAGTATATTGACCTCTTTCAAAATAGCTAAAATCAAGATCCTCGGGTCCCAAGGGGAGGAGCCCCAGGAGGGCGGGGTTTATATAAAAATAAAGAACAATTTTTTAAATGACATCTCCTCCCAAACCAGTGGGCCGATTTGAACCAAATTTGGCAGAAATGTTCCTTGGGTGGTCCCCTTCAAAAATAGTTAAAAGAATTGAAATCCGTAAAAAACTCTGGTTGCCATGGCAACAAAAGTGAAATTTTAAAATAATCTTTCAAATCTTCTCCTCCAGACCAAGAAGCGTAGAGCCTTGATATTTTGCATGAAGCATCAGTATATTGACCTCTTTCAAAATAGCTAAAATCATGATCCTCAAGTCCCGAGGGGCGGAGCCCCAGGGGGTTTGGGTTTATATAGAAATAAAGAACAATTTTTTTAATGACATCTACTCCCAAACCACTTGGCCGATTTGAACCAAATTTGGCAGAAATGTTGCTTAGGTGGTCCCCCTTCAAAAGTAGCAAAAAGAATTGAAATCCGTTAAAAACTCTGGTTGCCATGGCAACAAAAGTGAAATTTTAAATAATCTTTAAAAATCTTCTCCTCATGACCCATAAGGTGTAGAGCCTTGATATTTTGCATGAAGCATCAGTATATTGACTTCTTTCAAAATAGCTAAAATCATGATCCTCCGGTCCCCAGGGGCGAAGCCCCAGGGGGTGGGGTTTATAAAGAAATAAAGAACCATTTTTTTAAATGACATCTCCTCCCAAACCAATTGGCCGATTTGAAGCAAATTTGGCAGAAATGTTCCTTAGGTGGTCCCCCCTTAAAATAAGCTCCTCCGGTCCCCAGGGGCGAAGCCTCAGGGGGTGGGGTTTATAAAGAAATAAAGACCCATTTTTTTAAATGACATCTCCTCCCAAACCAATTGGCCGATTTGAAGCAAATTTGGCAGAAATGTTCCTTAGGTGGTCCCCCCTTAAAATAAGCTAAAAGAATTGAAATCCGTTTAAAACTCTGGTTGCCATGGCAACAAAAGTGAAATTTCAAAATAATCTTTTAAAGTCTTCTCCTCCTGACCCAGAGGGCGTAGAGCCTTGATATTTTGCATGAAGCATCAATATATTGATCTCTTACAATATAACTAAAATCATGATCTTCAGGTCTCCAGGGGCAGAACCAGGGGGGGGGGGATTATAGGCATGAAGCATCAGTTCACGGACTTCTTTCTTATTTCTGAAATTATAACCCATGGAAAAAGTTTTTTCCTTCTTTCAAATCAGCACTTAAGCCTTTAAATTTGTAATTTAGACTTTTGGATCCCCAGGTTCATAGTCTTTATACGTAATTGTGGCCAACGGCCCTCTTGATCATAATTGGATCTTGTTTGGAGCTTTTCTCTAAAAGTTTATAAGCTATGATCATGAAATTTCATAGGTAGATAGATCTCATCAAGGGGAAGTGCAGTGCACAAGAACCATAAATCTACCTGACTTATTTTTTGAGATATTGCCCTTTGTTGTTTTTCATACTTTGATCTTGTCCAGAGCATATTTCAAAAGTATATAATCTATGATCATGAAACTTCATGGGTAGATAGATCTCATCAAGGAGAAGTGCAGTGTTCAAGACATATAACTCGAATTTCGTACCATAACCATTTCGTACCAGTCATTTTGTACCATGGTATTGGTCATTTCGTACCATGGTATATGTTGTTTCGTACCATGCTGAGACCTTTTCGTACCATGTTGTTGTCATTTTGTACCATACGTCAAATGTTTCGTACCATCTGTAGAAAAAAATTATAAAATATTTTTATTTTCTATTTGTTTTATCTAATTTGTCAATCATTAAACAAGTGAAAATCAATTAAGACAGTCCATTCAGGCAAACGGAGAGTTGATGATACAGTATAAGCGTATCAGCACATTACTTTATTTCTAACAGGGGGGTTGTGTTCATTAGAAGAAAATTAGTAGGGAATCGGAATCAGAGTCAGAATCGAATAATTTGACAAAGTAACCATTAGCCAATTGCCACCCAACGATATTTAAGACAGATCCAAACATAAAGAAATTTGCAGACCACAATTTCATTAGGACGGAATTTTTTAAAATATTTGTCTTTTAGAAAGAAGAAAACATTGTGATAATTATTGCTTGTCTCCAGCAATGTTTTCCTAAGTATTTTTCTTGATGGGTGTAAAGAAGTGAGACAGTCAAATGAAAGGCAAATACCAATCTAATCATAAATAATCGTTCACCTTCCACAATTAGATCTTAAATGATCTTTCCTAACACATCGCAAACAATGACAAACAATCTAATTATCAAATTCTCTGAACTTGATTGAGTGGTTTATTTGTGGTACGAGATGGTACGAGATGGTACGAGATAGTACGAAATGACTCATTATTTGGTATGAAATGACCAACGCATGGTTCGAAAAAAACATTGTATTGTACGAAATAACCATAGAAATTATGGTACGAAATGGTTATGGTACGAAATGACTGTATACCTATAACTCTTCCCAGCATATTTTGAGAGTTATTGCCCTTTGTTGTCAGACTTTGTTCATACTTGGATTTTGTCTGGATTATATCTTGAAAGTGTAATGGCTATGATCATGAAACTTCATGAGTGGGTGAATATCACCAAGGGGAACTGCAGGTCACAAGAACCATGACTCTACCTGACTCTACCTGGCTTAATTGTTGAATTATTCCCCTTTGTTGTTTTCACATTTGATTTTGTTTCAAATCTCTTATAGTGTGACAGTCTTGGTTTTCCAAACCTCATGATAACAAGAAAAACACCAGAACCATAAGTTATCATTGTGAATCGTTACTCTTTCTTGATATTAGACTTAAATTTAATTCCCTACCCCAGTCAACAACTGGAGGTGTTACGGGCGTATTTTGTGACAATTTGCCACCTTATTTGGAAAATTATTTGGCTTCAAGTTCTGTAATATGCTTGTGACATTTCCATGTACAAAATTTTTTTAACCCTGCACAAGACAGGGAAATTCTAGATTGATCCAAATTTAGAGATGACCACTAAAAAAAAGATTTTATTAAAAGAATTTTCACTGACATATAAGGTAGAAAATATAGTTAGAAAATAAGAAATTGCTTGTAACAAGCAATTTCTACTTTTCTCTTTTTAGCTCACCTGAGCACAACGTACTGAAGGTGAGCTATTGTGACTGGTAAATATCAGGTGTCTGTCTGTCCATCTGTCCATCTCTGCTCCTATAGAGCTTTAATATTTGTTACATATCATCTCCTATTGACCCTCTACCAAAATTCTTCAAAGAATTAATTTACTCTAAAAATTAGCCCTTTTCTGTGTAATCCCTGATTTTACAAAAGAAGTCTTTGAAAATCTTCGTCCCCTAAACCATAAGGCTCAGAGCTTTTACTTTTGATATGTATCATCACCTATTGACCCTCTACCAAAATACTTCAAAGGATTTAGTCCTTTTCTGTGTGATCCCAGATTTTACAAAGTAATAAAGAAGGAAGTCTTTGAAAATCTTCTGCTCCCAAACCATAAGGCCTAGAGCTTTGATATTTGTTATTTATCATCACCTATTGACCCTCTATTGAAGTATTGTAAAGAATATTCGTATTCAAAAAATAAGCCCTTTTTCTGTGTAATCCCTGAATTTACAAAAAAAAAATCTTTGAATATGTTCTCCTCCTATACCATACGTTCTAGAGCTTTGATATTAGGTATGTATCATCACCTATTGACCCTTTAACAAAATTCTTCAAAAGAAATACTGTATTCTGAAAATAAATACTTTTCTGTGCGATCCCTGAATTAAGCTAAGAAGAAAGAAGGAAATATTTGAAAATCTTCTTCTCCAAAACCATAAGGCCTAGAGCTTTGATATTTGGTATTTATCATCACCTATTGACCCTCAACCAAAATACATGTCATGGGTTCAATCACTGGCGGCCGCAAATATCCTTTCTGACATTTGTCTCCTTCCAATGGATGGATTAAACCTCAGTGGAATAGCGGCTAGGAAAAGATGTAGTGGTAGTACAGGTTGGAGAAATACCAGGAATCCTTTGTAGGTGCTCCAGCCGCTACGATATAACTGAAATACTGTTAAAAGTGGCATTAAACCCCATTCAATCAATCAATTAATCTACCAAATTACTTCAAGGAATTACTGTACTCTGGAAATCAGCCCTTTTCTGTGTGATCCCTGATTTTACAAAGGAATAAAGAAGGAAATGTTTGAAAATGTTCTCCTCCTATACCATACGTTCTAGAGCTTTGATATTTGGTATGTATCATCACCTATTGACCCTCAACCAAAATGCTTCAAGGAATTACCATACTCTGAAAATAAATACTTTTCTGTGCGATCCCTGATTTACAAAGGAGTAAAGAAGGAAATGTATGAAAATTTTCTCCTCATGTACCATAAGGCCTAGAGCTTTTATATTTGATATATATCATCAGCTATTGAAACTCTATCAAAAATAAGTAAAAGAATTACTGGACTCTGAAGATTAGCCCTTTTCTCTGCAATCTCTGGTTTTACAACCGAAAAAAGATGAAAATGTTTGAAAATCTTCTTCTCATTAACCATAAGGCCTGGAGCTTTGATATTTGGTAAGTATCATCATCTATTGATCCTCTACCAAAATACCTCAGAGAATTACTATTTTCTGTAAATTAGACCTTTTCTGTCCGATCCTTGAATTTAGATAGGAATAAAGAAGGATATCTTCTTCTCCTAAACCATTAGGCCTAGAGCTTGGAATGTATTGATGCTAGTGACCCTCTTACAAAATACTTCAAAGAATTACCATATTCTGACAATTAGCGCTATATGTTGGGATCATTAATATACCTAGGATTAAAAGAGAAAATCCTTAAACATCTTCTCTAAAATAATTAGACAGAGGGCTTTGCTATTTTGTATAAAGCCATGAAACATCATACTCAGGGGAGCAATTTAGGACCATCATGGTCCTCTTGTTTTCTGAACTGTTTCTCGTTTGAGCCTTAAAAAGCCTAATTATGTTGAAAGGGTTAAATAATGTTCTTATTGTTCTGTTATGGTTTAACCCAGGCACAACTGTGATTTTTCACATCGCGTCGTCCGTCGTGTGTCAACAATCTTAAAATGACATCTCCTCCCAAACCAATGTGCGGATTTCAACCAAATTTAGCAGGAATGATCCTTGGGTGGTGCCATTTGAAAATTGCCAAAAGAAACTCTGGTTTCCATTGCAAGAAAATTGAAATTTTGATGAAAACTTTATCTTTAAAAATTATCTCCTCCTGACACAGAAGGCTTAGAGGCTTGATATTTGACATGAAGCATCAGTGCACTGACCTCTTTCAGAATTGCTAAAATCATCACCCTCAGGTGCCCAGGGGCAGAGCCCCAGCAGGGGTGGGGCTAATATAGAAATAAAGAAGGATTTTTGAAATGACATCTCCTACCAAACGGCTTGGCAGATTTCAACCAATTTTCGCAGGAATGTTCCTTTGGTGGTGCCCTTTATAAATTGCTTAAAGAATTGAAATCTGCAAAAAATTCTGGTTGCTATGGCAACAAAAGTGAAATTTTAATGAAAACTTTAAAAATTATCTCCTCCTGATCTAGAAGGCGTAGAGCCTTGATATTTGGCATGAAGCATCATGAGTACAGAGCATGAAGTGCTCATGGTGAGGTATTTTGATCATCCTATGTCCGTTGTGTGTTGTCTGTCGTCCATCGTGTGTCAACAACCTTAAACGACATCTCCTCCCAAACCGCTGTGCAGATTTCTACTTAATTTTGCAGGAATGTTTCTTGGGTGGTGCCCTTTAAGAATTGCTAAAAGAATTGAAATCCGTTAAAACTTTGGTTGCTATGGCAACAAAACTGAAAATTTAATGGAAACTTTAAAAATTATCTCCTCCTGACCCAGAATGTGTAGAGCCTTTATATTTGGCATGAAGCATCAGTGTACAATGACCTCTTTCAGAATTGCGAAAATCTAACCTTGGATACCCAGGGGCGGAGCCCCAGGGGGTTGGGGCTAATATAGAAATTAAGAAGGATTTTTAAAACGGCAATTCCTCGAAAACTGCTGGGTAGATTTCAACCAAATTTTGCTGGAATGTTCCTTGGGTGATGCCATATGAAAATTGCTAAAAGAATTGAAATCTGTTTAAAACTCTGTTTGCCATGGCAACAAAACTGGAATTTTAATAAAAACTTTAGAAAGACAGCCTAGAGTCTTGATATTTTGCATGAAGCATCAGTACATTGACCTCTTTCAGAATTGCTCAAATCACCAACCTCAAGCCCCCAGGGGCAGAGCCCCAGGGGATGGGGCTTCTATAGAAATAAAGAAGGATTTTTAAAACGACATCTCCTCCCAAACCATTGGGCTAATTTCAACCAAACAATTTTATCAGGTGAAACTCTGGTTGCTTTGACAACAAGAGTAAAATTGAAAAAAAAATTTCCTTCTGACCCAGAAGTTGAAGAATCTTGAATTTTGCATGAAGCATCAGTTCATTGACCTCTTTCAAAATTGATAAGATTTTAGAGCCCCAGGGGGTGGGGCTTAAATAGAAATAAAGAAGGCAACCCTTCCAAACTATTTGGCCATTTTAAACAAACTAGGGCTTGTTAATTTAGATAAATGTTAAAGGACATTTTTCTCCCAACCCAGTTTGTATTAGGCCTTGAAGAAAAAAAAGGGCCTTATCTCAGGTGAGCACCAGGGCCACTGGCCCTCTTGTTATAAGACTGAGAACATATTTGTTTTACCATTGTCCTTCTGTCCATCTACATGCCCCAAAGAAGGCTGTTATGGGGACATTTTGTTGCACAAACATGGTTGTTGGTTTGCATAGTTCTTCTCAAGAACGCATCGTTAATATATGGTTCTTAATTTCTTTTTAAAGTGAAAGTCTGCATCACTAATGAAGGAGGTAATGGTTCTCTGAATATTCAAGATGGGCAAGTGACTTTCAATGGACCAGTTAAAGGTACAAATCTATTGACTTTTAGCTCACCTGAGCTTGAAGAGCTCATGGTGAGGTATTTTGATCACCTTCTTTCCTTTGTGTGACACCAATTTTAGATAAAATATCAAAGCGCTGAAAGCCTGAGATATATAAACAGGAGATATATAATCTGGGCAGAAAAAGTTTGATGGTCGGATTATCAGAAGTGCCACTTTCTACCCAAATCTACTGTCGATTATGCACAGATCTGCCAATTTGTGCGCTAGGGAACACAACCTGCCCGCAAAAGTTTTCATCCCGTTGAGGTATCTAAAAGATATATTTACATGTATAAATCGTTACATATTTTTTGCCCGATCTAAATGCTTTGTAGGGATCTGATAAAGGTCACCCAAGGATCCTTCCTGTGAATTTTGGTTGAGTTTGGTTGAATTATGTTCAGTTTTTTCTGAGAAGAAGATTTTCAAAGTTAAGTTGGCGGATGGACGGACGACGGACACCACATCATGACAAAGCTTGTTGGCTTTCAGCCAGTGGAGCTAGCGAGAGAGAGCTAGAGAGTGAGGGAGATGTGGGAAAGGAGCGTGTAGCCAGGTTCAAACTAGGAGGCTCTTGCGTTCGATGTATTCTAACACACAGGCCAATTTCGTTATGTAAATATGCGCTTTTTAATCTCCAGATAAAGAGAGCGAGAGAGGGCGGGCAGTCATTTACCAGGTTAACATGATTATGTGCACTTCTCAAAAGTGATATGTAGACGTTGCATTCTTTTGGTAGAATTCGGAGGTAAAAACATAATTTCCAATATATTATATATGTCCTTTCTTTCTTTCCATTCACTCGTCAAGTTTTGATAATGATGCCAAATTCAGAACACTTACATGAAAGTACTGTACATCAAGCTGGCAGCTTTCAGTGAGTCATATCTCGCCTTCTTCCTTCTCGCCTCAATTGGGCGCATTAATTTATGGTCAGATCCAATCTACTTTTCAAGCGACAGAAGATCACATTGATTGCAGTAGATTTTTTACATTATGTTTTCACATTAAAGTCTGCATGGGTTTGAATTTTTAGCATAGTAACTTTAGCCTCAGATTGCTTACGCAATCTCAGGCTAAAAATCATCTCCTCGGAAACAGCTTGAAAAATTTCCACCGGATTTGGCAGAAATGTTCATAAGGTGGTGCTCTGTAAAAATTACTAAAAGAACTGAATTTCATTGAAAACTATGGTTGCCTTTGCAACAAAACGGAATATTTAAAGAAAATCTTTAAAATTTCTCTCCTCCTAATACAGATGGTGTAAAGCCTTGATATTTGCATGAATCATTAGTACATTAACATCTTCAAAATTGCTAAAATCATAACCCTCGGGTCCTCAGGGGCGAGCTCGGAGGGGGCCTTATATAGAAGTAAAGAGGGATTTTAAAACAATTCCTCCTGATTCACAGGGACAATTTCAAGCAAAGAATTAGAATCCATTGAAAGCTCTGGTTGCAATGACAACATGAGTAGAATTAAAAAACTTCAAAAAATCATCTCCTCCAGACCTAGATGTTTAGAATCTTAATACTTTGTATGGAGCACGAGTACATTGTTTTACATAGTTTTAAGAAGGTACAAATTCAACGATGTTGCAGATGACTATTTTATGTTGATGTGTCTTATGTGGGCGATTTTCGGGCGAGCATATAGTCGCCGGCTTGTGAGCGCGTCCTTCCGTCAGTCAGATGTCATATCTCAGGAACCCCTGGGCCTAATTGGATAAAACTTCATAAATAATCTTCCTAGGAAGTTCCAAGATACTTTTTTTGAATTTTCTCAATTCAAGGCTGCGTCATGCCAAAAGGGGCCTAAATGTAAAAATTAGTTATTTGTCAATTTCTCCTAGTCTATTAGTCAGAATTTTTTTGCATTTAATTATTTGAGTAGCAAATCAGATCCTCTTGACCTTAAACTATCGAAAATTTATGTTTAAAGAACATGTCATGGGAAAAGGGACCTCAATGTTATTAGCTTTACGTAAGCTCTCTTTTTGTCATGCAAAAACTTATATTGGCCATAACTTTTGATTGGTAACAGATATAGTCCTCATATTTCACATGTGCATTGCTTGTGGTATGGACTTTCTGTTGGTACTAAGTTCAAGGTCATAAGTCAAGGTCATGTGTCATGGTTAGAATTTCGAAAATCATAACTTTAACACTTTCTATAAGTTTACAATGGTAAGTGATATAGCCTTCATATTTCACATGTGCATTGCTTAAGACAAAATCTTTCTGTTGGCATTAAGTTCAAGGTCATCTGTTAACGTCATGGTCGTCTCTCAAGGTAAAAAGATTCGAAAATTTTAACATTAACATAGCCCATAAGTATACAATGGTAAGTGATATAAGCTTTGTATTTCACATGTGCATTGCTTATGGCAGTGCCTTTATGTTGGTACTAAGTTCAAGGTCAACTGTCAAGATCAAGGTCATTTCTCAAGGTCAAAAGATCAAAAATCTTTACTTTAACATTGTCTATAACTTTACAATGGTAAGTGATATAGCCTTCATATTTCACATGTGCATTGCTTATGATATGGACTTTCTAATGGTATGAAATAAAGGTCTTCTGTCAAAGTCAAGGTCATTTCTCATTGTCAAAATTTCGAAAAACTTTAACTAGCAAAACCCATAAGTATACAATAGTAAGTGATATAGCCGTCATATTTTACATTTGTGTTGCTTATGACATGGACTTTCTGTTGGTACTAAGTTCAAGGTCATCTGTCAAGATCAAAGTCAATTCTCAAGGTCAAAAGTTCGAAAGTTTTAACTTTATTTAGCATTGTCTATAAGTTTACAGTCGTAAGTGATGTATCCACCATCAATATATTGATCTCTTACAATATAACTAAAATCATGATCTTCAGGTCTCCAGGGGCAGAACCAGGGGGGGGGGGGGATTATAGGCATGAAGCATCAGTTCACGGACTTCTTTCTTATTTCTGAAATTATAACCCATGGAAAAAGTTTTTTCCTTCTTTCAAATCAGCACTTAAGCCTTTAAATTTGTAATTTAGACTTTTGGATCCCCAGGTTCATAGTCTTTATACGTAATTGTGGCCAACGGCCCTCTTGATCATAATTGGATCTTGTTTGGAGCTTTTCTCTAAAAGTTTATAAGCTATGATCATGAAATTTCATAGGTAGATAGATCTCATCAAGGGGAAGTGCAGTGCACAAGAACCATAAATCTACCTGACTTATTTTTTGAGATATTGCCCTTTGTTGTTTTTCATACTTTGATCTTGTCCAGAGCATATTTCAAAAGTATATAATCTATGATCATGAAACTTCATGGGTAGATAGATCTCATCAAGGAGAAGTGCAGTGTTCAAGACATATAACTCGAATTTCGTACCATAACCATTTCGTACCAGTCATTTTGTACCATGGTATTGGTCATTTCGTACCATGGTATATGTTGTTTCGTACCATGCTGAGACCTTTTCGTACCATGTTGTTGTCATTTTGTACCATACGTCAAATGTTTCGTACCATCTGTAGAAAAAAATTATAAAATATTTTTATTTTCTATTTGTTTTATCTAATTTGTCAATCATTAAACAAGTGAAAATCAATTAAGACAGTCCATTCAGGCAAACGGAGAGTTGATGATACAGTATAAGCGTATCAGCACATTACTTTATTTCTAACAGGGGGGTTGTGTTCATTAGAAGAAAATTAGTAGGGAATCGGAATCAGAGTCAGAATCGAATAATTTGACAAAGTAACCATTAGCCAATTGCCACCCAACGATATTTAAGACAGATCCAAACATAAAGAAATTTGCAGACCACAATTTCATTAGGACGGAATTTTTTAAAATATTTGTCTTTTAGAAAGAAGAAAACATTGTGATAATTATTGCTTGTCTCCAGCAATGTTTTCCTAAGTATTTTTCTTGATGGGTGTAAAGAAGTGAGACAGTCAAATGAAAGGCAAATACCAATCTAATCATAAATAATCGTTCACCTTCCACAATTAGATCTTAAATGATCTTTCCTAACACATCGCAAACAATGACAAACAATCTAATTATCAAATTCTCTGAACTTGATTGAGTGGTTTATTTGTGGTACGAGATGGTACGAGATGGTACGAGATAGTACGAAATGACTCATTATTTGGTATGAAATGACCAACGCATGGTACGAAAAAAACATTGTATTGTACGAAATAACCATAGAAATTATGGTACGAAATGGTTATGGTACGAAATGACTGTATACCTATAACTCTTCCCAGCATATTTTGAGAGTTATTGCCCTTTGTTGTCAGACTTTGTTCATACTTGGATTTTGTCTGGATTATATCTTGAAAGTGTAATGGCTATGATCATGAAACTTCATGAGTGGGTGAATATCACCAAGGGGAACTGCAGGTCACAAGAACCATGACTCTACCTGACTCTACCTGGCTTAATTGTTGAATTATTCCCCTTTGTTGTTTTCACATTTGATTTTGTTTCAAATCTCTTATAGTGTGACAGTCTTGGTTTTCCAAACCTCATGATAACAAGAAAAACACCAGAACCATAAGTTATCATTGTGAATCGTTACTCTTTCTTGATATTAGACTTAAATTTAATTCCCTACCCCAGTCAACAACTGGAGGTGTTACGGGCGTATTTTGTGACAATTTGCCACCTTATTTGGAAAATTATTTGGCTTCAAGTTCTGTAATATGCTTGTGACATTTCCATGTACAAAATTTTTTTAACCCTGCACAAGACAGGGAAATTCTAGATTGATCCAAATTTAGAGATGACCACTAAAAAAAAGATTTTATTAAAAGAATTTTCACTGACATATAAGGTAGAAAATATAGTTAGAAAATAAGAAATTGCTTGTAACAAGCAATTTCTACTTTTCTCTTTTTAGCTCACCTGAGCACAACGTACTGAAGGTGAGCTATTGTGACTGGTAAATATCAGGTGTCTGTCTGTCCATCTGTCCATCTCTGCTCCTATAGAGCTTTAATATTTGTTACATATCATCTCCTATTGACCCTCTACCAAAATTCTTCAAAGAATTAATTTACTCTAAAAATTAGCCCTTTTCTGTGTAATCCCTGATTTTACAAAAGAAGTCTTTGAAAATCTTCGTCCCCTAAACCATAAGGCTCAGAGCTTTTACTTTTGATATGTATCATCACCTATTGACCCTCTACCAAAATACTTCAAAGGATTTAGTCCTTTTCTGTGTGATCCCAGATTTTACAAAGTAATAAAGAAGGAAGTCTTTGAAAATCTTCTGCTCCCAAACCATAAGGCCTAGAGCTTTGATATTTGTTATTTATCATCACCTATTGACCCTCTATTGAAGTATTGTAAAGAATATTCGTATTCAAAAAATAAGCCCTTTTTCTGTGTAATCCCTGAATTTACAAAAAAAAAATCTTTGAATATGTTCTCCTCCTATACCATACGTTCTAGAGCTTTGATATTAGGTATGTATCATCACCTATTGACCCTTTAACAAAATTCTTCAAAAGAAATACTGTATTCTGAAAATAAATACTTTTCTGTGCGATCCCTGAATTAAGCTAAGAAGAAAGAAGGAAATATTTGAAAATCTTCTTCTCCAAAACCATAAGGCCTAGAGCTTTGATATTTGGTATTTATCATCACCTATTGACCCTCAACCAAAATACATGTCATGGGTTCAATCACTGGCGGCCGCAAATATCCTTTCTGACATTTGTCTCCTTCCAATGGATGGATTAAACCTCAGTGGAATAGCGGCTAGGAAAAGATGTAGTGGTAGTACAGGTTGGAGAAATACCAGGAATCCTTTGTAGGTGCTCCAGCCGCTACGATATAACTGAAATACTGTTAAAAGTGGCATTAAACCCCATTCAATCAATCAATTAATCTACCAAATTACTTCAAGGAATTACTGTACTCTGGAAATCAGCCCTTTTCTGTGTGATCCCTGATTTTACAAAGGAATAAAGAAGGAAATGTTTGAAAATGTTCTCCTCCTATACCATACGTTCTAGAGCTTTGATATTTGGTATGTATCATCACCTATTGACCCTCAACCAAAATGCTTCAAGGAATTACCATACTCTGAAAATAAATACTTTTCTGTGCGATCCCTGATTTACAAAGGAGTAAAGAAGGAAATGTATGAAAATTTTCTCCTCATGTACCATAAGGCCTAGAGCTTTTATATTTGATATATATCATCAGCTATTGAAACTCTATCAAAAATAAGTAAAAGAATTACTGGACTCTGAAGATTAGCCCTTTTCTCTGCAATCTCTGGTTTTACAACCGAAAAAAGATGAAAATGTTTGAAAATCTTCTTCTCATTAACCATAAGGCCTGGAGCTTTGATATTTGGTAAGTATCATCATCTATTGATCCTCTACCAAAATACCTCAGAGAATTACTATTTTCTGTAAATTAGACCTTTTCTGTCCGATCCTTGAATTTAGATAGGAATAAAGAAGGATATCTTCTTCTCCTAAACCATTAGGCCTAGAGCTTGGAATGTATTGATGCTAGTGACCCTCTTACAAAATACTTCAAAGAATTACCATATTCTGACAATTAGCGCTATATGTTGGGATCATTAATATACCTAGGATTAAAAGAGAAAATCCTTAAACATCTTCTCTAAAATAATTAGACAGAGGGCTTTGCTATTTTGTATAAAGCCATGAAACATCATACTCAGGGGAGCAATTTAGGACCATCATGGTCCTCTTGTTTTCTGAACTGTTTCTCATTTGAGCCTTAAAAAGCCTAATTATGTTGAAAGGGTTAAATAATGTTCTTATTGTTCTGTTATGGTTTAACCCAGGCACAACTGTGATTTTTCACATCGCGTCGTCCGTCGTGTGTCAACAATCTTAAAATGACATCTCCTCCCAAACCAATGTGCGGATTTCAACCAAATTTAGCAGGAATGATCCTTGGGTGGTGCCATTTGAAAATTGCCAAAAGAAACTCTGGTTTCCATTGCAAGAAAATTGAAATTTTGATGAAAACTTTATCTTTAAAAATTATCTCCTCCTGACACAGAAGGCTTAGAGGCTTGATATTTGACATGAAGCATCAGTGCACTGACCTCTTTCAGAATTGCTAAAATCATCACCCTCAGGTGCCCAGGGGCAGAGCCCCAGCAGGGGTGGGGCTAATATAGAAATAAAGAAGGATTTTTGAAATGACATCTCCTACCAAACGGCTTGGCAGATTTCAACCAATTTTCGCAGGAATGTTCCTTTGGTGGTGCCCTTTATAAATTGCTTAAAGAATTGAAATCTGCAAAAAATTCTGGTTGCTATGGCAACAAAAGTGAAATTTTAATGAAAACTTTAAAAATTATCTCCTCCTGATCTAGAAGGCGTAGAGCCTTGATATTTGGCATGAAGCATCATGAGTACAGAGCATGAAGTGCTCATGGTGAGGTATTTTGATCATCCTATGTCCGTTGTGTGTTGTCTGTCGTCCATCGTGTGTCAACAACCTTAAACGACATCTCCTCCCAAACCGCTGTGCAGATTTCTACTTAATTTTGCAGGAATGTTTCTTGGGTGGTGCCCTTTAAGAATTGCTAAAAGAATTGAAATCCGTTAAAACTTTGGTTGCTATGGCAACAAAACTGAAAATTTAATGGAAACTTTAAAAATTATCTCCTCCTCACCCAGAATGTGTAGAGCCTTTATATTTGGCATGAAGCATCAGTGTACAATGACCTCTTTCAGAATTGCGAAAATCTAACCTTGGATACCCAGGGGCGGAGCCCCAGGGGGTTGGGGCTAATATAGAAATTAAGAAGGATTTTTAAAACGGCAATTCCTCGAAAACTGCTGGGTAGATTTCAACCAAATTTTGCTGGAATGTTCCTTGGGTGATGCCATATGAAAATTGCTAAAAGAATTGAAATCTGTTTAAAACTCTGTTTGCCATGGCAACAAAACTGGAATTTTAATAAAAACTTTAGAAAGACAGCCTAGAGTCTTGATATTTTGCATGAAGCATCAGTACATTGACCTCTTTCAGAATTGCTCAAATCACCAACCTCAAGCCCCCAGGGGCAGAGCCCCAGGGGATGGGGCTTCTATAGAAATAAAGAAGGATTTTTAAAACGACATCTCCTCCCAAACCATTGGGCTAATTTCAACCAAACAATTTTATCAGGTGAAACTCTGGTTGCTTTGACAACAAGAGTAAAATTGAAAAAAAAATTTCCTTCTGACCCAGAAGTTGAAGAATCTTGAATTTTGCATGAAGCATCAGTTCATTGACCTCTTTCAAAATTGATAAGATTTTAGAGCCCCAGGGGGTGGGGCTTAAATAGAAATAAAGAAGGCAACCCTTCCAAACTATTTGGCCATTTTAAACAAACTAGGGCTTGTTAATTTAGATAAATGTTAAAGGACATTTTTCTCCCAACCCAGTTTGTATTAGGCCTTGAAGAAAAAAAAGGGCCTTATCTCAGGTGAGCACCAGGGCCACTGGCCCTCTTGTTATAAGACTGAGAACATATTTGTTTTACCATTGTCCTTCTGTCCATCTACATGCCCCAAAGAAGGCTGTTATGGGGACATTTTGTTGCACAAACATGGTTGTTGGTTTGCATAGTTCTTCTCAAGAACGCATCGTTAATATATGGTTCTTAATTTCTTTTTAAAGTGAAAGTCTGCATCACTAATGAAGGAGGTAATGGTTCTCTGAATATTCAAGATGGGCAAGTGACTTTCAATGGACCAGTTAAAGGTACAAATCTATTGACTTTTAGCTCACCTGAGCTTGAAGAGCTCATGGTGAGGTATTTTGATCACCTTCTTTCCTTTGTGTGACACCAATTTTAGATAAAATATCAAAGCGCTGAAAGCCTGAGATATATAAACAGGAGATATATAATCTGGGCAGAAAAAGTTTGATGGTCGGATTATCAGAAGTGCCACTTTCTACCCAAATCTACTGTCGATTATGCACAGATCTGCCAATTTGTGCGCTAGGGAACACAACCTGCCCGCAAAAGTTTTCATCCCGTTGAGGTATCTAAAAGATATATTTACATGTATAAATCGTTACATATTTTTTGCCCGATCTAAATGCTTTGTAGGGATCTGATAAAGGTCACCCAAGGATCCTTCCTGTGAATTTTGGTTGAGTTTGGTTGAATTATGTTCAGTTTTTTCTGAGAAGAAGATTTTCAAAGTTAAGTTGGCGGATGGACGGACGACGGACACCACATCATGACAAAGCTTGTTGGCTTTCAGCCAGTGGAGCTAGCGAGAGAGAGCTAGAGAGTGAGGGAGATGTGGGAAAGGAGCGTGTAGCCAGGTTCAAACTAGGAGGCTCTTGCGTTCGATGTATTCTAACACACAGGCCAATTTCGTTATGTAAATATGCGCTTTTTAATCTCCAGATAAAGAGAGCGAGAGAGGGCGGGCAGTCATTTACCAGGTTAACATGATTATGTGCACTTCTCAAAAGTGATATGTAGACGTTGCATTCTTTTGGTAGAATTCGGAGGTAAAAACATAATTTCCAATATATTATATATGTCCTTTCTTTCTTTCCATTCACTCGTCAAGTTTTGATAATGATGCCAAATTCAGAACACTTACTTGAAAGTACTGTACATCAAGCTGGCAGCTTTCAGTGAGTCATATCTCGCCTTCTTCCTTCTCGCCTCAATTGGGCGCATTAATTTATGGTCAGATCCAATCTACTTTTCAAGCGACAGAAGATCACATTGATTGCAGTAGATTTTTTACATTATGTTTTCACATTAAAGTCTGCATGGGTTTGAATTTTTAGCATAGTAACTTTAGCCTCAGATTGCTTACGCAATCTCAGGCTAAAAATCATCTCCTCGGAAACAGCTTGAAAAATTTCCACCGGATTTGGCAGAAATGTTCATAAGGTGGTGCTCTGTAAAAATTACTAAAAGAACTGAATTTCATTGAAAACTATGGTTGCCTTTGCAACAAAACGGAATATTTAAAGAAAATCTTTAAAATTTCTCTCCTCCTAATACAGATGGTGTAAAGCCTTGATATTTGCATGAATCATTAGTACATTAACATCTTCAAAATTGCTAAAATCATAACCCTCGGGTCCTCAGGGGCGAGCTCGGAGGGGGCCTTATATAGAAGTAAAGAGGGATTTTAAAACAATTCCTCCTGATTCACAGGGACAATTTCAAGCAAAGAATTAGAATCCATTGAAAGCTCTGGTTGCAATGACAACATGAGTAGAATTAAAAAACTTCAAAAAATCATCTCCTCCAGACCTAGATGTTTAGAATCTTAATACTTTGTATGGAGCACGAGTACATTGTTTTACATAGTTTTAAGAAGGTACAAATTCAACGATGTTGCAGATGACTATTTTATGTTGATGTGTCTTATGTGGGCGATTTTCGGGCGAGCATATAGTCGCCGGCTTGTGAGCGCGTCCTTCCGTCAGTCAGATGTCATATCTCAGGAACCCCTGGGCCTAATTGGATAAAACTTCATAAATAATCTTCCTAGGAAGTTCCAAGATACTTTTTTTGAATTTTCTCAATTCAAGGCTGCGTCATGCCAAAAGGGGCCTAAATGTAAAAATTAGTTATTTGTCAATTTCTCCTAGTCTATTAGTCAGAATTTTCTTGCATTTAATTATTTGAGTAGCAAATCAGATCCTCTTGACCTTAAACTATCGAAAATTTATGTTTAAAGAACATGTCATGGGAAAAGGGACCTCAATGTTATTAGCTTTACGTAAGCTCTCTTTTTGTCATGCAAAAACTTATATTGGCCATAACTTTTGATTGGTAACAGATATAGTCCTCATATTTCACATGTGCATTGCTTGTGGTATGGACTTTCTGTTGGTACTAAGTTCAAGGTCATAAGTCAAGGTCATGTGTCATGGTTAGAATTTCGAAAATCATAACTTTAACACTTTCTATAAGTTTACAATGGTAAGTGATATAGCCTTCATATTTCACATGTGCATTGCTTAAGACAAAATCTTTCTGTTGGCATTAAGTTCAAGGTCATCTGTTAACGTCATGGTCGTCTCTCAAGGTAAAAAGATTCGAAAATTTTAACATTAACATAGCCCATAAGTATACAATGGTAAGTGATATAAGCTTTGTATTTCACATGTGCATTGCTTATGGCAGTGCCTTTATGTTGGTACTAAGTTCAAGGTCAACTGTCAAGATCAAGGTCATTTCTCAAGGTCAAAAGATCAAAAATCTTTACTTTAACATTGTCTATAACTTTACAATGGTAAGTGATATAGCCTTCATATTTCACATGTGCATTGCTTATGATATGGACTTTCTAATGGTATGAAATAAAGGTCTTCTGTCAAAGTCAAGGTCATTTCTCATTGTCAAAATTTCGAAAAACTTTAACTAGCAAAACCCATAAGTATACAATAGTAAGTGATATAGCCGTCATATTTTACATTTGTGTTGCTTATGACATGGACTTTCTGTTGGTACTAAGTTCAAGGTCATCTGTCAAGATCAAAGTCAATTCTCAAGGTCAAAAGTTCGAAAGTTTTAACTTTATTTAGCATTGTCTATAAGTTTACAGTCGTAAGTGATGTATCCACCATATTTCACATGTGCACATTGCTTATGAAAAAATCTTTCTGTTGGTATTAAGTTCAAGATCATCTGAGAAGGTCAAGGTTGTTTCTCAAGGTCAAAATTTCAAACAATTTAAATTTAACATTGTCCATAAGTTTACAATGGTAAGTGATATAACCTTCATATTTCACATGTGCATTGCTTATGACAGTACCTTTCTGTTGGTACTAACGTCAAGGTCATTGGTCAAGGTCAAGGTCAAATTGTCAAGGTTATTAATACTCACATATACCTCCTTTACAAATTGACAAAGTTTCTTGTTACTTTACATAAATGTTGTTTATTATGTGCATTAGGATATGTTTGTTTCAATTTTTGACCCAGTGAACCTTACCATGCTTAAAGGGGGCTTAATGCCATGTTGCTCTACATTTTGTATACTTCTTCTCTAAAATAAATCAGTCTATTGTTTCTGCAAGACTACTCAAGTCAGAGTCTTTGTTGTTTGTATGGAAACATTTTTAATTGATAACTTCGATAGTTCAGGTAAAATATTTAACCCTTTACAATATAATGATATTGAATTTTACTAGAACCAGGCCTGTGAAGCCAAACAGATTCCTTCAATGTTTGTTCAACTTCCAAATTTATTGTGAACTGAACTCTCAAACTATAGTTGCTTTATTAAGACAATTTTTGTCCAATAATGTCATACAGTTTTTTTGACAAAAGCCTTATTCGGGGAGCATAATCTGTCTCTGAGGGCTCTTGTTTTCCAAAGTTTTTTTGCTTGGGTTGGATGGTGTAGGGGTATGTAAAAGCAAGATTATGTGAGAATGCTGTAACTAGGGTGTCTTGAACCTTATTATCCCCTGTCGTTTCGGCAAAGAGGATATAGTAATGGCCTCTGTCTGTCATTCAGTCATTATGTCATTCAGTCCTTCTGTCACTTAACTTGTCCAGAGCATATCTCTGGAAGTATAATTGCTATCAACTTGAAACTTCATAGATGGATAGATCTTGTTGAGGAGAAGTGCAGTGCACAAGAACCACAACTCTAGCTTTCATAATTTTGGAGTTATCGCCCTTTGTTGTTTTAAAGACTTAGATTTTTTCCTGAGCATATCTCTGAAAGTATAATAGCTATTAACTTGAAACTTCATAGGTGGATAGATCTAGTTGAGGAGAAGTGCAGATCACAAGAACTGCAACTCTTGCTTGCATAATTTTGGAGTTATTGCCCTTTGTTGTTTTAAAGACTTAGATTTTGTCCTGAGCATATCTCTGAAAGTATAATAGCTATTATTGAACTAATTGAGAAGAAATGCAGTGCGCAAGAAGCCTAAATCTAACTGGCTTCAGTTTACTAACAAGCTTTTACGGCGGTGGATGGCCATGTCTGACATGGCTCTTGTTGACCTTATATTAGTCTAAGATTAGTAAAGCAAAAATTTGATTTAACATCTCAAAGTACATTTAAATTGAAAATATATGTCAAATAGTGTAGGAAATATTATGGGGAAAAAATGCTTGTGAAAAGAAATTTCTCCTTTCCCAACAATAAAACAATACAGGCACTTAAGCACCTCTTTTTAGCTCACTTGAGCATAACATTCTCAAGTTGAGATTTTGTGAACACCCCATGTCAGTTGTGTGTTGTCCTTCGTGTGTTGGAAATCGTCAACAATTCTTTAAAAATCTTCTCCCCTTAACCTAAGAGTCAATTTTCAGCTCACCTGAGCACAAAGTGCTCATGGTGAGCTTTTATGATCATTGAATGTCTGTCGTCCGTAGAGTGGCGTGCGGCGTCAAAAATTGAAGTGTTTACACTCTAGAGGCCACAGTTTTGACCCAATTTTAATGAAACTTGGTAAGAATAATTGTTAGGTCCTGAGGATCAACCCTTTTGATTACGGGAGGGTTCTATTGGAAAACACAGAAAAAGGGGCCTCAATGACAATTTCTTTGTTTACACTCTAGAAGCCACAAATTTTGCTCAATCTTAATGAAACTTGGCGAGAATATTATTTGGTCAAAAGGATGAACCCTATGGATTATGGGAAGGTTCTTTTGGAAAACACAGGAAAAGGGGCCTTAATGAAAATTTCTTTGTTTACACACTAGAGGCCACAATTTTGGCTCAATCGTCATGAAACTTGGTCAGAATAATTGTTAGGTCACTAAAATGAATCCTATTGATTATGGGAGGGTTCTATTGGAAAAGACTGGAAAAGGGTCCTGAATGACAATTTCTTTGTTTTCACTCTAGAGGCCACAATTTTTGCTCAAACGTCATGAAATTTGCCCAGAATAAATTTTAGGTCATAGGGATGAATCCTATTTATTATAGGAAGGTTCTTTTGGAAAACACAGGAAAAGGGGCCTAAATAACAATTTCTTTATTTACAATACAGAAGCCACAGTTTTGACTCAATCTTCGTGAAACTGGTTGTAGTTATTTGGCTTTAGTTGCATTTTTTTTAAAAGCAGACAATTCAGGTGAACAATTTAGGACCATCATTGTCCTCTTGTAAACAAACTTAGCAGGAATGTTCCTTTGGTGAACCTTTTCAAAACTTGTTCCTGAAATTTGGACTTGCCAAAAAAACGGGATGTAGCAGGGCCGGAATTATCATAATTAGAGAAATAATGAAATACATAATCCATGTAGTTCTTTTAAAGTCTTCTCCTGCTAAAACCAAGGCTGATTTGGGCCAAATTTGTCAAGAATGATCCTTGGGTGGTCCTATTCAAATCTAGTTCATGACATTTTATTAGTTAAAACTGGGGGCGTGGCAGAAATAATGAAATGAAATTTCTCCTTCTTAACCACAAGGCCAATTTCAACCAAACGTTGCAGGATTTTTCCTTTGGTGACCCTTTTCACAATGTCTCCTGGAAATTTTGAATGGGGGTGTTATAATTCTTTAAAAATCTTATACTCAATTTGGACAACATGTGGCAAGAATGATCCTGAGCTGACCCTTTTCCAAACTTCTTGATAAAAATTTGATTTTGAAAAAAATCAGACATGGCAATGCGGCTTATCAGACTTAGAGAAATCATGAAATAATTCTTCGAATATCTTTTTGTCCTAAATAATTTGGCCAATTTAGACTGGACTTAACTTGACAGGAATGTTTCTTGCGTGACCCTTTTCAAAACTTGTTCATGAAATTTTGATTTGCAAAAAAATGTTGGCCTGGCAGGGTCGGGCTTATCAGACAGTGAAATCATGGAAAAGTTCTTTAAGAATTTTCTCTGCCTGAACCTCTTGGACAATTTGGATTGGACTTAGCAAGAATGTTCCTTGGGTGACCTTTTTCAAAACCATGAAATTTTGATTCACAAAAAATGTGACCATTTCAGGGCTGGCCTTATTAGACTTAGAGAAATCATTCTCAGTTAAGCGATTTAGGGCCATTTTGGCCCTCTTGTTTTATGCTTCCTGAAGGACAAACATATATCTGCTTTGTCTGGCTGTTTGTTTGCCCTTAACTCATACAAAGAGGACTTGGTGTCAAATTTATATTTTCATGAATATTAATAGACATAAGCCATTGTGCACTTAAATATTTAATTGGATTAGGCCTTCATATCTAATAAATATTGTGTAAATAACACTTTCAGAGTTTTTGATTCTGAAAGAATCATTCAAGCTCTACTAGGTGAAGGCCAGAAGAGCTATAGCAATGGGGTGTTTCCGTCAGGCATCTGTGCATCATTCTATCTGTCTATCTATCAGTCTCTCCATTTTCCTTACTAACACTCTTAAGTCCAAAGTTTTTACAGATTCTCTTCAAACTATCACGTAAGGAATACACCATCTTAAGAATAGTTCCTTTTTGAATATGGATCTTGGGAAAAGGGGTATTATGAAAAATTTATTCAAAATTCCTCGTTAACACAATAGAGGCAATAGTTTCAGCGATTATGTTCAGACTTCCACAGAATGAATGTACGCTCATAAGGATCGTTCTCTTTCGAAATTCGGTCTGTCAAGAAACAAGGGAAAAGGGACCTTATGAAAATTAAATGCAACACAATAAAGTCCACATTTTTCACTGGATACTGTTTAAACGTTCACAGAGTGATTGTGCCATCATTAGGATTGTTCTGCTCTAAATTCAGTCTGATCCTTCAAGTGTCATTTGAAAAGGGCCTGTCAAAAGTTTGAAAAGGGCCTGTCAAAAGTTCATTTAAAAATCCTTGCTAGCGCAATAAAATCCTTCACAGTTACTTTTTGAAATTTGGTTTGTTCTGTAAAGGGGCTGTAAATTTTTTTTCATTATAAAATCTTCATTAACTCTATAAAGTCCAGAGAATTCATTGAATTCTCTTCAAGCTTTCACAGATGAATTTTCTATAATTACGTTCGTTCATTTTGACATTGGATCTGATACGTCAAGTATTATGTGAAAAGGGGCCTTATGAAAATTTTATTCAAATATTTTATTTAACCCTTTCCTGGTTTTTGAAATTTTAGACTGGTCCAAATTTTAAAGAGGATGCAGACGACAAATAAAATTGGATGCAATTCTAAATAAAACCATCCTATGTGGTAGAAAACATTGTGGGAAAAGGAGAAATTACTTATTATAAGCAATTTCTCCTTTTTCCACAATGTTTTCTCAAGTATAAAATCACAGTGACGTAAAATCCCGGGTTTATCCAGGAAAGGGTTAACATAATGAAGTCCCCAGAACTCACTGGATTCACTTCAAACTTTCACTGAATGCTTTTTTATTTTCATTACAATTGTTGCTTTTGACATTGAATCTGATCCATCAAGCATACATGGAATAGACCTTATAGCTTTTTAAATAGATATACAAGTTAGCACTTTGAAGTACCCAGATTTAATCAGATTCATTTCAAACTTTCACAAAATGATTGTACCGTAAAAAAGATGGCCCTGTTTTAAATTTGGTCTAATCTAACCAGTATTACCAGAAAAGATGCCTGATAGAAATTTAATTTGAAAATTCTTGTTAATGTAATTAAGTCCACAGTTCTAATCAGATTCTTTTCAAATACTCATAGAATGATTGTAAATTCCTAAGGATGGATTATTTTGAAAATAATTAAGGTCATCAAGTTTCAAGGATAAAGGAGCCTTCTGCAAGCTTGTTTGAAATATTTCCCCATTAACACAATAATGTCTACAGTTTTTATCGGATTGCCTTCAGAGAAATACAAAGAGTAATACGGCATCAGAAACACATGAAAAGGCTATTTTGGATTTCATTTAAAACATTCTTGTTTATACGATTAAGTCCACAATTAATATCAGATCCTCTTGAAAACTTCACAGGATGATTGTAGGGTCAAACAAAAATTTCTTTTTGGAAATGGAGTGGATCCATCATAAAACACAAGAAAAGGGACCTTTTGGATTTTCACTCGAATTACTCACAATAAAGTCCATAAATTTTTATCTGATTCTCTTGAAAGTTTAACAGGATGATTGTATGGTCATAATGAAGGTCCTCTCCGAAAGCAAGTGGATCTGTCTGAAAACAAAGTAATGGAGGCCTTTTGCATTTTTATCAAAACTATTCATGTTTAAGCAGTACAGTCTAAAATTATTATCTGATTCTCTTGAAACTTTCAAAGGATTATTGTTCGGTCATAAAGAAGGTTCCTCTTTGATTTTCAGTGGATTGATAAGAAAATATGGGGAAAAGGGCCTTTAGTTAAATATATTTAGCTCACATGAGCACGAGGTGCTCTGGGTGAGCTATTGTGATCGGTCATCGTCCGCCATCCGTCCATCTGTCCGTCCGTCCGTTCACAGTTACAAAAAATCTTCTCCTCCTTGACTGACTTTGGAATTTCAACCAAACTTCACAGAAATGACCCTTAGGTCATGCTCTTTCAAAATACTTCAAAGAATTGAATTCCATGAAATGCTTTGGTTGCCATGGCAAGGGAGTATAAAAATGTAGAAAATCTTCTCCCAAACCATAAGGCCAAAAGCTTTGACATTTTGTAAGTAACCCTCAACAAAATACTTCAAAGAAATGCTGTATCTTGAAAATTAGCCCTTTTCTGTGTGATTCCTGATTTTATTTAAATAAAGAAGGAAATCTTTGAAAATCTTCTCCCAAACTATAAGACCCAGAGCTTTGATATTCTGTAAAAAGCATCATCTATTGACCCTCTATCAAATTACTTCAAAGAAGTGAAAATTAGTCCTTTCTGTGTGATCCCTTATTTTACATAGAATTAATGAAGGATATCTTCTTTCAAACCATTAGCCTAAACCTTTAGTATTTGGTATGTATCTATACCTAATGACCCTTTACTAAATACTTCAGATAATTTCAGTACTTTGAAAATTGGCCCTTTTCTGTGTGATCCCTGATTTTAAATAGAATAGAAAAAGGAAATCTTTGAAATCTTCTTCTCATGAACCATTAGGCATAGACCTTCAATATTTGTATATATCAATGTCTAATTACCCTCTACCAAAATACTTAAAAGGGTAACCGTAGTCTGAAAATTAGCTCTTTTCTGTGTAATTCATGATTTTACATAGAATTAAAGAAGGATATCTTTGAAAATCTTCTTCTTCCAAACCATTAGGCCTAGAGCTTTCATATTTAGTATGTTTCAATACCTATTGACCCTTTGCCAAACTACTTCAAAGAATTTTCGTACTTTGAAAATAAGCACTTTTCTGTGAGATCTCTTATTTTACATATGAATAAATCTTTGAAAATCTTCTTCTCCCAAATCATAAGACCTAGAGCTTTAATATTTGGTATGTTTCAATACCTATTGACCCTTTACAAAAATACTTCATAGAATTAAGGTACTTTGAAAATTAACCCTTTTCTGTTTGATCTCTGATTTTACAAAGAAATAAATCTTAGAAAATCTTCTCCCAAACCATAAGACCTAGCTCTTCAATTTTTGATCTGTATAAATACCTATTAACCCTAAACCAAAAATTCTTCATAGAATTTCGGTATCTGAAAATAAGCCATTTTCTGTGCAATTCAAAATTTCAGAAAGGAATAAAGAAGGATTTTTATAAACATCTTCTCCAACACCTTAAGGCCTAGAGCTATGATATTTAGTATGTAACAGTGCATTTTGACTCTCTACCAAATTACTTCAAAGAATAACAGTATTCTGAAGATTAGCTCTAAATGGTAGGATTTTCTATATACCTAGGATTAAAGTAGAAAATCATTAAAAAATCTTCTCCAAAATGATGAGGTGTAGGGCTTTGATATTTTGTTTATATCACAAAACCTTGAGCCATCATACTCAGGGGAACGATATGGGACCATTATGGTCCTTTTGTTCTCTTGACCTTGCAGTCAAAGGTATCTACCAAAAACCCTTCGTAAGATCTTTTTTTTCCTTATATACTTTGCTTTCACCAGTTGTCTATGATTTCTTCAAGCTTTGTCATTGTTTGGGGATCAAATACTGTCACCTGATCTAACTGTCTGTAGTCTACTCATAGTCTAATAGATGAGTCCTTTTCGGGACAACTACAATCGGAGATGCATAGGGACTAGTGGATTTTTCTGCTATACTTGCTTCTACCATGTCATGAATCTCCTTTTTATACGCCCGTCAAAGACAGGACGTATTATGGGATCACCCGTTGTGTCCGGTCGTCCGGGCGTCCGGTTGTCTGGGCGGTGTCCACTTCCTTGTCCGGAGCATAACTCTGTCACCGTAAGTCCGTTTGACTTTAAACTTGGCAGTTATATTCTTCTCATCAATACAGAGTGCAGTGCGCAATAACCATAACACTACCTGGCCTATTTTTTGAGTTATTGCCCTTTGTTTTTCATACTTGAATCTTGTCCGGAGTATATTTCTAAAAGTATAATAGCTATAATCATGAAATTAAATGGATAGATAGAGCTCAACAAGTAGGAGTGCAGTGTACAAGAACCATAACTCTACCTAGCCTATATTTTGAGTTATTTCCCTTTGTTGTTTTTCATACTTGAATCTTGTCCAGAGTATATCTCTAAAAGTATACTAGCTAGAACCATGAAATTTCATGGATAAATAGAGCTCACCAAGTGGGTGTGCAGTGTATAAGAACCATAACTCTACCTAGCCAATTTTTTGAGTTATTGCCCTTTGTTGATTTTCATATTTGAATCTTGTCTGGAGTATATCTCTAAAAGTAAATTAGCTAGAATCATGAATCTTCATGGATGGATAAAGCTCACCAAGTGGAAGTGCAGTGTACAAGAACCATAACTCTACCAAGCCTATTTTTTGAGGTATTGCCCTTTGTTGTTTTTCATACTTAAAACTTGTCCGGAGTATATCTCTAAAAGTATCATAGCTAGGATCATGAAACTTCATGGGTGTATAGATCTCACCAAGGGGGAGTGCAGTGCACAAAAACCATAACTCTACCTGGCCTATTTTTTTAGTTATTGCCCTTTGTTGTTTTTCATACATGAATCTTGTCCGGAGTATATCTCTTAAAGTATAATAGCTAGAACCATGAAATTTCATGGATGGATAGATCTTACAAAGTGGGAGTCTAGTGTCAAAGAACCATAACTCTACCTAGCTTATTTATTGAGTTATTGCCCTTTGTTGTTTTTCATACTTGAATCTTGTCCAGAGTATATCTCTAAAATTATAAAAGCTAGAACCATGAAATTATATGGATGGATAGAGCTCACCAAGTTGGAGTGCAGTGTACTAGAACCATAACTCTACCTAGCCTATTTTTTGAGTTATTGCCCTTTGTTGTTTTTCATACTTGAATCTTGTCCGGAGTATATCTCTAAAAGTATTATAGCTAGGATCATGAAACTTCATGGGTGTATAGATCTCACCATGGGGGAGTGCAGTGCACAAGAACCATAACTTTACCTGGCCTATTTTTTGAGTTATTGCCCTTTGTTGTTTTTCATACTTGAATCTTGTCCAGAGTATATCTCTAAAAGTATAATAGCTAGAATCATGAAACTTCATGGATTGATAGAGCTCACCAAGTGGGAGTGCAGTGTACAAGAACCATAACTCTACCTAGAGTATATTTTGAGTTATTGCCCTTTGTTGTTTTTCATACTTTGTTTGACAAAAAAAATTCATTCAAAATAACCTCAGTTCTATTCAAACCCCCAGTTAATATTAAGCAGTGTGACGGGCGTATCTTGTGACAATTTGGCACCTTGTTAAACTTATCTTTAAGAGCATGAGGTAAATTATATGCTTCCTTTTTATACCCCCCACAACGAAGTTATGGGGGATATACTGGAATCAGGTTGTCCGTCTGTCCGTCCGTCTGTCCGTCCGTCCGTCCGTCCGTCTGTGGACATAATTTTGTGTCCTCTTCTCCTCCCACATTTTTGACCAATTTTGCTGAAATTTTATCAGGTTGTTTCCTATCATATGAAGTTGTGCACCTGCAATTTTCATCTTGATCCAGTCGTTAGTTTCAGAGTTATGCCATTTTGAACTTTTTAATGGGGGGGGGGGGAGTAGTCAAAATTTAAAATTGCAAAACTCAGTAACCTTAAGGGGAGTTACCAAATTTGGTAAGTAACATCATCTTGTTGACAATTACAAAATATCGAACGGTTTATTTCCTGAGGTCAAATTTGACCCCGCCCCCCGGGGGTCAAAAATTTAACATAGGCTCATATTGACTTTTCGTGGATATAATTTTGTGTCATCATCTCCTCACACAGTTTTCTTTAACATAGGCTCATATTGACCAACCTTTCCTAATCAGTCAACTCTAGCAACAAACACAAAATCAGAAAGAGGTGGAGGGTTGGCAATGTTCATCCACCATGACATGCATGTGATTAAACAGCTTCAAATTCCACTCCTTCATAGAAAAGCCTTTTTGAGTGGTGTGGGGGGTATTCTCGTCAGCCCTTGAGGGCGACAGCTCTAGTTTTCTCTGGCATATCTGAGGTTAGTTTCACATCATTTTCAATCAGTGAAGTCTTACCTGGTATATCAGTTAGAACATCTTCAAAATCCATGAAGTTCGAATTTAATGTCCACAACTGATTTTCATTTAACTCTGAATTCAGTTTTTGAGTTGCGGCAAACCGAAGGTTTGAAGCTACTCATTGTCGTTGCACGATTTAACTATCTCATGTATTCCTACAATGGCCCGGGACAAATAACCTCCCTGACATTGTCGTTTCTTAAATAGGCTCATTCTGTGTTACCAGCCCAAATTATAAATTTTTGGACACTCTTTTAAAAGATGACATCGTTTTTAAAGGTTTCATTACAAAATTATTCTAATTTTTTCGAAACTTTTGATTTTACAAGCGAACTACATTCAACGCATAAATAACCTTGATACATACAAATAATTAGATCGTCAGTTTTGATTAAAAGACCATAAATTCGAAAGGACAGAGTGTATCTTCATGTCATTTTATATTTCTTAGAAATATATCTGCAAATGAAATACAAATCTCATATCGGTTATCTCCGATGAAACAAATTTACAACTAAATTGAGCATAAATACATACGATACTTGAAACACGCCGTATAAGTGATATGGGCCTTACAGCTTCGTATATATTAAATGGGTCCGTAGGGAATTGCATAGACGATATTAAATTATTTTGGTATTTTTAAGGATAAAATGCTATAATCTGTCATTTATACTAACATCAATGTATCAAATATTGATTTTGTGAAGTTATTTGAGATTTCAAATATACTGGGGCAAACCTAACCTACTGAATGCACAATATTATCAACATTATTTGTTGTATGAAGCATGCATGCGCACTTGTTTATATCCTGCCCTGATACTAAACGAGAATGTTGATTCCTGATTTAAATCCGAGTTGTTGTTTGATTTCGTGACAATCGATAAAGATTATTTAGTGACGAGTAAAGGCATTCACCCTCGAGACAATGGTTATATCCGAGATTAATGTCATATCTTCGATAGGCTGATTTGACTTACCTACCAAATGGATGGAAACGCCAAATTAGGTAATGGTTTTCTCAAGACGTCTACCTCAATTTCTGCGCTTCTTGTTAAAGGTTATAATTTGATTGCATGTCAAATATGATTGGTCTTTGAACCGATTTTCTGTCATTATCACACCGAATCTTCTCGCATTGAATGCCATATAAGGAAATATATGTTTGAAATATTTTCAACTTTGAACCCCAGGTGAATTAAGGCATATATTTTCTAAAGATACCTGAAGATCTCTTAATTACATACCCATATGAAGCAGAGAAAAGATTATTTTCATTACATCATGCGTACTCAAAAATGTTGACCTAAACCCTATTTATTTTTTTCCTAGATAATATGTATGAACTTTTTATACGCCCGTCGAAGACGGGACATATTATGGGATCACCCGTGGTGTCCAGGCATCCAGGTGTCCAGGCGTCCGGGCAGTGTCCACTTCTTTGTCCGGAGCATAACTCTGTCACCGTAAGTCCTATTGACTTTAAACTTGGCAGTTATATTCTTCTCATCAATACAGAGTGCAGTGCACAAGAACCATAACTCTACCTGGCCTATTTTTTGAGTTATTGCCCTTTGTTGTTTTTCATACTTGAATCTTGTTTGGAGTATATCTCTAAAAGTATAATAGCTAGGATCATGAAATTTCATGGATGTATAGATCTCACCAAGGGGGAGTGCAGTGCACAAGAACCACAACTCTACCTGGCCTATTTTTTGAGTTATTGCCCTTTGTTGTTTGTCATACATGAATCTTGTCCGGAGTATATCTCTAAAAGTATAATAGCTAGGATCATGAAATTTCATGGATGGATAGAGCTCACCAAATAGGAGTACAGTGTACAAGAACCATAACTCTACCTGGCCTATTTTTTGAGTTATTGCCCTTTGTTGTTTTTCATACTTGAATCATGTCAGGAGTATACCTCTAAAAGTATAATATTTAGGATCATGAAACTTCATGGGTGTGTAGATCTCACCAAGGGGGAGTGCAGTGCACAAGAACCATAACTCTACCTGGCCTATTTTTTGAGTTATTGCCCTTTGTTGTTTTTCATACTTGAATCTTGTCCAGAGAATATCTCTAAAAGTATAATAGCTAGAATCATGAATTTTCATGGGTGTATAGATCCCACCAAGTGGGAGTGCAGTGTACAAGAACCTTAACTCTTCCTAGCCTATCTTTGAGTTATTGCCCTTTGTTGTTTTTTCATACTTGAATCTTGTCAAGAGTATATCTCTAAAAATATAATAGCTAGAATCATGAAATTTCACCGATGGATAGAGCTCACCAAGTGGGAGTGCAGTGTACAAGAACCATAACTCTACCTAGTGTATATTTTGAGTTATTGTCCTTTGTTGTTTTTCATACTTTGTTTGACAAAAAATATTCATACAAAATAACCTCAGTTCTATTCAAACCCCCAGCTTATATTGAGCAGTTTGACGGGTGTATCTTGTGATGATTTGGCACCTTGTTAATATTTGGTATGATCCGTCAAGAATCACAGGAAAAGGGGCCTTATGAAAATTTAGATAAAAAATCTTGTCCGGAGTATATCCCTAAAAGTAAAATAGCTAGAATCATGAAATTTATTGGATGGATAGATCTCACCAAGGGGGAGTGTAGTGTACAAGAACCATAACTCTACCTAGTGTATATTTTGGGTTATTGCCCTTTGTTGTTTTTCATACTTGAATCTTGTCTGGAGTATATCTCTAAAAGTATAATAGTTAGAATCATGAAACTTCATGAAAAGATAGAGCTCACCAAGTGGGAGTGCAGTGTACAAGAACCATAACTCTACCTACTCTCTTTTTTGAGTTATTGCCCTTTGTCGTTTTTCATACTTGAATCTTGTCCAGAGTATATCTCTAAAAGTATTATAGCTAGGATCATGAAACTTCATGGATGTATAGATCTTACGAAGGGGGAGTGCAGTGCACAAGAACCATAACTCTACCTGGCCTATTTTTTGAGTTATTGCCCTTTGTTGTTTGTCATACTTGAATCTTGTCTGGAGTTTATCTCTTAAAGTATAATAGCTAGAATCATGAAATTTCATGGGTGTATAGATCTCACCAAGAGGGAGTGCAGTGCACAAGAACCATTACTTTACCTAGCCTATTTTTTTAGTTATTGCCCTTTGTTGTTTTTCATAGTTGAATCTTGTCCGGAATATCCCTCTAAAAGTATAATAGCTAGTCAGATTGACTTTAAACTTTGCAGTTATATTCTTCTTATCAATATGGGGTGCAGTGCACAAGAACCATACCTCTACCTGGCCTATTCTTTGAGCTATTGCCCTTTGTTGTTTTTCATACTTGAATCTTGTCTGGAGTATACCTCTAAAAGTATAATAGCTAGAATCATGAAATTTCATGGGTGTATAGATCTCACCAAGGAGGAGTGCAGTGCACAAGAACCATAACTCTACCTGGCCTATTTTTTGAGTTATTGCCCTTTGTTGTTTTTCATACTTTTAGTTTGTTTTCGGACTGTTAGTAAGCAAGATGGTATGCTTCTGCCAAATTGATCAGTTATGCAACATTCTTAGGCTGATGTTCTCTTAACCAAACCTGTATATACTGATCTGAACTGAAAAGCAATTGGTCCCTTAAAAGAAGATTGGAAAGCTTATTTAACTCTTCATCTATTGACTCAGCATCTTTCCAGTGGTCAAAATACGAAGTTAATCTCATGGCATAATCTCTGAACATTTCTCTGACTCCTTGACGAGAATTTTGGAATTTTTCTCTGTATTCCCAAGTATTCAGATCATTCCTATCTTAAATTTTTTTTTGTAGAGCCCGCTTGTGGTGGTGAGACATAGTTGTCACTATGACAAGTCGGTGTCTGAATTTGTGCGGACAATTACTCCTACATTTATGGATGGATTTCAAAATAATTTGGCACGATTATTATCCATCATGAGTAGATGTGCCATTTGAAAGAATTTTTTGGATAGCTTCAAGTTCAAGGTCACAGCTCAAGGTCAAACACTAAAATTGTGCTTTTCTGGAGCATTTCTCCTACAATTATGGATGGATTTAAAAATAAATTGGCACAATTGTTCTCACTCGTGAGTAGATGTGCCATTTGAAAGAAATTTTGATAGCTTCAAGTTCAAGGTCAAAGCTCAAGGTAAAACACTAAAATTGTGCTTATTTGGAGCATGATACCTACAAAACTTTGTGGGCTCGACAGCAGTTGTCCTGGGACAACCATCTAGTTTGATAAAATCATAATTTTAGCTTGTCGTGATTGACATTTAAGAATACGTTTCTGGTGCTTTTGAACTCAATTGTGGTATAAAATGCACAGGACATTGTGATTTCGGCCACTTGAGAACAGATGCTATCCTTTCAAACGTTGTCAAAAAAGCTTCGATATCTTCCCCGTCAATGTATTTAGGTAATTTAGATTTAACAGTGCACTGATCAGACTGACTTAAGACATCACTTGACAATGCTATTTCATTTCAAGTTCCTTTTCTTGTAAATCAATTTCTAAACATCAGTTCTCTGTCTCTTTCTCTTCTTTAAGCTTCTCTCTCAGCAACTCTCTCATATTCTTCTGCATTTTTCTCTTCATGGTAAAAAAATTCCCTTAACAACGAAAAACAATGTCTTACTTCCTTGCCTCTCTCTATGCCTCTTTCAATTAATTTATTCACTAATGCTATCGTTTTCCCACCAGCCATATTCAAAGAGTTGACAAATTTTAGTCATGATAAACACCGCTTCCACCATTATAAAGACGTGAGTAAATCTATGAAGAATTCAGTTAACTTCCTAGAAATGATCAGCTTTATGAATAAGCAAAAGCATCTTTAATAACACCTATTAGTACACAATAATTCAAATGAAAATTAACAAGCACAGATGGAAATTACAGTTAGGGAAGAAAACAGACAGAAAGAAATTGATAAACTTCATAACCAGCAAATCACCCTTTAGTTCCTACTAATACACAATCCGCTACAAAGTTATGTCCTTCATTTAGTCAAAACGTTTTTGAAAGATAGTATTTTCGCTGTGTTCTTCTGTAATCACAATGCTAAAACCATGATTATATAACTTGGTTCATGATACCGACATGATAGTTTCTTTGTGTACACCAAAGGGTAGTTTCTTTGCGTACACCATACACAGACACTGGTAAAACTTTCCAGGCTAGCACTGGTGTTGCCTTTCATGCATTTGATACAAGTCTTGGTGAACAAGAATCAAGGTATGTTCAACGTGCAGTCAAGTTGGCGACATGCAACATGCTTTGTAGACTGTGCAACAGAGGAGAGGCAATGATAAATGCAAGTGCAGGAAGATATCAAAAGGAAACAAAAATAATCAATATGTAATAACTCCATACATGCAATAAAATCTTACTGCAGGAATCAACAGATTAGAGTTTTTGACCAAAGCATTGAATTACATCTATATCATGATACTTGCATAACAAATTCTTTGAAGCTCATGCACACACAAAAAAATAGCAACAAAATTCTAACATAAATAACAAAAGTAAAAATGTATAACTGCAACATAACAAAAGTTAAGCATGTGCAAAACTTTACACACTCGACTCCCGATAGTATATAACAATAATAGGAGATAACTTCTTATCCCCATTTTCTTCTCATTAAATTTTAATGTCTCTAAAAAGACCATAACGTTTTAACTCTTCACCGACTACATTCTAATGTTCCCCAGAAGTTTATACAATCTGCTTGTATATATACAAATATCCCCAGCAAAGCTCACCTGAACATTATGCAGACAGAATAAACATATCAAATAACCCTTGACTTGGGCTAAATTTGCGACAAGTATCAAGAATCAAATAAATGTATTACATAAAAGGTTTAATTATTTCTTGTATGTTTTGATTTTCATTTTTATTGTTTAGATCTCTTAATCATTGAATTGTTATATCTTGATATCATATTATATGTATGATAAATGAATTTGATTTGACCTATTATATGAAAATAATCAATGGTTGTGTCACCAAACTTTGAAACACAGCGTGTCAGACTCGAAAATGCAACCAATTTAATAACAACAGCGTGATCGAAATTTGAAACACCACAGGACATATGATCAGCTATAGCATTTTTAGCTAACCTGAGCACAACGTGCTCAAGGTGAGCTTTTGGTATCACTTTTTGTCCGTTGTGCGTCGGAAGGCGTCAACAATTCTTGAAACATCTTCTCCTCAGTAACCATTGGGCAGATTTCAACAAAACTTGGTAGGAATGTTCCTTGGGGGACCCTTATCAAAAGTTGTATGCCGAATTTTGATTGACCCTCCAAATATGGATGTGGCAGGGCGTGGCACTTTTTGACTTTAATCTTAAACATCTTCTCCTCAGTAACCAATGGGCAGATTTCAACAAAACTTGGTATGAATGTTCCTTGGGTAACCCTTTTCAAAAGTTGTTTGCGTAATTTTGATTCACGCCAAAATATGGGCGTGGCAGGGCGTGGCAGTTTTTGACTTTGAAATCTTTAAACATCTTCTTCTCAGTAACCATTGGGCAGATTTCAACCAAACTTGGCATGAATGTTCCTTGGGTGACCCTTTTTAGATATTGTTCGCGGAATTTTGATTTTTACCCAAATATGGGCGTGGCAGGGTGGGGCAGATTTGACTTTGAAATCTTTAAACATCTTCTTCTCAGTAACCATTCGGCGGATTTTAATCAAATTTGGCATGAATGTTCTTTGGGTGACCCTTTTTAGATATTGTTCGCGGAATTTTGATTTATACCTAAATATGGGCGTGGCAGGGTGGGGCAGTTTTTGACTTTGAAATCTTTAAACATCTTCTTCTTAGTAACCATTGGGCAGATTTTGACCAAATTTGGCATGAATGTTCCTTGGGTGACCCTTTTTAATTGTTGCTCGCAGAATTTTGATTTTTGCCCAAAAATGGGCATAGCAGGTAGGGGGCAGATTTTGACTTTGAAATCTTGAAACATCTTCTTCTCATTTACCATTGGGCAGATTTCAACCAAACTTGGCATGATTGTTCCTTGGGTGACCCTTTAAAATCTTGTTTGCGGAATTTTGATTTATGCCCAAATATTGGCGTGGGTGGGTGGGACAGTTTTTGACTATGAAATCTTTAAACATCTTCTTCTCAGTAACCAATGGGTAGATTTCAACCAAACTTGGCATGAATGTTCCTTGTCTGACCCTTTTTAGATATTGTTCGGGGAATTTTGATTCAGGCCAAAATATGGGCGTGGCAGGGTGGGGCGTTTTTGACTTTGAAATCTTTAAACATCTTCTCCTCAGTAACCATTGGGCGGATTTCAACCAAACTTGGCATGAAAGTACCTTGGGTGACCCTTTTTTGATATTGTTTGCAGAATTTTGATTTATACCATAATATGGGCGTAGCAGGGTGGGGCAGCTTTTGACTTTGAAATCTTTAAACATCTTCTTCTCAGTTACCATTGGGCAGATTTTAACCAAATTTGGCATGAATGTTCCTTGGGTGACCCTTTTTAGATATTGTTCGCGGAATTTTGATTTATACCCAAATATAGGCGTGGCAGGGTGGGGCAGTTTTTGACTTTGAAATCTTTAAACATCTTCTTTTCAGTAACCATTGGGCAGATTTTAACCAAATTTGGCATGAATGTTCCCTGGGTGACCCTTTTTAATTGTTGCTCGCAGAATTTTGATTTTTGCCCAAAAATGGGCATAGCAGGTAGGGGGCAGATTTTGACTTTGAAATCTTGAAACATCTTCTTCTCAGTAACCATTGGGCAGATTTCAACCAAACTTGGCATGAATGTTCCTTGTCTGACCCTTTTTAGATATTGTTCGGGGAATTTTGATTTATGCCCAAATATGGGCGTGGCAGGGTGGGGCAGTTTTTGACTTTGAAATCTTTAAACATCTTCTTCTCAGTAACCATTTGGCGGATTTTAACCAAATTTGGCATGAATGTTCCTTGGGTGACCCTTTTTAGATATTGTTCGGGGAATTTTGATTCAGGCCAAAATATGGGCCTGGTAGGGTAGGGCAGTTTTTGACTTAAAAATCTTTAAACATCTTCTTCTCATTTACCATTGGGCAGATTTCAACCAAACTTGGCATGAATGTTCCTTGGTGACCCTTTTTAGATATTGTTTGCAGAATTTTGATTTATACCCAAATATGGGCGTGGCAGGGTGGGGCAGTTTTTGACTTTGAAATCTTTGAACATCTTCTTCTGAGAAACCATTGGGCCAATTTCAACTAAACTTGGCATGAATGTTCCTTGGTTGACCCTTTTTAAAAGTTCTTTGCAGAATTTTTATTTATGCCCAAATATGAGCGTTGCAGGGTGGGACAGTTTTTGACTTTGAAATCTTTAAACATCTTCTTCTCAGTAACCTTTTGGCGGATTTCAACCAAACTTGACATGAATGTTCCTTGGGTGACCTATTTCAAAAGTTGCTTGCGGAATCTAGATTTATGCCCAAATAAGGGTGTGTCAGGGTGGGGCAGTTTTTTACTTAGAAATCTTTAAACTTCTTCTCCTCAGTAACCATTTGGCCAATTTCAACCAAACTGGAAATGAATATTTCTTTGGTGACCCTTTTCAAAAGATGTTGGCAAAATTTGAATGACATTCAAAATGGGCGTGGCAGGATGGGGTAATTTTTTACTTAGAAATCTTGAAACATCTTCTTCTCAGTAAAGATCGCGCCAATTTGAACTTGACTTGGCATGAATGTTCCTTGGGTGACCCTTTTAATATTAGTTTGTTAAATTTTGAATGAAGCCCAAATATGGGCATGGCTCTTTTTGACTTTAAAATCTTCTCCTCCCTAACTGTTGGGCCAATTTCAATCAAACTGGGCATGAATCTCACTGACAATGGCCAATGGGGCTATTACCATGCTGTTATTTCTTTGAGTGCTTCAGGGCTGCCACCATAGCCAGTTAGAAACGTGTCAGATACGCAATCTATAATTGTGGTGTGTCCAGGGTTCCCAGGCTACCGGTAAAATGGGAAAAAGTCTTGGTTTTGTGATATCTTTTAATAAAAGCCAACAAAAAACAGGAAAAAAACAGGAAAAACTAGGAAAAAGACAAATCAATTTGATGAAAGATGCAAGACCTAATTTAAGTATCCCCCGCGCCAGTAGGTTTTATCACAGTGTAAATTACATGGGTATGCATTATTACGTCACAATGTCTGCAGAGAAAGAGAAATTGGTATTTGTTTCACAAAAAAATACAAGCACGGTACTTAGTTTTCTGCTAGGAATGAAGGTAGGTTTTACTTAATATATATATGATAAGAGTACATAAAGCAAATATTTAGGGAGAAAATCCAAAGCAACATCTTAAGTGTACCAGTAGCCGGACATGAATTGAATTTGGATACCAAAGCAATAAATGGCCTCCAATTCAATTCAATCAAAAAGAGAACTCTAGGTAAATAGACATTGAAATTAATTATCATTATCATGATATTGACAATCTACAAGTCTAGAAGCATTTAAATTAGTCAGGTGAGCGATTTTAGGGCCATTCTGGCCCTCTTGTTCAAGAATCACCACAGACTATATTTGTGAAATACACCAAGACTTACCTGTAGGAATAGATAAATTAAATCTTAGAATCTAAGGCTATCATTTTTTGGGTTGTAGCTTATCCCAAACTTTTTCTTTATTTGTAATGTTTTGAATCTTTGTATACATCCAATACTCCAAATTCATGCTTGATATGTGATCGATTTTTAAACAATATAAAGGATATTTTGAAAAGTAAAAGGATATTGAATAATTAATTGTACCTCTACCGAAATCACATCCACATTTTAAACTGTAGTATGCATTGATATTAAGATTAAGCTTTTTCCCTTCCAGCGTCCCTGCATTGGTCCGTGCATCAGTCCGTCCAGCGTCCGTCCGTTTAACTTCTCCTTGTTAACCACCTAGAGTCCACAGTTTTCATCGGTATCCCTTCAAACTTTCACAGAATGATTGTACCATCATAAGGATTGTTCCTTTCGAAATTGGGAATGATCCGTCAAGAAACATGGGAAAAGGGGCCTAATTAAAATTTAATTAAAAAATCCTCGTTAACACTCTAGAGTCCACAGTTTTCATCGGATTCTCTTCAAACTTTCACAGGATGATTGTACCATCATAAGGATCGTTCCTTTTGAAATTGGGTAGGATCCGTCAAGAAACATGGGAAAAGGGGCCTTCTGAAAATTTAGTTAAAAATTCCCATAAAAATCCTCGTAAACACTCTAGAGTCAACAGTTTTCATCGGATTCTCTTAAAACTTTCTCAGAATGATTGTACCATCATAAGGATCGTTCCTTTCAAAAAACCTGTATGATCCGTCAAGAAACACAGGAAAAGGGGGCTTATTAAAATTTAATTAAAAAATCCTCGTTAACACTCTAGAGTCCACAGTTTTCATCAGATTGTATTCAAAATTTCACAGAATGATTGTTCAATCATAAGGATTGTTACTTTCGGAATTGGGTCAGATCCATCACGAAACACAGGAAATTAAAGGGCCCTAAGAAAATTTAATGGAAAAATCTTTTAAGAAATCCTCATTAACACTCTGGAGTCAACAGTTTTCATCGGAATTTCTTCAAACTTTCACAGAATGATTGTACTATTATAAGGATTGTTCCTTTTCAGTATTTGGTATGATCCGTCAAGAAACACAGGAAAAGGGGCCTTATGAAAATTTAGATAAAAAATCCTCAATAATAATCTAGAGTCAACAATTTTAGACGGATTCTCTTCAAACTTTCACTGAATGATTGTACCATCATAAGGATTGTTCCTTTCGGAATCGGATATGATCCGTCAAGAAACATGGGAAAAGGGGCCTTATTAAAATTTAATTCAAAGATCTTTAACACTCTAGAGTCCACAGTTTTCATCTGATTCACTTCAAACTTTCACAGAATGATTGTACCATCATAAGAATTTTTCCTCTCAAAATTTGGTATGATCAGTCAAGGACCACGGGAAAAAGGGGCCCGAAAAAAATTTGATTAAAAAAATCCTCATTTACACAATAGAGTCCACAGTTTTCAACAAATTCTCTTCAAACACTTACAGAATGATTATTACATTCAATGGATTGTTCCTTTCGGAAGTAGGTTTGATCCAAGTTTCATTTGAAAAGGGGCCCTATGAAAATTTAATAAAAAAATCTTAGTTAACACATCATTGCCCTTGATTTCACCTGGTCGACTTCAAACTTTCACATAATGATTGTACCATCATATGGATTGTTCCTTTTAAATTTGGTCTGATCCATTGTGAAACATAGGAAAAGGGGCCTTAGGAAAATTCAATTAAACAAATCTTAATTAATGTTTATAAGTCCACAGATGGGGTTGTCTTTATACTCAAAAAGAAAAATTATACTTTTGTAAGTATAGTTCCCTTTGGAATTGGTTCAGATCCATCAAGTAACATGGGAAAAGGGGCTATATGTAAATTCAATTAATAAAAGCCTGTTAACACAATGAAGCCCACAGCTTTGATCAGATTTTGTTGAAACTTTCACAGAATGATTGGAAGGTCATAACGATCATTCTTTTCATAACAGGGTTTGAACTGTCAAGAAACACAGGAAAAGGGGCCCTATGAAGATTTCATTTATAAATCCTTGTTACCAAGTCCAGAGCTTTCTTTGGATTTTCTTCAAACATTCACAGAATAATTGTACAATAATAATGATTGTTAATTATGTTCACATTAGACCTGATCCATCAAGCATCACAGAAATAGAAGCATTATGAAATTTAATTTTAAAATCCTTGTACCATATAAAAGTCAACACTTTTCATCAGATTCTGTTTAAACTTTCACAGAATGATTGTTCCATCATGAGGATTCTTTCTTTTCCAATTAGGCATTATCTGTCTAGTATCATGGGAAAAGGGGCCTTTTGAGAATTTTATCTATAATCCTTGTAACTAAGTCCAGAGCTTTCACTGGATTTTCTTCAAACCTTCACAGAATCATTGTACAATAATAATGATTGTTGATGCTGACACGAGACCTGATCCTCCAAGTATCACAGGAAAAGGAGCCTTATGAAAATTTCATTTTAAAATCTTTACACCAAGATAAAGTCTGCAATTTTCATTGGATTCTGTTCAATCTTTTACAGAACGTTTGTGCCATCATTAGGATTGTTTCTTTCCAAATTGGGCCTGATCTGTCTAGTATCATAGGAAAAGGGGCTGTATGAAAAATTATTACCAAATCCTCATAAACACAACAATGTCCTCAGTCTTTATCAGAATCTCTTCAAACTTTAACAGAATGATTGTACCATCATTTGGATTGTTCCTTTGTAAATTAGGTCTGATTGGTCAAGTGACACAAGAAAAGGGACCTAATAAAAATTTTATTACAAAAACATCATTATCACTTTAAAGTCCTCAGTCTTTATCATTTTTCTTCAAACTATCATTAGGGTTGTTCCTTTGTACATTGAATCTGATTTGTTAAGTTTCATGGAAAAGGGGCCTTATGAAAATTTTATAACAAAAATTTTTGACACAATTCAGTCCACTGTTTTCATTGATTCTCTTTAACTTTTAAAGAATGATTGTACCTTCATTAGAATTGTTCCTTTTGAAATTTGGTTTGTTCTGTAAAGTATCAAAAGAAAAGGGGCCCTATGAAGATTTCACTATAAACTCATTAACACAATAAATTCCACAGATTACACAGATTGATTGTACCATCATTCCAATTGTTGACTTTGACAGTGGATCTGATTATGGCAAGTGTCACAATAAAAGGGGCCTTATGAAAAACTTTCTTAAATATTCTGGTTAACACAATGATGTCCCTTGATTTCACCGGATTCACTTCAAAATTTCACAGAATGATTGTACAATCACTTAAATTGTTCTTTTCAGAACTGGGTACAATCCATCAAGTATCATGTAAAAAGAGGCCATATGATTTTTTTTCAGTACATTTTCTTTTATTTGTGAAAATTAATGCAAGGAAGTTCTGTTCTTGTAATACTTATGTATCCTTTAATACATAGGGAATATTACAACAGTGTCTTTTTCTATGCGTTGTTATCGTGTTCGAGAATCGTGTGTAGGTATGACTGTTTTAATATCTTAAAAAAAAAAATAACAGTTTCAACCCTTTTCAAACTGTTTGCGCTTCAAAGCCTGATAATTTATATACTTTTTATTCTTTCACGATGGTCTATCTCCAGCTCACCTGAGCACAAAGTGCTCATGGTGAGCTTTTGTAAGCGTTGAATGTCTGCGTCTGTTGTCCGGCATCAACAATTGAAGTGTTTACACTCTAGAGGACACAATTTTGGCTTAATCTTCATGAAACTTGGTCTGAATAATTGTTTGATCATGAGGATGAATCCTATGGATTATTGGAGGATTCTATTGGAAAACACAGGAAAAGGGGCCTTAATGGCAATTTCTTTGTTTACACTCTAGAGGCCACAAATATGGCTCTATCTTCATGAAACTTTGCCAGAATAATTATAATGTCATACAGATGAACCCTATTGATTATTAGAAGGTTATTTCTGAAAACACAGGAAAAGGGGCCTTTGACAATTTCTTTGTTTACACTCTAGAGGATACAATTTTGGTTTAATCTTCATGAAACTTGGTCAGAATAATTGTTTGATAATGAGGATGAATCCTATTGATTATTGGAGGATTCTATTAGAAAACACAGGAAAAGGGGCCTTAATGACAATTTCTTTGATTACACTCTAGAAGCCACAATTTTAGCTCAATCTTCATGAAACTTTGTCAGAATAATTGTTAGGTCATAGGGATGAATCCAATCGATTATGGAAAGGTTCTATTGGAAATCACAGGAAAAGGGGCCTTAATGACAATTTCTTTGTTTACAGTCTAGAGGCCACAATTTAGGCTCAATCTTCATGAAACTAGGCCAGAATAACTATAAGGGCTTGAGGATGAAGCCTTTTGATTATGGAAGGTTCTTTTGGAAAATACAGGAAAAGAGGCCTTAATGACAATTTCTTGTGTACACTCTAGAGACCTCAATGTTGGCTCAATTTTCATGAAAATTGGCCAGAATAATTTTTTAGTCACAAGGATGTACCCTATTGATTAAAGGAAGTACTTTTGGAAAACACAAGAAAAGGGGCCTTAATGACAATTTCTTTGTTAATGCTCTAGAGGTCATCATTTTGGCTCAATCTTTATGTAACTTGGTCAGGGTGCTTGTTAGGTCATAAACATGAACGTTATAGATTATTGGAAGGTTCTATAGGTTAACACAGGAAAAGGTGCCATAATGACAAATCCTTTGTTTACAATATAGAAGTCACAGTTTTGCCTGAATCTTCATGAAACTGATTTGCATTTCTTTTAACAGCAGATAGTTCAGGTTAGCGATCTAGGACCATCATGGTTCTCTTGTTTGTTAATTACTGCACCTGTTATATACAATTTTAAGCTCCACGGCAAAGCTATTATCATGGCAGTGTGTCTGTTGTGCGTATGTGCATCCTCCTATAAACTTTTACTTCAAAAATCTTCTTCCTGGAAAGTACTGAGCAGAATTCAACAAAATTTGAAAGAAATGATCCTTGGGTGAACCTTTATCAGATTCATTCAAATCATTCTGATTGGATTAGAAACATGGCTATTATGGGCGGGGCTAATTACATTTATTGTAAAATTATTCAAAATCTTCTTCTCAGAAACCATTTAATGGGTTTCAACCGAATTTTACAGGAATGATCAATGGGTGACCTTTTATAAGATTCTTTTAGAGAATTTTGAACGAATGAAAAAATGTCTTAAATGGGCCAGGCTTTTCCCACATTTGGTGAAAGCTTTGAAAATATTCTTCTCATAAAGTATTGAACGGCTTTCAACCAAATTTTACAGAAATGATCATTGAGTGACCCTTTATCTGATTCCTTCAAAGAATTTTGATCGGATGATAAACATTGTTTTAATGGGCGGGGCTAATTTCCATATATGGTGAAAGCATTGAAAATCTTCTTTTTTGAAAACCATTTGATGGATTTCAACCAAATTTTAAAATAACCATCCTTGGGTGACCCTTTATAGGATTCCTTTAACCCATTCCAACTCAACAAAAGTTTAGACCAGTCCAAATTGAAAGAAGCTGCAGACGATATTTTCAAGTTGGTGGAATTTAAATTTTCTTTGTCTTTTTGGATAGAAAACATTGTAGATAATGAAGAAATTGCTTGATACAAGCAATTTCTTCATTTTCCACAATGTTTTCCAAAGCTTTTTTCTTGAGGGGCGTAAAAATGGGTTAAGGAATTTTGATCAGATGAAAAGTGTGTCTATACTGGGCAGGGCTTAACCATATATGGTGAAACTTTTAAAAATCTTTTTATTGGAAACCATTCAAAGGTTTACAACCAAGTTTTACAGAAATGATACTTGGGGGACCCTTTAACAGATTCTTTCAAAGAATTTTAATCAGATTATAAAATTGAGTTAATGGGACAGGGCTAATTCCCATTTATAGAAAAATCTTCTTCCAAGAAAGTACTACTGAACGGAATTCAACCAATTTGACAGAAATGATCCTTGAGTGACCCTTTATCAGATTCCTTCAAAGAATTTTGATTGGATGAAAAATAAAGGCTATTTTGGGCGGGGCTAATTCCATATATGGTTAAAGATTTGAAAATCTTCTTCTCAGAGACTGGTGGATGGATTTTAACCATATTTCACAGAAATGATCCTAGGGTGACCCTTTATCAAATTCCTTCTAAGAATTTCGATTGGATGAAAAACATGGTTTTACCCTTTCCCGTTCAAATACGGGATTTTACGTTCCTGTGATTTTAAACTTGAGAAAACATTGTGGAAAAAGAAGAAATTGCTTGTGACAAGCAATTTCTCCTTTTTCCACAATATTTTCAACTACATAAGATGGTTTCATTTCAAATTGCATCCGGTTTTCATTGTCGTCTGCAACCTCTTTCAATTTGGACTAGTCTAAAATTTCCAAAAACAGGAAAGGGTTAAATTGGCAGGGCTAATTTCCTTATAATTATGGTGAAAGCTTTGAAAATCTTCTTCTCAGAAACTGATAGAAGGATTTTATCCAAATTATACAGAAATGATCCTATGGTAAACTTTTATCAGATTCCATCAAAGAAATTTGATCAGATGATAAACATGGCTTTAATGGGCTAGGCTTATTTCTATATATGGTAAAAGCTTTGAAAATCTTCTTCTTAGAACCTAGTTGATGGATTTCAACTAAATTTCACGGAAATGATCCTTGGGTAAACCTTTATCAGTTTTGATTGGATTGAAAACATGGCTCTGATGGGCGGGGCTAATTTCCATGTATGGTAAAAGCTTTGAAAATCTTCTGCTAAGAAACCCTCCGGTGGATTTCAACCAAATTTCACAGAAATGATCCTTGGGTGAACCTTTATCGGATTCTTTCAAAGAATTTAGATTGGATGAAAAACATGGCTTTTATGGGCTGGGCTATTTACATATATGGTAAAATCTTTGAAATTCTTCTTCTCAGAAACCAGTTGATGGATTTCAACCAAATTTGACCGGATTGATCCTTGGGTGACCTTTTATCAGATTATGAAAAAGAATTTGATCGGATGAAAAATATGGCTTTAATGGGCAGGGCTATTTTCCATATATGGTATATACTGAAAACTTTGTATATTTCTCAGAAACCTGTCGATGGATTTCAACCAAGTTTCACGGTAATGATAACCAGATGACTGTTTGTCGGATGCCTTCATATAATTTTGATTGGTTGAAAAACATAGCTATTATGGTGGTTGGTTATGTTCATATATGGTATACAGTGAAAATTGATGAGAAATTGCCGATGAGAAATTTTTCGTCTTATAATATATTTAAGACGCAGTTAAAATGTTATCTAAATATGATAAAGTGATGAATCGTAATAACAAAATTACATTTTAAATTTCACTTAAGATTTTTTATCATCAAACTAAGAAATGCATGTCATTTTTTAATATCAATTTGAAATGAACCCCTTCATACGATTCGTCTTAAACCATAAATATACAGACATACGAATTTTACTTGAAACAAAGTAAAATATAGTTTCTAATCAATGACTTCCATTTCTTCTGTGGATTTCAATTATATCAAACCTATGTTATCATACTTTATGTATTTTCGTAAACACCCGTATGTAGCCAATGCTTTGTTCCATTGTTTCATAAATCTATTGAACAGACCATTGTTTCAACCAGTTTTAATTTCTACAAAATTGCAAACACGGAAATCTCTCTCTCTCTCTCTCTCTCTCTCCATCTCTCTCTCTCTCTCTTTCAATGATTTGATATGGCCTATATGAAGGAAGCGGTTTGTGTTTATTGTTTTGTACGAAAAATCGGGATATAAACACACAATTCATGACATTGCCCTCTTAACTTAACTAAGCACAAAACTCGACTTTTTGCATGTAAAAGTAAAATACATATATTGATATATCAGTTATAAATCATCATAAAAATATGAAAAAAAAATCAAGTTATCAAAAAAAAAGGAGAACTTGTTTTCCTTTCTATTGATATTTGTTTGTCAAGTTTTATACAAAAGTTTTATCAATGAAACTTATAGTGGATACGACTTTCAATATTGGATTATGTAATTGCTGGAGGCAAAGGGGCTAGGCGGTATACAACATCTGGCAACGTGACAAAACAGATTAAGTTCTACCTAAGCCGTATGTAAGAACCTGTCTAATTGGTAATCATAGAAATTTAAATTGGTTAGTTAAAAATAAATCGTACAGAAAATACCTATTCATTAGTTGAAGAGATATTACAGAAGAAGATTATCTCGATATCCTTCACTCGTGAGGATGTAAGAGTAATAATTTAGGCTCATCCTTTTGAAAGTTGGTCAGTATGTTTTGTCATGTAACTATGAAAGCTATTGGAAATGGGAACCTCAAGTGGAAGACTTTTTGTTAAGGGCCTAAAGGGAGGTGTCTATGTTTCTGAAAAAATTCACCATTTGCCTAAAAATAAACTCAGGCGAACATTTAATATTTATGAGACAGATACTGTCTTCACAAACCGCCAACAATTTCTTGAAAGAAATCACCTCCCAAACCAATGGGCCAATTTGAACCAAACTTTCGCAGAAAGGTTAGGTAGCCCCATTTAAAAGTATCTATAATAATAGAAATCCATCAAAAACTCTGTTGCCATGGTCTGTTGCAATGGCAACAAAAAAGAAATCTAAAATAACCTTTAAAAATCACCTCCAGACCATGAAGTTATAAAGTGTTGATATACTGTATGAAATATCATTATATTGAACCAATTCTAATGTCTAAAATTACCGTCGGGTCACTTTTGACAGAATCCCTGGGGATGGGGCTTTTATTGGAATAAAGAAGGATTTTTGAATTTGTAAGGCTAAACATTTGTCCTTTATAAATTTTAGCGATGGAAAACCTTGTAAGAAAGGAATGATGATTGTAACAGCCTCTCTCTTTCGAATTAGCTTGTATAAACTTTTGTTTTTTAGTAATGGTTAAGAAAAAAGTGGTAACTTTCATACCATGCAATTTTCATGCTCACCGGCTTGAAATATTGGCGAGACATCTTTTCTTTGCAATATTTTGATACAATTGATTAAAAGCACTCAAATGAATCTTTAAATCGAAATGAAATTATGTGTCAGTATATCTAGAAAACAATTTCTTGTTAAGTAGTTTACATAATTATAATGAATAAACGATGTAAAGTATGTGTATAATGCATTGAAAATTTTCATAGAAACCAATTTTGTTTACTCGCGTTGAAAAGCTGTTAACTTTTCTTAAATGATTCAAACGGAAGCAATCATTCCACCAAAAGAAATATATTGTTGAACTCTTAGATTTTCTGTTTTTAGTTTCAGGAAACGAGACTATTGGTTATAAAGTTAAGAACTACTATGGCACAATAAACTACACGTATTACCTCCCACCAAACCAAAGTGTAAGCAAAAATGATTTTTTTATTTGTTATTTGTAACAATGTTTCTGTCACCACATAATTGAATAGCATCCTTTTTAGCTCACTTAGATATTCAATAATGGCATAATGTCTGTCATGCATTTATTATATTATTTCATCTCAAACAATTTTAGGTCACCTGACGGAAGGACATGGTGACCTGTTATGATCGTGTTTGATCCGGAGTCGTGCATCTGCATTAAATTTTTGACTTCATAAGAACCCTTGGACGGATTTCAACCAAACTTGGAAGGAAGCATCCTTATTGGAAGGCGCTTCAGATTTGTACACATCATGGAGTTATCATTCATTAGGGTCCCCATTTGGACCAAGAAGGGGCAAATAAGGGTACATCTTTAAAAGTCTTCTTGCCATGAATGTCCGATGAGTTTGTATTTAGAGTCTTTAGGGCAAAGACTATCAAGTTTGTACAAGAAAAAAAATCTGTCGAGAAATGGCTGTACAGGGTGGGGGGGGCAAAGGTGAGGGGGGGGGGGCACAAAAGCTTACATAGTGACAACTTTTAAAATCTTTTTCTACCAAACCAAAAGACCTACAGCTCTGATATTTGGTATGTAGCATCATCTAGTGGACCTCTATCAATATAATATAAAGTATAACCTCAAGGTCAAATTTAGCCCTTTCCTGGACCTCAAAAGTTTTCATAGGCTAATATAGTGAAAAATTTCAAAACTCTTCTTCTCCCAAACTAGAGGGCCTAAAGCTTTTATATTTAGTATGTAGCATCGTTCGGTGGATTTCTATCAAAATTGTATAAATCATTGCCCCAGAGGCCAGACATGACAAGTTTAACATAGGCTTATGTAGTGAAAATTTTAAAACTCTTCTTCTCCCAAAAGAGAGGGCCTAGAGCTTTGGTGTTTGTTATGTTTTATCATCTCGTGAACCTTTATCAAGATTGTATAAATTATATCCCTAGAGTCTTAATAAGCCCATCCCGTGACATCACAAGTTTTGAAAATTGCTTATATAGTGAAAATTTAAAAAATCTTCTCCCAAACAGGAGGGCCTAGAAATTTGATATTTGGTATACAAAATCATCTGGTGGACCTGTAATATTGCACAGATTATTGCCCCAGGATTAAAATTAGCCTATTCCAGGATGTCACAAGTTTAACATAGGCTTATATAGTGAAAACTTTAAAAATCTTCTTCTCTCAAACAGATAGGCCTAGAGCTCTGATTTGGTATGTAGCATCATATGGTGAATCTCTATCAATATGTATAAATTATGGCCCCAGGGTCATAATTAGCCCATTCCCGAATGTCACAAGCTTTACATAGGGCTTATATAGTGAAAATTTAAAACTCCTCTTTTCCAAAACATGAGGACCTAGAGCTTTAATATGAGGTGTACAGCATCATCTGTGGACCTCTTTCAAGATTGTATATGTTATTGCCCCAGGGTCAGAATTAGCCTGTTCCAGGATGTTACAATTTTACCATAGACTTGTTTAGTGAAAACTGTTTAAAAAATTATTCACCCAATTTTAAAGGCCTAGAGCTTTGATATTTGGTAAGTAGCATAATCTGGTGCACTTTCATCTGTTGTTCTCTTTGGACTCAGGTGACCAAATGTTCCTTGTTTGTAAACATCTTTTCCTTAAAAGCTCTATTGTTCCGTCATTTTTTCTGTCTACAAAAGTTCAAATTCTACGCGAGAAATTGTTTGTTTATGTTACGTTTGACACAAAATGCACAATTTATCAATATGAACCTATCAGTTAAGCAAATACATGTATATGACTAGAAAAATAGCAGCTCTTCAAAAAGGGTAAGTTTTTGCATTTTAATAGGTTCAATGTTGATGTCCAATAAAATGACATCATGTGATGTTTGTTTGCATATAATTATTTTATGTCTCTGACAACAATATTTATATCATTTCATGCACAAACTAAAAATGTCAGCTATGAGAATTTCCAGCAGTCAGCATTTTTAGGTCACCTGACCGAATGGTCATGGTAACCTATTGCAATCATTGTTTGTCTGTCATTGTGCGTCGTCCGTTAACTTTTTAACATTTTCATCTTCTTCTCAAGAACTACTGGGCAGATTTCAACCAAACTTGGTAGAAAGCATCATTGGGGGATGCCAATTCAAGTTTGTGAAAATAGGGGATCTGGGGGTCATAGGGGCCCCAATCAGGGGCAAAAAGGGGTAATGATTGGTTCTTCTTTAAAAATCTTCTTCTAATAAACCGTTAATGCCAGAGCATAAATATTCTGTGTGCATGACAACTAGGACAGGTATATTATAAATTGTGAAATTCATGCCCCTGGGGTCATGTATGGGGCCACACCAAGAGGTCAAAGTTCATCATGTTAAAAAATTCACATCTTCATCTTCTTCTGATGAAGTACTATGCCAATTTCAAACTAACTTGGTGAAAAGCATCATTTGGTACTGATTATACAGATTTGTGAAAATTAAAAGGCTGGAGGTCAGGGGGGCCTAAAATGGGGACCAAAAGGGGGTCATTTTTTGGTAACTTTTAAACATTTTCATCTTCTTCTCAAGAGCTACTGAGGGGATTTCAACCAAACTTGGTCGGAAGCATCATTGGGGGATGCCAATTCCAGTTTGTGAAAAGAGGTTGGGGGGGCTTGGGGTAAAAGGGGCCCCAGTCGGGGGCAGAAAGGGGTAAATTTTTGTACTTCTTAAAAAATCTTTTTCTAATAAACCCTAAATGCAAGAGCTTAAATATTTTATGTGCATGACTGGAAGGACAGGTATACTTAAGTTTGTGAAATTTATGTACCTGGGGTCATGTATCGGGCTACGCCCAGGGTTCAAAGTTCATCATGTTAAGAAATTAATATTTTTAGGTCACCACCGAATGGTCATGGTGACCTATTGCAATCATTGTTTGTCCGTCGTCCGTTAACTTTAAAACATTTTTATCGTTTTCTCAAGAACCACTGGGCAGCTTGGCTTAGAGTTTTTATATTTTGTCCGTAGCAACCATCATCTAGAAGACTTCTAGCAAGATTTTTTAAATTATGGTACAGGGCTCAAAAGTATGCCATCATTTGAAACTAACTCTGAAGATGATGGAGCTACAATAAAGTCCAAATTTTCAGCTACACTAACCAAAGGCCAGCGGGGCTATTGTCATGGTCCTGTGTCCGTCGTGCATCTGTGCATGCGTAAACTTTTCTTTAAACAACTATATCTTGAAAAATACTGGGCCAATTTTTAACAAACTTAACAGGGGTGTTCCTTGCACAATCCTCTTCCAAACTGCTAAAAATAATTTTGTTCCATGAACTCTGGTTGCTATGGAAACAAAATTAATTTCTAACAGAAATTTTGATTGCAAAATTCTTTGAAACTACTAGGTAGATTCTAATCAAATTTCACATGAATGTTCCTTTGGTGGACCTTTTTCTAATTCTTTCAAACAAAATCACTTGTCTTGATGCTCTTTTACTCAGGTGACAGTTAAGGCCCACTGGGCCTCTTGTTTCCCTAATAGAATTCGGCTTACAGAGTTAATGTCCTCTTTCCTTTCCAACACCATTTCCTCACTATTTTGTCACTAGTGATGACTGTGATGGTATCATTACATAATCAATTCCAGTGTTCACTGAAGTCTGACGGAGGTAAAAGGCTGTCTCCTATCAACTTCCGATCATAGAATATTTTATGTTGCTACCATAAAATAATATTGAAATTTATTTTTTAATTTGTCTGTTGGGAAAAGCTTTTTATAGCTAGCTTGTGACCTAACCTAAAGTTATTGATTTAGGAGTCTTCACACAATTCTAACAGATTTTCTTGTGAGAAAATTTGTTCCTATGACAGCTTTAGAGCTTTAAGCAGTTGGTCAAACTTGATGAAACTTATTGGGGGTTTTCTTTGTCGATTTCTATTCATTGCTAGCCAAGACAGAAAATCAAATTTAGCTCACCTGAACACAACATGGTGATCTTTTGTGATTCTGGCATCAAATTTAAATGTTTACACACAATTTGGGTTCGATATTTATGAAACTTGGGGCTGGAAAAAAATTGTAGTAGGGTTAACCTTTTTGAAAAAAGGAAGTTCTATTTGTAAATGCAGGAAAAGGGGTCATGTTGGCAGGTCATAAGTACAAAACCTGGTAGTATATGCACTTGTCTATTGGATAAAGGAGCCTTTATGACAATTTGATCAACATAACAAACTTGGTAAGATTTTGGCACTGCTTGTTTATTCACAAATAAGACCGACATTTTGGGGTAAGAAACTAGGTCACGTGATCAAATCTCAAAATACTTTGTATGCAATCAAGACACCATTTTTGAGATCCAACCACCTTGATATCTATCAGAATATTTATTTCCCCAATATTTAGCTAGAATTCAATTTTTAGTCATTTTGGGTAAAAAAAAAAAATAGGTCACTTGGTAAAACTTTGTTGACAGCATGGAGGCATAATTTGTGGCTGAAATATCTTAAAACTTGGTTTAAATAATTTATCTCCATTATATATATATCCACAACAGAAATGATGTTTTCTTACCTTGGATGTAAATTAGATCTTTTATCCTTGTATGGCCATCTGTAGCCATTGAGTCACATGAGCACTTCCAGGCTAAAAGCCCTATTGTCGCCAAAATTTATATGTTGATTTGAACTGTTCAATATTTTGTTTCTAGTAAACCATTGATCTTGATATAATCTAAATATCTAAATATGGATTGCAGAAAGTTGCCACTGACATTGGACCAGTACAGATGAAAGATCTGGGTACTGACTATGATGTGAATAAAACCGATTTGAAAGAAGTAAGTAAATTTAAAACCTTATATATTCAACATTATTAAACACAGTTTTAGAGCATTCATTGGCACAATGTGCTGATGCAGAACTATGCATCATCCATTTTATATAAGCTGTTAACTTAACAAAAAAGACTAGGTATTGTGATAATCTCAGTGTCAACTTTTAGGTGATTTCCGAGAGACAAATCAAAATCTCTTTTGTTTTTTGTTTATTTGAATGGGGTTTAACGTCACTTTTGACTGTACTTCAGTCATATTGCGGCAGCTGGAGCACGTAACCATGGATTTCTGGTATTTTTTACACCAGGACTACCAGTACATCCTTACCGAGCCTCCAGCTGCTCATCCAACTTGGGTTTACGATTACCAATTTGTGGGAGACAAAAGTCAGAAAGATTATTTCTTCCTTTCTGTGATTATTGAAGGTATTTATTTCAAATATATTTACTGTTGCAGTAGAAGTAAATTTTCCAGAGAGTTAACTTGTAATTCATTTACAAAAGAATGATTTCCTTTTTCTCACTTAGGTTTTTTAAGCTCACCTGAGAGCAACGTGCTCAAGGTGAGCTATTGTGATCGGTAATTGTCTGGCGTCCGTCTGTCCTTCCGTAAACAATTATTAAAAGATCTTCTCCTCCTAAACCATAAGGCTTAGAGCTTTGATATTTGGTACATATCATCACGTATTTACCTTCTACCAAAATACCATAAGGCTTAGAGCTTTGATATTTGGTACATATCATCACGTATTTACCTTCTACCAAAATACTTCAAAGAACTACAGTACTCTTAAAATTAATCCTTTTCTGTGCGATTACTGATTTTACAAAGGAAATCTTTAAAAATCTTCTTCTCCCAAACCATAAGGCCTAGAGCTTTGATATTTGGTATGTATCATCACCTATTGACCCTCTACCAAAATACTTAAAAGAACAATCATACTCTGAAAATATGCCCTTTTCTGTGCGATCCCTGATTTCACAAAGAATTAAAAAAGGAAATCTTTAAAAATCTTCTTATCCCAAACCATAAGGCCTAGAGGTTTGATATTTGGTACAAATCGTCATCTATTGGCCCTCTACCAAAATACTTAAAAAAATTACTGTTTTCTTAAAATTAGCCCTTTTCTTTGTGATCTCTGATTTTACATAGAAATAAAGAAGGAAATCTTTGAAAATCTTCTTCTCCGAAACCATAAGGCCTAGAGCTTTGATATTTGGTACATATCGTCATATATTGACCCTCTACTAAAATACTTCGAAAAATTGCTGTTTTCTTAAATTTAGCCCTTTTCAGTGCGATCCCTGATTTAACAAGGAAATAAAGAAGGAAATCTTTGAAAATCTTCTTCTCACGAACCATAAAGCCTAGAGCTTTGATATTTGGTACATGTCATCAGCCATTGACCCTCTACCAAATTACTTGAAAAAATTAGCCCTTTTCTATGCAATCCCTAATTTTAGTTAGGAATAAATAATGATATCATTGAAAGCCTTCTTCTCCTTAACCATTAGGCCTAGAGCTTTTATACATGGTATGTATTGATGTCTATACTTCAAAGCATACCATATTCAGGCAATTAGTGCTGTATGGTGGGATCATCAATAAACCTAGGATTAAAAGAGAATTCTTTTAACATCTTCTCCAAAATAATTAGACAGAGGGCTATGCTATTTTTAGCTCACCTGAGCACGTAGTGCTCAAGTGAGCTTTAGTGATCCCCTTTTGTCCGGCGTCCGTCCGTCGTCCGTCGTGCGTCATGCGTCGTCCGTCAACAAATTCTTTAAACTTTACTCCTCCCAAACCACTGGGCCAATTTGAACCAAATTTGGCAGAAATGTTGCTTAGGCGGTCCCCTTCAAAAATAGCTAAAAGAATTGAAATCTGAACTCTGGTTGCCATGGCAACAAAAGTGAAATTTAAAATAATCTTTAAAAATCTTCTCCTCCTGACCCAGAAGGCGTAGAGCCTTGATATTTTGCATGAAGCATCAGTATATTGACCTCTTTCAAAATAGCTAAAATCATGATCCTCAGGTCCCCAGGGGTGGAGCCCCTGGGGGGTGGGGTTTATATAGAAATAAAGAACGATTTTTTAAATGACATCTCCTCTCAAACCACTGGGCCGATTTGAACCAAATTTTGTAGAAATGTTGCTTAGGTGGTCCCCTTCAAAAATAGTTAAAAGAATTGAAATCTGTTAAAAACTCTGGTTGCCATGGCAACAAAAGTGAAATTTTAAAATAATCTTTAAAAATCTTCTCCTCCTGACCCAGAAGGCATAGAGCCTTGATATTTTGCATGAAGCATCAGTATATTGACCTCTTTCAAAATAGCTAAAATCATGATCCTCGGGTCCCCAGGTGCGGAGCCCCAGGGGGTTGGGGTTTATATAGAAATAAAGAACGATTTTTTAAATGACATCTCCTCCCAATTCACGGGGCCAATTTGAACCATTTTTTGCAGAAATGTTCCTTAGGTGGTCCCCCTTAAAATTAGCTAAAAGAATTGAAATCTGTTAAAAACTCACGTTGCCATGGCAACAAAGGTGAAATTTCAAAATAATCTTTAAGAATCTTCTCCTCCTGACCCAGAAGGCGACAGCCTTGATATTTTGCATGAAGCATCAGTATATTGACCTCTTACAAAATAGCTAAAATCATGATCCTCGGGTCTCCAGGGGCAGACCGAGGGGGGGGGTATAGGCATGAAGCATCAGTTCACAGACTTCTTTCTGATTTCTGAAGTTATAACCCATGGAAAAAGTTTTTTCCATCTTTCAAATCAGCACTAAAGCCTTGGAATTTGTAATTTAGACTTTTGGATCCCAAGTTCATAGTCTTTATATGTAATTGTGGCCCACTTGTTTCATAATCCTAACCTTAACATGAAATAAGACTGTTGAAAGAAAAAGAGCCTTTATCTCAGGTGAGCGCCCCAGGGCCAACGGCCCTCTTGTTTTGTATCATAAAGCAATGAACCATCATACTCAGGGGAGCGATTTAGGACCATCATTGTCCTCTTGTTTTCTAAACCCTCAGAGATATTGAGCTGATTTTTGGTATGTGAGTCCACATTAATGAGTTACAGATCAAGTTTGAGTTTGGTTCCGGTCCATTGATTTTTGATGAAAATACGGATGCTGGACTTAGAAAATTACCAGGAAATTTCAGTTTTCCGGACTCTTTTTAGCTCACCTGAGCACAACGTGCTCAAGGTGAGCTTTTGGTATCACCTTTTGTCCGTCGTGCGTCGTGCGTCGGAAGTCGTCAACAATTCTTTAAACATCTTCTCCTCAGTAACCACTGGGTGGAATTCAACCAAACTTGGTAGGAATGTTCCTTGGGTGACCCTTTTCAAAAGTTGTTCGTGGAATTTTGATTTATGCCCAAATATGGATGTGGCAGGGCGTGGTAGTTTTTAACTTAGAAATCTTTAAACATCTTCTCCTCAGTAACCATTTGGCCAATTCCAACCAAATTTGGCATGAATGTTCCTTAGGTGACCCTTTTCAAAAGTTGTTCGTGGAATTTTGATTTACGCCCAAATATGGGCGTGGCAGGGCGTGGCAGTTTTTGACTTAGAAATCTTTAAACATCTTCTCCTGAGTAACCATTGGGCCAATTTCAACCAAACTTGGCATGAATGTTCCTTTGGTGACCCTTTTCAGAAGTTGTTCGTGGAATTTTGATTTATGCCCAAATATGGACGTGGCAGGGCGTGGCAGTTTTTGACTTAGAAATCTTTAAACATCTTCTCCTCAGTAACCATTGGGCCAATTTCATCCAAACTTGGTATGAATGTTCCTTGGGTGACCCTTTTTAAAAGTTATTCGCAGAATTTTGATTAATGCCCAAATATGGGCGTGGCCGGGCGTGGCAGTTTTTGACTTTGAAATCTTTAAACATCTTCACCTCAGGAACCATTGGGCCAATTTCAACCAAACTTGGTATGAATGTTCCTTGGGTGACCCTTTTCAAAAGTTGTTTGCAGAATTTCGTTTCACGCCCAAATATGGGCGTGGCAGTTTTTGACTTTGAAATCTTTAAACATCTTCTCCTCAGTAACTATTGGGCCAATTACAACCAAATTTGGTATGAATGTTCCTTGGGTGACCCTTTTCAAAAGTTGTTCGCAGAATTTTGATTTATGCCCAAATATGGGTGTGGCAGTTTTTATAACTTTGAAATCTTTAAACATCTTATCCTCAGTAACAGTTGGGTCAATTTCAACCAAACTTTGCATGAATGTTCCTTTGGTGACCCTTTTCAAAAGTTGTTCCTGGAATTTTGATTCATGCCCAAATATGGGCGTGGCAGGGTCAGGCACTTTTTTGACTTTCAAATCTTTAAACATCTTCTCCTCAGTAAGCATTGGATCAATTTCAACCAAACTTGGCATGAATGTTCTTTGGGTGACCCTTTTTTTAAGTTGTTTGCAGAATTTGGTTTCATGCCCAAATATGGGCGTGGCAGTTTTTGACTTTGAAATCTTTAAACATCTTTTCTTCAGTAACTATTGGGCCAATTTTAACCAAATTTGGTATGAATGTTCCTTGAGTGACCCTTTTCAAAAGTTGTTCTAGAATTTTGATTGATCACCAAATAAGGGCTTGGAAGGGTAGGGCAGTTTTTGACTTTGAAATCTTTAAACATCTTCTCCTCAGTAACCATTGGGCCAATTTCAATTTTGAATCATCTTACATTAGTCAGGTGAGCGGTTTTAGGGCCATTCTGGCCCTCTTGTTTCTTAACCCTCGGAGCTTTTGAGCTTATTTTTGGTATGTGAGTCCATATAAATTAGTTACAGAACAAGATTAAGTTTGGTTCCGTTGATTGATTTTAGTTGAAGATAGGGATGCTGGACTTAAAAAATTACCAGGAAATTTCAGTTTTCCGGATTTTTTTCTAAACCCTTTGTGATATGAAGGTGTATTTTGTTATGCGAGTCAATATTGATAAGTTACAGAACAAGTGTAAGTTTACATGGGCTATAGGGTCTTAATTCTTAATTCTCTTGGAATAGATGACCTTATGAAGTATAATTTAGCTAACAACAAAAAGGGATGCCTATTTTTAGCTCACCTGAGCACAACGTGCTCAAGGTGAGCTTTTGGTATCACCTTTTGTCCGTCCTGCGTCGTGCGTCGGAAGTCGTCAACAATTCTTTAAACATCTTCTCCTCAGTAACCACTGGGCAGAATTCAACCAAACTTGGTAGGAATGTTCCTTGGGTGACCCTTCTCAAAAGTTGTTCGCGGATTTTTGATTGACCCCCAAATATGGGCGTGGCAGGGCGTGGCAGTTTTTAACTTAGAAATCTTTAAACATCTTCTCCTCAGTAACCATTGGGCCAATTTCAACCAAATTTGGTATGAATGTTCCTTGGGTCACCCTTTTCAAAAGTTGTTCGCGGATTTTTGATTTATGCCCAAATATGGGCGTGGCAGGGCGTGGCAGTTTTTGACTTAGGAATCTTTAAACATCTTCTCCTCAGTAACCATTGGGCCAATTTCAACCAAATTTGGCATGAATGTTCCTTTGGTGACCCTTTTCAAAAGTTGTTCGTGGAATTTTGATTCATGACCAAATATGGGCGTGGCAGGGCGTGGCAGTTTTTGACTTAGAAATCTTCAAACATCTTCTCCTCAGTAACCATTGGGCCAATTTCATCCAAACTTGGCATGAATGTTCCTTGGATGACCCTTTTTAAAAGTTGTTCGCAGAATTTTGATTTATGCCCAAATATGGGCGTGGCCGGGCGTGGCAGTTTTTGACTTTGAAATCTTTAAACATCTACACCTCAGGAACCATTGGGCCAATTTCAACCAAACTTGGTATGAATGTTCCTTAGGTGACCCTTTTCAAAAGTTGTTTGGCAGAATTTCGTTTCACGCCCAAATATGGGCGTGGCAGTTTTTGACTTTGAAATCTTTAAACATCTACACCTCAGGAACTATTGGGCAAATTACAACCAAATTTGGTATGAATGTTCCTTGGGTGACCCTTTTCAAAAGTTGTTCGCAGAATTTTGATTTATGCCCAAATATGGGCGTGGCAGTTTTTTTAACTTTGAAATCTTTAAACATCTTATCCTCAGTAACAGTTGGGTCAATTTCAACCAAACTTTGCATGAATGTTCCTTTGGTGACCCTTTTCAAAAGTTGTTCCTGGAATTTTGATTTATGCCCAAATATGGGCGTGGCAGGGTCAGGCACTTTTTTGACTTTGAAATCTTTAAACATCTTCTCCTCAGTAACCATTGGGCCAATTTCAACCAAATTTTGTATGATGTTCCTTGAGTGACACTTTTCAAAAGTTGTTCTAGAATTTTGATTGATCACCAAATAAGGGCTTGGAAGGGTAGGGCAGTTTTTGACTTTGAAATCTTTAAACATCTTCTCAGTAACCATTGGGCCAATTTCAATTTTGAATCATCTTACATTAGTCAGGTGAGCGATTTTATGGCCATTCTGGCCCTCTTGTTTATGTTTGTGTGTATGTGTGTGTGTTAAAGAATTGCTCATAAAATCTGATACAACTGTAATATTTTCGAGGGGTAGTAATCCCTTTACCACCCAAAAAATATACTGCTCTAGGGATATACATAAAGCCGGTAATGGGACTTGGTATTGCCATGCAATACTTCAGAATGCTTGTTTTATTAGAAATAAATAATGATATCTTTGAAATCCTTCTTCTCCTAAACCATTATGCCTAGAGCTTTTATACTTGGTATGTATTGATGTCTATACTTCAAAGCATACCGTATTCAGGCAATTAGAGCTGTATGGTTGGATCATCAATATACCTAGGATTAAAAGAGAAATCCTTAAACATCCTCTCCAAAATTATTAGACAAGAGGGCTATGCCATTTTGTTTATATCATAAAGCCATGAACCATCATACTCAGGGGAGCGATTTAGGACCATCATGGTCCTCTTGTTTAACAATTCCCTTACAAGCAGTTCTTTTTTCGCACCTTAACCAAATGTCTTGGAAAACATTGTGGAAAATGGAAGAAATTGCTTGAAGCAAGCAATTTCTGAATTATCCACAATGCATTCTCCCCAGAAATACAAATGTTTTTAAATAATTCTCTAGCTATATAAAATCCTTTTTCAAAATTGCATGAAAATCAAAGGGCTGAAAGAAACAAAATTAATAGATGTATATCATTATTTTTTTAAAATTAGATTTCATAAATGCTTCTGACTTGAAAAGAAAAAAACAGGTAGCGTAGACTAGATCAGATTGCACCTATGTGCATCCTGAGCTTTGTTCATTCCTCCTGCTAAACAAGAAATAATGAGTAAATATTTCATACACTAAAGATCAATCCCTTGCGTTAGACCTTTCCAATGTTAGACTCCCACCAATGGGTGGATAATCGCAAATCTAAGTGGGATGAGCAGTTGGAGGCTTGGAAACGATGTTGTCATAATACTAGTGTTGGAAAAGCAAAGAACCCATGGTTAGATGCTTGAGCCAACATGATATGATTAAAATACTATTAATAGTGGCATTAAAGCCCATTCAAACAATCAATCATAAAGATTGAAATTGTCAACTTCTTTTAATTTGTGCCGGTCATAAATTTTGACGCTTTTCAATGGATTAAACTTTTCAGCTCTTACAGGTGAGTATAGTATCTGCTTTCCATGAACTTGTCAAACTTGTATCAATATCTTTTATATGAATTGAGCATTTAGGTCACCTGACCGAAGAGCATTGTGACCTATTGCAATCATGTTTTGTCCGTCGTCGTGCGTTGTGCATCATGCGTTAACTTTTAACATTTTCGACTTCTTCTTAAGAACTGTTGGATAGATTTCTACCAAACTTGACAGGAAGCATTATTATGAGAAGGCACTTCAGATTTGTACACATCGTGGAGTTATCTACCCTTGGGGGCTCCATAAGGGACCAAAAAGGTTACATCTTTAAAAAGCTCCTTGTCATGAACCGGCTGTCAGATTAGATACACATTTGGTATTTAGAGTCTTTGGGGCAAGGACTATCAAGTTTGTACAAGAAAAAAATCTATCCAAAGGTGGGTTGGGTACATAAGCTTACATAGTGACAACTTTGAAATTTTTTTTCTACAGAACCAAAAGACCTACAACTCTCATATATAATATGTGGCATCATCTAGTGGATCTCTATCAATATTGCATAAATTATACCCCCAGGGTCAAAATTAGCCTGTTCCTGGACGTCACAAATTTAACATAGGCTTATAAAGCGAATATTTCAAAAATCTTTTACTTCAAAACCAGAGGGCCTAGAGCTTTTATATTTGGTATGTAGCATCATGTAGTGCATTTCTATCAAGATTGTGTAGATCATGGCCCAAGAGACAGAATATAGCACATAACCGGACATCACAGGTTTTACAATTGGCTTTTAAAGTGGAAATTTAAAACTCTTCTTTTACCAAACAGGAGGGCCTAGAACTTTGATATTTGGTATACAGCATCATCTGGTGGACCTCTATCAAGATTGTAAAAAAAATCCCTAAGGATTAGAATTAGCCCATTCCCGGATGTCACAAATTAAACATAGGCTTATGTAGTGAATTTTGTAAAAAATCTTCTTCTCCAAAACTGGAGGGCCTAGAACTTTGATATTTGGTAAACAGCATCTTCTTGTGGACCTCTATCAACATTGTAAAAATTATTGCCTCAAGATTAAAATAAGCCCATTCCCAGATGTCACAAATTTAACATAAGCTTACATAGTGAAAACTTTAAAAATCTTGTTCTCTCAAACAATTAGGCCTAGAGCTCTGATTTGGAATGTTGCATCATCTGGTGGATCTCTATCAATATTGTATGAATTATGGCCCTAGGGTCATAATTAGCCCATTCCCGGACGTCACAAATTTTACATAGGGCTTATATAGTGAAAATTTAAAACTCTTCTTCTCCCAAACAGAAGGTCCTAGAGCTTTAATATTTTGTATGTAGCATCACCTAGTGGACCCCATGGCCCCAGGGTTAGAATTAGCCTGTTCTAGGATGTCCCAAGTTTAACATAGGTTTGTTTAATGAAAACTTTTAAAAATCTTCTTCTCCCAAACTAAAAGGCTTAGAGCTTTGATATTTAGTATGTAGCATAATCTAGTGGGCTTTTATTAGGTCACCTGACCGAATGGTCATGGTGACCTATTACAATCATCGTTTGTCCGTCGTCGTGCGTCGTCCATCGTGCGTTGTCCGTTAACTTTTAAACATTTTCATCTTCTTCTCAAGAACTACTGGGTGGATTTCAACCAAACTTGTAGAAAGCATCATTGGGGGATGCCAATTCAAGTTTGTGAAAATAGGGGTTCTGGGGGTCATAGGGGCCCAAATAGGGGCCAAAAAGGGGTAATTTTTGGTACTTCTTTAAAAATCTTCTTCTAATAAACCGTTAATGCCAGAGCTTAAATATTTTGTGTGCATGACAACTAGGACAGGTATATTATAAATTGTGAAATTCATGCCCCTGGGGTCATGTATGGGGCCACACCCAGAGGTCAAAGTTCATCATGTTAAAAAATTCACATTTTCATCTTCTTCTGTTGAAGTACAAAGCCAATTTCAAACAAACTTGGTGAAAAGCATCATTTGGAAATGGTTATTCAGATTTGTGAAAATAAAAAGGCTGGGGGGTCAGGGGGCCCTAAAATTGGGACCAAAAGGGGGTAATTTTTGGTAACTTTTAAATATTTCATCTTCTTCTCAAGAACTACTGGGCGGATTTCAACCAAACTTGGTAGAAAGCATCATTGGGGGATGCCAATTCAAGTTTGTGAAAATAGGGGTTCTGGGGGTCATAGGGGCCCAAATAGGGGCCAAAAAGGGGTAATTTTTGGTACTTCTTTAAAAATCGTCTTCTAATAAACCGTTAATGCCAGAGCTTAAATATTCTGTGTGCATGACAACTAGGACAGGTATATTATAAATTGTGAAATTCATGTCCCTGGGGTGATGTATGGGGCCACACCCAGAGGTCAAAGTTCATCATGTTAAAAAATTCACATTTTCACCTTCTTCTGATGAAGTACTAAGCCAATTTCAAACTAACTTGGTGAAAAGCATCATTTCTAATTCTTTCAAACAAAATCACTTGTATTGGTGCTCTTTTACTCAGGTGACCGTTAAGGCCCACTGGGCCTCTTGTTTGTTTTTGTGCTCTTTGGACTCAGGTGACCGATAAGGCCCTATCTGCCTCTTGTTTTCTCTTGCTTGCATGAATCCAGTAGGTAGTTAAAATTCACAAAGTCTTACAGAAGTCAAAAGCCTTTGGTGTGTAGTGGCATTTGTAAATACTAGGCAAATTGAATTCCATATGGCCAAAATTCGTGATGGCCCCTGGATCAAGAATTTATAGTACTGCATTGAATTTGTCAAGGTATTCCAATATACTGTAAAAAAGAGAAGAATGATTTTTAGCTCACCTGAGCACAAAGAGGTCTGGATCAGCTATTTTGATCGGTCATTGTCCTGCATACGTCTTTCTGTCCATCTGTCCGTCCGTTCACAATTTACAAAAAATCTTCTCCTCCTAAATTAACCACAGAATCTCAACCAAATTTTACAGAAATGATCCTTAAATCATGCTCTTTCAAATCACTTCAAAGAATTGAAATCCACGATTGACCTTGGTTGCCATGGCAACCTATTGAAAAAACTTAATAAAATCTTCTCCTCCAAAACAATTAGTCCTACAGCTTTGATATTTGGTATGAATCATCATCTATTGACCCTCTATGAAAAGACTTCAAAAATTACTGTACTCTGAAAATTAGCCCTTTTCTGTGCAATTCCTGATCTGACAGAGATAGAAAGGGATATTTATTGAAATCTTCATCTCCCCAACCATAAAAGCTTAGAGCTTTTATATTTGGTATAAATTTATCATCTATGTATCCTCTACCAAAATACTTCAAAGAAATACCATACTCTGGAAATAAGCCCTCTTCCAAGCGAACCCTGATTTTACATACTAATAAAGAAGGAAATCTTTGAAATCTTCTTCTCCCAAACTAAAAGGCTTAGAGCTTTGATATTTGGCATAAATCATCATCTTTTGACCCTCTACAAATATACTTAACAGAATTACCCTAGCCTGAAAATTAGCCCTTTTCTATGTGATCCCTGATTTTACATAGTAATAAAGAAGGAAATCTTTGGCAATCTTCATCTCAAAAAACCATAAAGCCTAGAACTTTGATATTTAGTATAAATAATTGCCTATTGACCCTCTACCAAAATAATCCAAAGAATTACCGTACTCTTAAAATTAGCCCTTTTATTTATGATCCCCGATTACACATACACTGCTCAAAAAAATTAAAGGATCACTTTTTATATGGACTCTAGGATTGCCATTTTGACATATACATATATATCAATTGTAATAATGTATAAATGCATGCTTCCTCAAAATAATCACGTGTAAACTGAGGGTTTTTATTCCCTTGCAGTCCGTGCAAATTGAGATACCAACGATACCCCTATAAAAGGCATGCTTTCTTGTATAGGAGCATAATTGTGAAGTTTGGTGAAAATAGGCACTATGAAATTTCTCTGGTCTTTTCTTGGACTTACTGTGTTTGTTCACTTATGCATTGGTGTTCGACGACATTTAAACCCAACTTAGGTCGACATGGCAGTACAAATGATGCTCGACGGACACTCGCAGCACGCTGTGGCTACGTCATTAGGTGTGTCCCAGAGCGTGGTCGCAAGGTTGTGGTTGCGTTACCAGGAGACGGTACATTTCACTAGACGCCCAGGTCAAGGTCGATCACGATGTACAAGCGATGCTGATGACCGATTCATACGGCTGATGGCCTTACGAAACCGCAGGTCCACTGCTACACAGCTCCAAACAGAGTTACAGCTGGCCACTGGCCAACGAATATCCACTCAAGCAATCTGCAATAGACTCCACATTGACGAAATGAATGCAAGGCGTCCAGCAAATGGTCCAATTTTGACACGAATGCACCGAATTCGAAGACGACAATTGCAAAGAACCACCTTAATTGGAGGATGCGAGATTGGGAGTCAGTGTTGTTCACAGATGAGAGCAGATTCCATTTATCATCATGTGATAGGCGTGCTCGGGTGTGGAGACGCCCTGGTGAGCGATATGCGGAGTGTAATATTGTGGAATACGATAGGTTCGGCGGAAGCTCTATCATGGTTTGGGGTGGGATATGCTTAACAGGTCGTACCGAGCTCTATGTGTTTGATCAGGAATCTTTAACTGCTTTAAGGTACAGAGATGACATTTTGGCACCTATTGTACGACCTTTTGCTGGAGCTATAGGTGATAGCTTTGTTCTTATGCAGGATAACGCCCATCCACAAACTGCTAGGATTGTGATGGACTACCTTAATGAGGAGAGTATTGAGGTAATGGACTGGCCAGCTTGCTCCCCTGACCAAAAACCCTATGACTACATCTACAGACAGTTTCGCAGCGAGAAAACCGGCCCTTAACTGTGCCAGACCTCACACAAGCACTCATCCTAGAGTGGAATGGGTTACCTCAGCAATTGATCGCCACCTTAATCGGGAGTATGCCAAATCGGTGTCTAGAGTGCTATAACAGACGAGGGGGACACACACATTACTAGCAGGCATAATTTGAGTCAGTACTATTCTGTTAAAAACAAAATCGTATTCAATATTCTAAGGTATGCCGTTTACAAGAATTATAATGTTTTCTTATTTTTTCCAAATTTTTGTTGTCTATGGACATGTTGTTGATTCTACTAGCTTTGTTAAGTCGAGGAATTATTGTCATTACATGTTTAAAAATCCATATTTATTTATCTTTTCATAGCGTCCATCAAATCCAAAATATTTGCATGATCCTTTAATTATTTTGAGCAGTGTAGTAATAAAGAAGGAAATCTTTTAACCCTTTCCCGTTTTTGCAAATTTATACTAGTCCAAATTGAAAGAGTTTTTAGACGAAAATGAAAACTGGATTCCATTTGAAATGAAACCATCCTATGTGGAGGGAAATATTGTGGAAAAAGGAGAAATTGCTTGTTACAAGCAATTTCTTCTTTTTCCACAATGTTTTCTCTAGCATAAAATCAAAGGATGGTTATATCTCGTATTTGAACAGGAGAGGGTTAAAATCATCGTCTTCCAAACCATAAAGCCTAGAGCTTTGATATTTGGTATGTTACCATGCCATTCAATCCTCTACTATAATACTTCGAACAATTACTGTACTCTGGAAATTAGTGCTGTATGGTCGGATCTTCAATGTAACTAGGATTAAAGGAAAAAATCTGAAAATCTTCTCCAAAATGATCTGGCACAGGCTTTGATATTTTGTATATATATTAAAGCCTTGAGCTATCATACTCAGGGGATTAATATAGGACCATCATGGTCCTCTTGTTTTAATAAGTTGTAGTAAAAGCTTCTCAAGGTCTTGTAATTCTTAAAGTTTTATATTGTAAAGTAATGTCTTTTATCCCTAAAACAGGTTGTATGAGGTGAAGAAAGTGTATTGGAACACCAATTGTCCTGCCAAAGAGGTAATGATAATTCTTAAACTCTATATAACAAGAGAAGTTGTATATGACACTTTTAAGGTTGGTGAAAATTGAAAAACGATTATCTTCTAGGGTAGAAAACACAACCAGAAAAGGATAAGGATCATTCTTTTTAGAATTGGAAACAATGCGTCAAGAAACATGGGAAAGGGGCCTTATGAAAATTTAGTTAAAAATCCTTGTTAACACTCTAGAGTCCAAAATCATCACACTCTTTTTCAAACTATAGTAGATTTATTGTACTATCATTTGGATTGTTACTTTATAAATCGGGTCTTTATCGGAAAAGTTTCACAGGAAAAGAGGCCTCATGAATTTTTTATAACAAAAATTCTTGTCATCACGGTTCAGTTTTCATTGATTCTCTTTAAACTTTTACAGGAGGTTATACAGTAGAACCCCGTTAATTCGAACGTCACTGGTTCGTAGGTATGTGTTCGTTCGTATACTTTACGCGGTCCCGATCTGTTTCCTTCTTTATCTTTGTTAGAAAACTCTGTCTAATTCCAACGTCAGTGGTACGTAGTTCGTAGGCCATTTCAAGTCCCAAGAGTATTATTATAGCACAAACTCCTATGTTTAATTCGAAGGTGTGATAAACTAACTGTCTCCAATCACCACCTACCTTGACTTTTACACCTGCTGATCTATATGACAATTATGTGTTATCATGTACCTTTAATTAAAAGGGGCTGTTTGGTTTGTAAGGTGGGTAATTAATCGAACGAAGATTCCCGTAATTATCGCCGAAAATTTAATTTAAATTGACGCAACCCCATTAGTATCAGTGTTATAGGTCACTTAGAAATTCTAGCCATTTTTTTTCTGCGGTTGCTTTCTTCACAATCGTCGGTCCTTCTTTTTAGAATACTTTGCGTGATTTGATCCAATATATTGTAAAGGGAAATCACCAAGACCATTTGATACAGACACTGTGTTTAAAAAAATGCCATAAAATTAACAGAGATAAAAGCATAAAAAAAAACGAGACGAGTAATTTTTAATTTTCCTCAATTAATATCTGCAGGTCTTGTTGAGAAAAAATAGCCAATTTAGAGTCAATTCCTAAACGGAGGACAGAACAAGATCATGTCAGATTCCGTGTATCTCAAACAGCCGACCTCTTGCCCTCCGTTTTGTCCGTACTACGCTTAATTCGTATAAATTTCCCCGGTCCCTTGCGCTAGGAACTACCGAGGTTTTACTGTACTTTCAGAAAAATAGTTCCATTCGAAAAGCTTGTTCTGTAAAATTTCACTTTGGGCCATACAACTGATACCATAATGTGATCGTTGATTTTGACACTGAATCTGATCCGTCTAGTATCGCATCAAATGGGCCTTATGAATAAATTATTTAGATATTCTAGTAAACACAATGTTGTTCTCGGATTTAATTGGATACACTTTAAAGTTTTACAGAATGATTGTACCATCGTAAGGATGATTTTTATAAATAATAGTAATAATGACTTTATTTACAGAGGCTGCTTTATTTGCTTTCCCAATCTTCCACTTCAATATTTTACAATATTTACAATACATGAAAGAAAGACAGAGAATGTACACATTACAAGAAGTAGTTGCATACAACAATTTGAGACTAATTTACTTTTTCTACTCTGGAAAAAGTAGAAGATGTGGGTTTTAACAATTTTCTTCATTTTCCACAATATTTCATAGTCCGTTATACTGAGGAGCGACAAAAATTGGAATTTGTGTTACACCCAATATCTTAAAACTCAGAATAACTGACATAAAACTATATTTCATGGCATAAGATCATCCAAACATTTTAGGTGAATTTAATCTTTCAAATTTACTTAAAGTGTAAACATTAAGAGAGCAATAAATTCCTTTTTATCCCCCGCCGTTTCGGCAAAGGGGATAAAGTAATGGTCTCCGTCCGTCATTCCATCCTTCCGTCATTCCATCCTTCCGTCACTAAACTTGTCCGGAGCATATCTTGCGACAATTTTAAGTTGCTGTCAACTTGAAACTACATAGGTCAATAGATCTCTTTGAGGAGAAGTGCAGTACACAAGAACCACAACTCTTGCTTACATAATTTTTGAGTTATTGCCTTTTGTTGTTTTAAAGACTAAGATTTTGTCCGGAGCATATCTCTAAAAGTATAATTGCTATCAACTTGAAACTTCATAGGTGAAAACATCTCAAAGAGGAGAAGTGCAGTGCACAAGAACCACAACTCTTGCTTACATAATTCTGGAGTTATTGCCCTTTGTTGTTTTGAACACATACATTTTGTCCGGAGCATATCTCTGAAAGTATAGTTGCTATCAATTTGAAACTTCATAGGTGGATACATCTCATTGAGGAGAAGTGCAGTGCACAAGAACCACAACTCTTGCTTCCATAATTTTGAGTTATTGCCCTTTGTTCTTTTAAATACTTACATTTTTTCCAGAGTATATCTCTGAGAGTTTAATTGCTAGCAACTTGAAACTTCATAGGTCGAAAGATCTCATTGAGGAGATGTGCAGTGCACAAGAACGACAACTCTTGCTTGCATAATTTTGAGTTATTGCCCTTTGTTCTTTTAATCACTTACATTTTGTCTGGAGCATATCTCCAAGAGTATAATTGCTATCAACTTGAAACTTCATAGGTCGATACATCGCATTGAAGAGAAGTGCAGTGCACGAGAACCACAACTCTTGCTTGCATACATTTGGAGTTATTGCATTTTGTTGTTTTAAAGACTAAGATTTTGTCCAGAGCAAATCTCTGAAAGTATAATACCTATCAACTTGAAACTTCGAAGGTGTATAGAACTCATTGAGGAGAAGAGCAGTGCACAAGAACCACAACTCTTGCTTGCATAATTTTGAGTTATTGCCCTTTGTTCGTTTTAACACTTTATATTTTGTCCTGAGCATATCTCTGAAAGTATAATTGCTATCAATTTGAAACTTCATATGTCAACATCTCATTGAGGAGAAGTGCAGTGCACAAGAACCACAAATCTTGCTTGTATAAAAATGGAGTTATTAGCCTTTGTTGTTTTAAAAACTAAGATTTAGTCTGGGTTATATCTCTGAAAGTATAATAGCTATTAACTTGAAACTTCATAGGTGAATAGATCTCGTTGAGGAGAAGTGCAGTGCACAAGAACCACAACTCTTGCTTACAGAATTTTGGAGTTATTGCCCTTTGTTTATTTTAAAGACTTAGATTTTGTCCTCAGCATATCTTTGAAAGTATGATAGCTATTATTGAACTGAAGAAATGCAGTGCACAAGAAGCCTCAATCTAACTGGCTTCAGTTTACTATCAAGCTTTTACGGCGGGGGATGGCCATGTCCGACATTGCTCTTGTTTCCACTGGGACTGATTTAGAATTGACCACCTGGAAACTTCCACTGTAAATAACAAGACTTAAAACTGAGTTTCTCACTGAAACAGAAATTGCATTCCAAATTTTGGGAGATGAATAAATAAATGATTTTCTGAATATTTCAAGGTTTGGTTTTGGACTGTGCAAAGTTTCAGAAGAACTTAGCCTAAGAGCATTGTTGATAGATTTTTTGATAGATTTTGTTTGGATGTACTCTGGAGCCAAATCATTTTTTGAGGCTTAAACATAAGTAGAGCCTTTTTGTAGTCCACTCTCTCTGTAAATTTAATCATTAGACTTTTAAAAAATGTATCTGATTTTGTATCAATGGTTTGCTCAAGAATAATTCGTGTTTTATACACCTAACAACATTATCAAGAAAATTTTTATTACAAATTCCCCAAATACTGCAACAATAATCCATATGTAGTAATATGTAGACATTGAAATATAATTTACGCACTTCAATAACTAGGAATTTTCTTCTTCTCAGATAGAGCAAAGACATACATTTCTTTAGAATATTTTGAGCTTGTATTTTATAATTAACTGTACTATCAACATGGACCCCCAGAAGCTTTTCTATATCTATATACTCTATGAATTGGCCATTTAATTCAATTTGTAGATTAGATCTCTGTTTTATTTTCATTAAAGTATTTTTAGAGAAGAAATATACATTACTTGTTTTTCTCTGCATTTGGTATCATAGAATTGTATTTACACCCTTTCTTGATAGAATTAAGGGTATTTTTGAGTATACTATGGACATCATCAATGCAATCAGGTCCAATCATTCAAGTGTCATGTAAAAAGTTGCCATATGAAAGTTTAAACTAAATATTCCATGTAACACAATTAAGTCCTCATATTTCGTCGCATTCAATTTAAACTTTGACAGAATGCTTGTACTATCATTAGTATTTTTATACGCCACCGGAGGTGGTCATATATTGGGTCATCTTCTCCGTCTGTCCGTCCATACGTATGTACGTACGTCCACTTTTCTCTAGTTGGATCTTTTTGAAACTTCGTCAATGTTATCACCTTAATTGTAGATGTGCATGAAGTAAGGATTTTATGGTTCATTGACTTTTGCCTCAGTTATGCCCCCTTAAAACTTAGTCTCTGAGGCTTATTGAAATTGCAGCCTTGTGTATGCAACTCCTCCTAAGTTTCTGCTTGGATCTTTTTGAAACTTGGTCAATGTTATAACCTAAATTGGTAGATGTGCATGAAGTAAGGATTTTATGGCTCATTGATTTTTGCCTCAGTTATGTCCCCTTAAAACATAGTCTCTGGGGCTTATTGAAATTGCAGCCTTGTGAATGCAACTCATCCTAACTTTCTGGCTGGATCTAAATGAAACTTGGTGGATGTTATAACCTAAATTGGTAGATGTGCATGAAGTAAGGATTTTATGTTTCATTTTTTTTCCCTGAATTATGCCCCCTTAAAACTTAGTATCTGGGGCTTATTGAAATTGCAACCTTGTGAATGCAACTCCTCCTAACATTTTGTCTTAATTTAAATGAATCTTGGTCAATGTCATCACCATAATTTGTAGATGTACATGGATCAAGGATTTTGTGGTTCATTAATTTCCCTGATTTATGCCCCTTTAAAACTTTGTATCTGGGGCTTATTGAAATTTCAGCCTTTTGAATGCAACTCCTCCTAACTTTTTGTCTTGATTTAAATGAAACTTGCAAATGTTTTGAAATTAGTTTTGTCAAAATAAGTAGTTTCTACAGTTATTTTCGTGAAACAGCAGCAAAGTGGCGGTGTATTTTGTGACTATGGCACTCTTGTTAGCTCAATGAGCACAACATACTCAAGGTGAGTTTTTGTGATCTCGCCATCCATCATGATCAGGTGAGCGAGCGATTTAGGAGCATCATGAGTCCTCTGTTTCACAATATTTTCTACTATGAATAATACTCATTTTTTAATTGAAACAAATTTTGAAATCTACGTTATCTGCAGAAAATTTGAGTTACTATTTATAGTATCAACTTTAAACTTGGTACTGAGGTTCGACTTGGTTTCATCATTGGGCTTACTTAATCAGGCTTGGAAGATATCATCTAGTTCCTATTATTTGACTTAGTTTATTGTGGGATATTGCCTGGTATAGTGGTAAATATCTTGGTTTCATTTTTCTCATCAACTGCGAGGGACGGTCAGAAAATATCCAAACTTTTTCATGCTCCTCTCTTTCCACATGCAGCCACTCATAATTTATTGGTGAAAAGTACATTCATTCGACATTAAAGAGGTCAATTTATTTTCAATGATAGTTGTTTTTACACAGTATTCTTTGACTCTGATATATGATAGGTGTTTCGCCTACTACAGACTCTTTTTTACAGGAACAACTTTTTGTAATTAAGTGTCTGGTTACCGAAGGTGAAAAACCCTAAAACACTGTCCAGAGGCTTAAAAAAGGATTTTCTGATAAATGCGTATCATGTTCAACCTTCTATAACTGGGTTTCTCAGTTTCGTGAAGGCGGAACAGGTATTTGTGACAGGCCTAGGAGTGGGCAGCCAGCTGAGGCTGTGACCTAAACAATGGTACCAAATGTTAAAGCTTTGTCAACAATAATCGTAGAGTAACTTTGGAGGAGGTAGCCAAAAAGTTTAGCATCACTAAGGTATTGGCACAAAAGATTTTACAGGAACACCTAGGCATGAGCAAGGTTCGTGCCAGATGGTGCCTAGACAGCTGTACGCAGATCAAAATGCAACCAATGCAAAAGAACATTTAAGTCGTTAAATCGTGAAGAAGATCAGTTTTTAAATCACACTATCACTGGAGATGAGATGTTGGTTCATTATTCCAAACCTTAGACAAAAGCTGAGTCAAAACGAGCTAGTTCCCCACCTCCTTAAAAGTTTAAGTTGTCTCCTTCGGCTGGCAAAGCCATGCTTGTTGCCTTTTTGGGATTCACAATTTATTATACTTAATCATTTCATGCCAAAAGGTCAAACTTTCACTGCCACATACTAATCTTATGTAATTCTGAAAAAAAACTCAAGCAAATGCATCCCAGGTTAGCCCAGAAAAATGTCCTCCTTCTTCCCCCCTCCCATACCACCGCAGCTACAGTGGAGGTTATCAACTCTAGCAAATGGCAATTGTTGTCTCACCCTCTTTATAGCCCAGACCTCGCCCCCTGTGACTTTTATTTGTTTTCAGAACTGAAAAAAATGTTTGCTGGAAAGAAATATAAGACATAAAACATTCGTCTACGTCATGGTAATCAGTGGGAATACAAGAGCTCCCAAGAAGCTGGCAAAAGTGCTTAGGCATAGGTGATAATTTTGAAAAATATAAGATTTTTAGGTCACCTGACCGAATGGTCATGGTGACCTATTGCAATCATCGTTTGTCCGTCGTCATGCGTCGTCCGTCGTGAGCTGTCCGTCGTCCGTTAACTTTAAAACATTTTCATCTTCTTCTCAAGAAGTACTGGGCGGATTTCAACCAAACTTGGTAGAAAGCATCATTGGGGGATGCCAATTCAAGTTTGTGAAAATAGGGGTTCTGGGGTCATAGGGGCCCCAATCGGGGGCTAAAAGGGGTAATTTTTGGTTCTTCTTTAAAAATCTTCTTCTAATAAACCGTTGATGCCAGAGCTTAAATATTTTGCGTGCATGACAACTAGGACAGGCATATTATAATTTGTGAAATTCATGCGACCACACCCAGAGGTCAAAGTTCATCATGTGAAAAAAATTCACATTTTCATCTTTTTCTGATGAAGTACTAAGCCAATTTCAAACAAACTTGGTGAAAAGCATCATTTGGTAAGGCTATTTGGGTTTGTGAAAATTTAAAGGCTTGGGGGTCAGGGGGCCCTAAAATGGGGACCAAAAGGGGGTAATTTTTGGTAACTTTTAAATATTTCATCTTCTTCTCAAGAACTACTGGGGGGATTTCAACCAAACTTGGTAGAAAGCATCATTGGGGGATGCCAATTCAAGTTTGTGAAAATAGGGGTTCTGGGGGTCAAATGGGCCCAAATGGGGGGCAAAAAAGGGGAAATTTTTGGTACTTCTTTAAAAATCTTCTTCTAATAAACCGTTAATGCCAGAGCTTAAATATTCTGTGTGCATGACAACTAGGACAGGTAAATTATAAATTGTGAAATTCATGTCCCTGGGGTAATGTATGGGGCCACACCCAGAGGTCAAAGTTCATCATGCTAAAAAATTCACATTTTCATCTTCTTCTGATGAAGTACTAAGCCAATTTCAAACTAACTTGGTGAAAAGCATCATTGGGTACTGATTATACAGATTTGTGAAAATTAAAAGGCTGGAGGTCAGGGGGGCCTAAAATTGGGACCAAAAGGGGGTCATTTTTGGTAACTTTTAAACATTTTCATCTTCTTCTCAAGAACTACTCAGGGGATTCCAACCAAACTTGGTCGGAAGCATCATTGGGGGATGCCAATTCCAGTTTGTGAAAAGGGGTTGGGGGGGCTTGGGGTAAAAGGGGCCCCAGTCGGGGGCAGAAAGGGGTAAATTTTTGTACTTCTTAAAAATCTTTTTCTAATAAACCCTAAATGCATGACCTTAAATATTTTTTGTGCATGATTGGTAGGACAGGTATACTAAAGTTTGTGAAATTTATGTACCTGGGGTCATGTATCAGGCTACGCCCAAGGTTCAAAGTTCATCATGTTAAGAAATTCATATTTTTAGGTCACCACCGAATGGTCATGGTGACCTATTGCAATCATCGTTTGTCCGTCAACCGTTGACTTTAAAACATTTTTTATCGTTTTCTCAAGAACCACTGGGCAGCTTGGCTTAGAGTTTTTATATTTTGTCCGTAGCAACCATCATCTAGAAGACTTCTAGCAAGATTTTTTAAATTATGGTACAGGGCTCAAAAGTATGCCATCATTTGAAACTAACTCTGAAGATGATGGAGCTTTGATATTTCATATGTAGTATCATCACATGGATATTTCTCTTGTTTTCACAATAAAGTCCACATTTTCAGCTACACTAACCAAAGGCCAGCGGGGCTATTGTCATGGTCCTGTGTCTGTCGTGCATCTGTGCATGCGTAAACTTTTCTTTAAACAACTATATCTTGAAAAATACTGGGCCAATTTTTAACCAAACTAAACAGGGGTGTTCCTTGCACAATCCTCTTCCAAACTGCTAAAAATAATTTTGTTCCATGAACTCTGGTTGCTATGGAAACAAAATTAATTTCTAACAGAAATTTTGATTGCAAAATTCTTTAAAACTACTAGGTAGATTCTAATCAAATTTCACATGAATGTTCCTTTGGTGGACCTTTTTCTAATTCTTTCAAACAAAATCACTTGTCTTGATGCTCTTTTACTCAGGTGACCGTTAAGGCCCACTGGGCCTCTTGTTTAAAATGTTGAATAGTTTTCGGGAGCGATAGCAAGAGTCTGGATATTTTCTGAAAGTCCCTTGTATTAATAGCATCGTCTAGACACTTGACATGGAGGATGAACTTATTGTGCTACATGATGTTTAACCAATTTAGGTCACTAAAGTAATCATCTTCCTGTTTTATGACTTAGTTTAGCTTCAGACATTTTTTTATATATAATGGTTTTTTGCAGTACCTTTTTTCTCACAATTATCAATACCTTTTTCTCAGTTAATATCAATAGCATTGATTTGAAACTTGGTTTTAAACTTAGTTTCAACTAGGTGTGCTTCATGTTGTTCACAGAATATGTTCAGATGAGGTAGAACTTCCTTTAGCCTTTGCCGCCGTCATAGCGCAGTTGGTAGCGCGTCGGACTGTCAATCTAGAGGTCCCGGGTTCGATCCCCGATGGGGGCACTCATCCTTTCCGACTATTTGTCTCTCACCAATGGGTCGATAATCGTAGATCTATGTGGGATAGCAGCTGGAGGCTAGGAAAGGATGTAATGGTAGTACTGGTGTGAGAAATACCAGGATTCCGTTGTTAGGTGCTCCAGCCGCCGCGATATAACTGAAAGATTGTTGAAAGCGGCGTATAACCCATTCAAACAAACAAACAAACAAATCCTGTAGCCTTTCTTTACTTGGTAGTGCTAGCAGGGGTGTATGTTAAGTAAGTTTTTACACACCAATTTCTTGTTTGTTAATGGGTAAATATTTTTAGGGTATATGTTACAAGTTAATGTAAAAGTAAATTGATATGTAGACATTTTTATGCCCCCACCACTTAATGGGGGGGGGATATAGATTGCCTTTTTCCGTCTGTACTTCCGTCCTTCCGTCTGTCCCGAAATTGTCCGGGCATATCTCTGAAAGTATGATAGCTATCAACTTGAAACTTCATAGATAGATAGACCTCATTGAGGAGAAGAGCAGTGCACAAGAACCACAACTCTTGCTTGCATAATTTCGGAGTTATTGCCCTTTGTTATTTTAAAGACTTACATTTTGTCCGGGGCATATCTCTGAAAGTATAATAGCTATCAACTTGAAACTTCATAGATGGATAAATCTCATTGAGGAGAAGTGCAGTGCACAAGAACCACAACTCTTGCTTGCTTAATTTTGGAGTTATTGCATTTTGTTATTTTAAAAACTTTCATTTTGTCCAGGGCATATCTCTGAAAGAATAATTGGTATCAACTTGAAACTTACATTTTATCCGGGCATATCTCTGAAAGGATAATAGCTATCAACTTGAAACTTCACAGTTGGATAGACATCATCGAGGAGAAATGCAGTGCACAAGAACCACAACTCTTGCTTGCATAATTTTGGAGTTATTGCCCTTTGTTCTTTTAAAGACTTACATTTTGTCTGGGGCATATCTTTGAAAGTATAATAGCTATCAACTTGAAACTTCACAGTTGGATAGACATCATCGAGGAGAAGTGCAGTGCACAAGAACCACAACTCTTGCTTGCATAATTTTGGAGTTATTGCCCTTTGTTCTTTTAAAGACTTACATTTTGTCTGGGGCATATCTCTGAAAGTATAATAGCTATCAACTTGAAACTTCACTAGTGGATAGACCTCATTGAGGAGATGTGCAGTGCACAAGAAGCCAAACTCTTGCTTGCATAATTTTGGAGTTATTGCCCTATATTATTATCAAAGCTACCAGTGGGGGCATCTGCGTCCTGTGGACAAAGCCCTTGTTAAACATTGTTTCGTGGAACTACTTTGAGTGCAGATATATACAAATCAGAACTCTCAAATTTTGATAGACACAGCTAAAACTTTATGAAACTTTTATATATGTGATAATGATTTAAATTCTTTTTTTCAGTCTAAGAAGTTGTGAAAGACTGACTAGATGTAGCAAATGAACAAATAAAGAGGTTTCAGTGATATTTGCTATTAGGGAAATCCAAATAGATGAATAGTTGCCTTTACTTTGATTTTTATTCAAATCTGTAAGATATGGACAGTGAATGTTATATTTTTGATGAGAAGTATTATTTATAACATAATATCGTCTGTTACTGTGAATAACAATTATTTCATAACAAATGCCAATCAATTTGTGGACTTACACTCTAAAAATCCATTTTTATGAAGTTATGTGGAAGTGTCACAATTTCTTCTCAATTAATAAGTGTCATAATCTTGTTTTTATGGGAAAACTATTACATTAAACAATTTTCAAGGAATAAAGTTTTAGACTGGTCCAAAATTTGAAGAAGCAGGGATGATAGCTTTAAGTTGTTGAAACTTAAGAAATCTTTGTCTATCCAGATGGAAAAAATTGTGGAAAATGAAAAATTGCAAATCCTTCTTTTTCCACAATGCTTTCTCAGAGGCTTAAAAAAGTGGAATTGTGTGGGAATGGCTTAAAGGTTATTGTATTCATGAGATATAACATAATAATTGCTCGTTTTTAGCTCCAATGGCTGAAAGCCAGAGGATTATTGTTTTGGCATGGTGTCCGTCTACGGACGTCCAACCGTAAACTTTTCCTTTAAAAATCTTCTCTTCAGAAAGTACTGAACGGGTTTCAACCAAATATCACTAGAATGGGCCATGGGTGACACTTTATCACATTCCTTCAAAGAATTGTGATCGAATGGAAATTTAGGTTCAAATGGGCGTATATGGTAAAAGATTTGAAAATCTTCTTCTCAGAAACTGATTTGTGGATTTCAACCAAATTTCACGGGAATGATCCTAAGACGACCCTCTATCAGATTCCTTACAAGAATTTTGATTGGAAGAAAAACACGGGTTTGGTGGGCTAGGCTATTTTCTATATATTGTGAAAGCTTTGAAAAATCTTCTAAGGAGCAAGAGAATGGATCTCAACCAAACTTTACAAGAATGTTCCTTGGGTCACCCTTTACCTGATTTCTTAAAATAATTTTAGTCAAATGAAAAACATGGCTTTTATGGGTGGTCTTATTTCTATAGATGGTAAAAGTTTTGAAACCCTCTTCTCAGAAACTAGTTTATTGATTTCAACCAAATTTCACAGGAATGATCCTTGAGTGACCCTCTATTAGATTCCTTCATAGAATTTCGATTGGATAAAAAACGTGGCTTAAATGGGCGGGGCTTGTTTCCATGAATGGTTGAAGCGTTTTAAATCTACTTCTCAGAAACCAGTAGTTGAATTTCAAGCAAATTCTTACAGGAATGATCCTTGGGTAATCCTTTATCAGATTCCTTCAAAGAACTTTGGCGTTAATGGACAGGGCTTATTTCCTATATATATACAGTAAAACCCCTCCTTTCGACCACTTCGGAAATACAGGCACCCCACTATTATGAATGAATTTTTACGGAACAGAATTTTTTGTTCTTTATTTCAATGGTCGCGAACCCCTGTAAAACAGCAACACGCTATTCCGAATTAGGACCACTAAATTCAGTACCAACTTTAGCTGATACACTATTTTGAACCCCACTAAAACGACAAGTAACTTCACAACTTGAGAAATTAACATGCATGACATGCTTTTGTAAAAATAATGAACAGTTTGAAATGCTCCTTTAGAACTTTTTCAAAGATTTCAGTGACTTAAATTTAAATTTTCCTGATACTGCAAGGATGATTCAGTTTATATTGAATTCCTGAAAAAATTGCTTAATCCATACATTCATGCCTGTGGGGTGATACAGGGGCTCAAGCATCTCTAGTTGATTTTCAACCATTCTTCGCAGGAATGATCCGTAGGCCATGGCAACCGAATGAAAAATGAAATGGGAATAACTCCTCATCCCCAACCATAAGGCCTATTTCATTGTGTATTTGCCCTCTAAAAAAATACCGTGCTCTGAAAACTGGCCCTTTTCAGTGCGATACCTGATTTTACATAGGAATAAAGAAGGGAGCCCTTTTTCAGATTCCTTCTAAGAATTTTGATCAGATAAAAATCATTGCTTTAATGGGTGGGGCTTATTTCCATATATGGTTAAATCTTTAAAAAAGTCTTCTCATCCAAAACAGGTAGGAGTAGAGCTTTGATATTTTGTTGAGAAGAGCTTTGATATTTTGTATATATCATAAAGCCTTGAGCCATCATACTCAGTTGAGAGATATAGGACATCATGGTCATCTTGTATGGTATTTGATCGTATTTTAGCTCACCTTTACTCTGAGTACTTTTGAAATTGACAACAGAGAATTTCGATGAATCATTAAAAAAAAACTTTTCTCTCAAACTTGAAGACCTATGTTGGCATGGAGTACCATTGCATAGATTTTTTATTTAAATGCCAGGTCCTCATTGGTAAAGCCCCTGGGAGGGTGCTCATATAAAAATAGGTAATTATATAACCCTTTCCTTTTCAATCCCTGTTTTTTACGTCCCTGTTATTTTATAACAGAAAATATTGTAGAAAAATAATCTTTATGACCGATATTTCTGCAAAACTCTTTAGTCAATCTAAAGCATATTTGGCAGAAATGATGCTTATATGACGCTTTATATAAATAGCAAAAAAAAAATCCATTTTAAAAGTCTGGTTTCCATGGCCACAAGAATAAAATTTTATGATAATCTTTAAAAATCCTCTCCTCTTTACTTAGAAGGCGTAAAACCTTAATATTTTGCATAAAACATCAGTATATTGACCTCTTTAAAATAGTTAAAACCATGAGCTTTGGATCCCAAGGGGATCCCAAGAGGCAGAGCCCAGCGGGTCGGGTTTATATAGAAATGGAGAAATGGAGAAGGTTTTTTTTTTCAAAATCTCCTCCGAAACCATTAGGCCAATTTAAAACAATTTAGCAGAAATGTTCCTTTGGTGGCCTTGTGTGAAAATAGCTAAAAGTACTAAAATCTGTTGAAAACTCTGGATGCCATGGCAACAAAAATGAAATTTTATAGCAATATTTGAAAATCCTCCCTTATCCCCGAAGATGCTGAGCCTTGATATTTTGCATGAAACACCAGTACATTTACTTCTTTCAAAATTGCTAAAATCATGACCCTCAGGTCGCCAGGGTTGAAGCCCCAGTGGTCGGGGTTTATATAGAACTAAAGAAAGATTTGAACAATGTTTGGCAGAAATATCCCTTATCGGGTCCCCCTTTTAAATAATTTATGTCCCTTAAAAGCTTTGGTTGCCATGGCAACAAATGTGAAAATTTAGAAAAAAATTATTAGAAAATCTTATCCTGGCCGGGAAGGCGCAGAGCCTTGATATTTTGCATGAGACATCAGTATATTGACCTCTTTCAAAATTGCTAAAAGGATGACCCTTGGGTTCTTAAGGGCAGATCCCCAGGGGGAAGGGTTTATATAGAAATATAGAAGGATTTTTAGGTCACCTGACCGAATGGTCATGGTGACCTTTTGCGATCATCGTTTGTCCGTCGTCGTGCGTCGTCCGTCGTGCGACGTGCGTCATCCATTAACTTTTATACATTTTCATCTTCTTCTCAAGAACTACTGGGCGGATTTCAACCAAACTTGGTAGAAAGCATCATTGGGGGATGCCAATTCAAGTTTGTGAAAATAGGGGTTCTGGGGGTCATAGGGGCCCAAATAGGGGCCAAAAAGGGGTAATTTTTGGTACTTCTTTAAAAATCTTCTTCTAATAAACCGTTAATGCCAGAGCTTAAATATTTGGTGTGCATGACAACTAGGACAGGTATATTATAAATTGTGAAATTCATGCCCCTGGGGTCATGTATGGGGCCACACCAAGAGGTCAAAGTTCATCATGTTAAAAATTCACATTTTCATCTTCTTCTGATGAAGTACAAAGCCAATTTCAAACAAACTTGTTGAAAAGCATCATTTGGTAATGGTTATTTGGATTTGCGAAAATAAAAAGGCTGGGGGGGTCAGGGTGCCCTAAAATTGGGACCAAAAGGGGGTAATTTTTGGTAACTTTTAAATATTTCATCTTCTTCTCAAGAACTACTGGGCGGATTTCAACCAAACTTGGTAGAAAGCATCATTGGGGGATGCCAATTCAAGTTTGTGAAAATAGGGGTTCTGGGGGTTAAAGGGGCCCAAATAGGGGCCAAAAAGGGGTAATTTTTGGTACTTCTTTAAAAATCTTCTTCTAATAAACCGTTAATGCCAGAGCTTAAATATTTGGTGTGCATGACAACTAGGACAGGTATATTATAAATTGTGAAATTCATGCCCCTGGGGTCATGTATGGGGCCACACCCAGAGGTCAAAGTTCATCATGTTAAAAAATTCACATTTTCATCTTCTTCTGATGAAGTACAAAGCCAATTTTAAACAAACTTGTTGAAAAGCATCATTTGGTAATGGTTATTTGGATTTGTGAAAATAAAAGGGCTGGGGGGGGGGGGGTCAGGGGACCTTAAAATGGGGACCAAAAGGGGGTAATTTTTGGTAACTTTTAAATATTTCATCTTCTTCTCAAGAACTACTGGGCGGATTTCAACCAAACTTGGTAGAAAGCATCATTGGGGGATGCCAATTCAAGTTTGTGAAAATAGGGGTCCTGGGGGTCAAAGGGGCCCAAATAGGGGGCAAAAAGGCGTAATTTTTGGTACTTCTTTAAAAAATCTTCTTCTAATAAACCATTAATGCCAGAGCTTAAATATTTGGTGTGCATGACAACTAGGACAGGTTTATTATAAATTGTGAAATTCATGCCCCTGGAGTCATGTATGGGGCCACACCCAGAGGTCAAAGTTCATCATGTTAAAAAATTCACATTTTCACCTTCTTCTGATGAAGTACTAAGCCAATTCAAACTAACTTGGTGAAAAGCATCTTTGGGTACTGATTATACAGATTTGTGAAAATTAAAAGGCTGGAGGTCAGGGGTGCCTAAAATGGGGACCAAAAGGGGGTCATTTTTGGTAACTTTTAAACATTTTCATCTTCTTCTCAAGAACTACTGAGGGGATTTCAACCAAACCTTTTTCTAATTCTTTCAAACAAAATCACTTGTCTTGGTGCTCTTTTACTCAGGTGACTGTTAAGGCCCACTGGGCCTCTTGTTTTAAAACTTCTCCCAAACCACTGTGCCAGTTGAACCAAATTTGGCAGAAATCTCCAATAAGTGGTACTCTTTCACAATAGCTTAAATTATACAAATTTAGTGTAAGAACTCCGGTTGCAATGGCAGCAAAAGTTTATTATCTTAAAACCTTCTCCTCCTGACCCATTTGGTCTTCAGCCTTGACATTTAGCATGGAGCATCAGCTCATTCATTATACCCCCTAAAACTATGTTTGGGGGTATATAGGAGTCAGCTTGTTGATCTGTCCGTCCGTACCTCCATCTGTCTAGCTTTCTCGGCAACCATTGGACGGATTTGATGCAAACTTCACTGATATAATCAGTATCAAGCAGAGTTGTGCATATTCCATTTTGGTTACAGTCCATTTATTTTTGACGGAGTTATTGCCCTTTGGTGAAAATTGTGTCTGCTCAATTTCTCAACAACCATTGGATGGATTTGATTCAAATCTCACAGAAAGACTTGGAGAGAAGGGTGAAAAAAGCGCTCTTTGCATTTCATAAAGTCCTAAAGCCTTGACATTTGTCATTAAGACTTTTGGAAACCCAAGTACAGAGCCTGTAGGTGTTAAAAGTATGGCTAGACTCGCTTAAATCATAATCCTTACCTTAACATGAAGCTGTTGAAAGAAAAAGAGACTTTATCTCGAGTGAGCGCAGCAGGGCAAACGTTGCTTTTGTTCAACAATGTTTTCTACTATACTGAATGATTATTTTCCAATAAAAATTCTCTTTACATTTTTTTAAAGACTTGTGAATTGTGATGGATCTAGAACATTGAAAAACAGGAAAGGGTTATTTGAGCAACATGTCCTCCCAAACCAGACGCATAATATCTTGATTTTGAGCTATTGTGATCACCTTTTGTCCAGAAAGAACAATTTTTAAACTATATCTCCCAAACCACCGGGCTGATTTCAACCAGAATGGCAGAAATGTTCCTTAGGCAGTCCTTTTAAAAAAAACTTAAAGAAATGTAATCTGCTTAAAACTCTGGTTGCCACGGCAAAAAAAGAGAAATTATAAAATAATCTATGAAATTTTCGCCTTGTGTGCCAGGGGGCGCAAAGCCTTGATATTTTGCATGAGGCATCAGTATATTGAACTCAAAATAGCTAAAAATCATGACCCTCGGATCCTTGGGAGTGAAGGGGGTTTTTATATCGAAATAGAGAACAATTTTTTCACATTTCCTCTCAAACAACTTGGCCAGTTTGAACCTAAAGGTTGCAGAAATGTGCATTAGATGGTCCTCTTTTCAAATAGCTAAAAGAATTGAAATCTATTAAAAACTCTGGTTGCCATGGCAACAAAATTGAACATAAAGAATAATCTACAAAAATCTTCTCCTCTTGACCTAGAAGGTGTAGTCCCTTGATATTTTGCATGAATCATCAGTTCATTGACTTCTGTCTTATTTCTGAAATTATAACCCATGGATTCAGAGGGAGGAAAAAGTTTTTTTCCTTCTTTCAAATTTGCCCTAAAGCCTTGGAATTTGCAATTTAGACTTTTGGATCCCCAGGTACATTGTCTTTAAATGTTAGTGTTACCCCCTTTTATCTAAATCCTAACCTTAACATGAAATTAAGGCATATCTGTCAAGAAACACGGGAAATGGGCCTAATGAAAATTTAATTAAAAAATCCTCGTTTACTCGTTAGAGACCACAGTTTTCATCGGATTCTCTTCATTTTTTCACAGAATGTTTGTACAATCATAAGGATCGTTCCTGTAGAAATTGGGTCAGATTCACCAAGTTACACGGGATAAGGCGTCAAATTAAAATTTCGAAAAATCAATAAAATTCCTTGTTAATACTCTAGAGTCCACAACTTTCATCAAGTTCACTTCAAACTTTCTCTGAATGATTGTACATTAAAAAAATCTTCGTTAACATGCTACAGTCCAAAGTTTTTATCAGATTCCTTTCAAACTTTCACAAAATATAAGTACATGTACCATTTTAAGAATGGTTCCTTTCGAAAGTGTGTCTGATCCGTTAAATATCATGGGAAAAGAGGCCTTATGAAAATTTAATAGAAAAAATTCTTGTTAATCATGCTAGAGTCCACAGTTTTCAACAAATTCTCTTCAAACTTTCACACAATGATTATACCATCATATGGATTGTTGCTTTCGAAAGTGGTTCTGATCCGTCAAGTATCACAGGAAATTGGACCTTGTGAAAATTCAATAAAAAAAACTGAGTTAATACAAGCAGAATGTAAGTATAGTTCCCTTCGGAATTTGGTAACATCCATCAAGTAACACGATTAAGGGGCTGTTTCAAAATTTATTTTAAGAATGTTAATGCAATGAAGCCCACAGCTTTGTTTAGATTTTGTTGAAACTTTTACAGAATGATCGTAAGGTCATATGGATTATTCTTTTCGAAATGGGGTTTAAGAATCACGGGAAAAGGGCCTTATAAAAATTTCATTTAGAAATCCTTGTTACCAAGTCCAGACCTTTCATCTGATTTTCTTTAAACGCTCGCAGAAAGAATGTACAATAATAACGATTGTTGACATTTGACCTGATCCGTCAAGTATTACAGGAAAAGGAGCCTTATGAAATTTAATTTTTAAATCCATGAACTACAATAAAATCCACAGTTTTCATCGGATCCTGTTCAAACTTCCAGAGAATAATTGTACTTTTATTAAGATTGTTTCTTTCTAAAATTGGGCCTGATCTGTCTAGAATCACAGAGAAAGGGGACTTTATGAAAGTTTAATTCATAATCCATGTTACCAAGTCCAGAGCTTTCATTGGATTTTCTTCAAACTTTCATAGAATGATTGTACAATAATTAAGATTGCAGATTTGACATTAGACCTGATCCGTCAAGTATCACACGAAAAGGAGACTAATGAAATTTAATTATAATTTTTTATATGAGACTGTTTTTCAGTCAGTCGGTCGGTCCATCTGTCTGTAGCTTTTTCGTGTCTGCTCAATTTCTCGGCAACCATAGGACGGATTGTATTCAAACTTCACTGATATAATCAGTATCAAGCAGAAATGTGCATTTTCCATTTTGGTTACTGTCCATGGATTTTTGACAGAGTTATGGCCCTTTGATGAAAAATCATGTCCGATCAATTTCTCAGCAACCATTGAACGGATTTAATTCAAATTTCACAGAAAGACTAGGTATAAGTCAGACATGTGCATATCCCATTTTGGTTATGGTCAATTGATTTTTGACAGAGTTATGGCCCTTTAATTAAAAAGTCCATTTTTAGCTCACCTGAGCACAACGTGCTCAAGGTGAGCTTTTGGTATCACCTTTTGTCCGTCGTGCGTCGTGCGTCGGAAGTCGTCAACAATTCTTTAAACATCTTCTCCTCAGTAACCACTGGGCGGAATTCAACCAAACTTGGTAGGAATGTTCCTTGGGTGACCCTTCTCAAAAGTTGTTCGCGGATTTTTGATTGACCCCAAAATATGGGCGTGGCAGGGCGTGGCAGTTTTTAACTTAGAAATCTTTAAACATCTTCTCCTCAGTAACCATTGGGCCAATTTCAACCAAATTTGGTATGAATGTTCCTTGGGTCATCCTTTTCAAAAGTTGTTCGCGGATCTTTGATTTATGCCCAAATATGGGCGTGGCAGGGCGTGGCAGTTTTTGACTTAGGAATCTTTAAACATCTTCTCCTCAGTAACCATTGGGCCAATTTCAACCAAATTTGGCATGAATGTTCCTTTGGTGACCCTTTTCAAAAGTTGTTCGTGGAATTTTGATTTACGCCCAAATATGGGCGTGGCAGGGCGTGGCAGTTTTTGACTTAGAAATCTTTAAACATCTTCTCCTCAGTAACCATTGGGCCAATTTCATCCAAACTTGGCATGAATGTTCCTTGGATGACCCTTTTTAAAAGTTGTTCGCAGAATTTTGATTTATGCCCAAATATGGGCGTGGCAGGGCATGGCAGTTTTTGACTTTGAAATCTTTAAACATCTTCTCCTCAGTAACCATTGGGCCAATTTCATCCAAACTTGGCATGAATGTTCCTTGGATGACCCTTTTTAAAAGTTGTTCGCAGAATTTTGATTTATGCCCAAATATGGGCGTGGCCGGGCGTAGCAGTTTTTGACTTTGAAATCTTTAAACATCTACACCTCAGGAACCATTGGGCCAATTTCAACCAAACTTGGTATGAATGTTCCTTGGGTGACCCTTTTCAAAAGTTGTTTGGCAGAATTTCGTTTCACGCCCAAATATAGGCTTGGCAGTTTTTGACTTTGAAATCTTTAAAAGTCTTCTCCTCAGTAACTATTGGGCCAATTACAACCAAATTTGGTATGAATGTTCCTTGGGTGACCCTTTTCAAAAGTTGTTCGCAGAATTTTGATTTATGCCCAAATATGGGCGTGGCAGTTTTTTTAACTTTGAAATCTTTAAACATCTTATCCTCAGTAACCATTGGGTCAATTTCAACCAAACTTTGCATGAATGTTCCTTTGGTGACCCTTTTCAAAAGTTGTTCCTGGAATTTTGATTTATGCCCAAATATGGGCGTGGCAGGGTCAGGCACTTTTTTGACTTTGAAATCTTAAAACATCTTCTCCTCAGTAACTATTGGGCCAATTTCAACCAAATTTGGTATGAATGTTCCTTGAGTGACCCTTTTCAAAAGTTGTTCTAGAATTTTGATTGATGACCAAATAAGGGCTTGGAAGGGTAGGGCAGTTTTTACTTTGAAATCTTTAAACATCTTCTCCTCAGTAACCATTGGGCCAATTTCAATTTTGAATCATCTTACATTAGTCAGGTGAGCGATTTTAGGGCCATTCTGGCCCTCTTGTTTTGTTATGGCCCTTTGTCTGATAGCACTTGTATGTGGACAAGTTCTGTTGGGGGGTATTAGTCTGCATTAATAAAGTTAACAGTTTTCATTGGATTCTTTCACAGAATGTTTGTACCATCATAAGGATTGTTTCTTTCCAAATTGTGCCTGATCTGTCAAGTATCACAGGAAAAGGGGTTGTATGAAGATGATTACCAAATCCTCATTAACACAAGAATGTCATTCTCTTTAGTAGAATGATTGCACCATCATTTGGATTGTTCCTTTTTAAATTGGAACTGATCTGTTAAGTGACACAAGAAAAGGAGCCGTATGAAAATTGTTTTGCAAAAAGTCATTATCACAAGAAAGTCCTCAGTCTTTAACTATCTATCATTAGGATTGTTCCATTGTAAATTGGTTCTGATTTATTAAGTTTCACAGGATTCACTTCAAAATTTCTTAGAAAGGTTGTATAGTCATAAAGATGGTTCTTTTCAGAATTGGGTACAATCCGTCAAGTATCATGTAAAAAGGGGCCGTATTTTGTTTTAATTATTCAAGTTAACATAATGAAGTCGCTATATTTCATCGGATTCACTTTAAACTTTCACATAATGATTAAACCTACAATAAAGTAACATGAAAAAGGGGCTTTATGTAAACATGATTGAAATATTTTCGTTAACACAATATAGTCCACAGTTTTATCGGATTCTCTTCAACAATGCATGTTTTAATTTTGGCATTGAAAACACAGGAAAAGGTGCTTTACAGATTATCATTTAAAACATTCTTATGTATCTGATGAAGTTCATTATCATTATCAAATTGTCTTTTAAATTTCACAGAACAATTGTAGGGTTGTAAGGAAAGTTCCTTTATGAATGAAATTGATCCATTGGAAAACACAGGAAAAGGGGCCTTACGGATTTTAATTCAAAACGATCCTGTTTATGTGATAAAGTCCACAATTATTGTCAGATTCTGTTGAAAATTTCACAGGATGATCGTAGGGTTATAAGGTAACTTGGTTTTGGAAATGGAGTGGATCAGTCATGATACGCGGGAAAAGGGGCCTTGATGATTGTTGCTCAAAATAATAAAGGGGATAAAGTCCATTTTTTTTCTCCTTTATGCATTCTTCTTTGAATAATTAACTTCCTTAAATATCAGACTTCTTTAACGGAAAACTTGATAACAGTACAGCGTCTCTCGGCCTCTTACATTTCTGTAGCTTTTTCGTGTCCGCTCCAGATTTTTTTCAAACTTCACTAATAGTATCAAGCAGAGATGTGCATTTTCTATTTCGGTTATGGTCCATTGATTTTTGGACGGAGTTATGGCCCTTTGGTGAAAAATCGTGGCCGCTCAATTTCTCAGCAACCATTGGACGGATTTGATACAAATTTCACAGAATGACTCGGTCTAAGTCAGACATCTGCATATGTTATTTTAGTTATGGTTAATTTATTTTGACTGATGTATGGCCCTTTAATTGAAAAGTCCTTTTTTGATTCGGCCCTTTGGCAGATAGCACTTGTATATGGACAAGCGCTGTTTGCTGGTATTAGTCCGCTTTGCGACAATTTCTAGTTGTTTATGTAATGAAGTTCACAATTTATTATCAGATTGTCTTTAAAATTTCACAGGCATATTGTATGTACGTAAGGAAAGTTCTTTTCGGAAATGAAATGGATCCATAAGAAAACACAGGAAAAGGGGTATTATGGATTTTCACTCAAAACAATCCTGTTAACGTGATAAAGACCACAATCATTATCGGGTTGAAAATTTCAAAGCATGATTGTAGGGTCATAAGGAAACTTCCGTTTTGAAATAGAGTGAATCTGTCATGAAACACGGTAGAGGGGCCTTAAGAATTGTTGCTCAAAATAATAAAGGGATAACGTCCACTTTGTTATTTCCATTTTATGCATACTTCTTTAAGCAATTAACTTCATTAAATATCAGATTACTTTAACGAAAATCTTGTTATCCAGTAGAGCGTCTCAGTTCCTCATGGGCCTCTTGTTTTGTTTCATAATTCATGAAAACAAATAATATTCTCTTCATCTCTAAAATAAAATTTTAGATTTTAATGCTGTAAAGATTCTATATATTGTCTAAAAATGAAAAAACTCCGGGCGAAACGAATGGTCGAATTCAGTATTACTATATATGTGGTTAAAGTCTACCTCATATTCAATAGTTCGGAGACCATTTGTATAACGCCAACTGGAAATTTCGTTCCCGCAATTTACCAAAACTGCTTTTAGCCCAACTGGACTCATACAATAAACAAATTTGTACACAAATTGTCTCGATTATTTCTACTACATGTATCTGAATTTCTTTGATAATTTAGTGAAATTGTCATCTTCAGCGTGTTTCTTAAAGGGTAAAACACTCTATGCTTACTGGTAAGCAGCAAAATATTACTGCATTTTATAAGTTAAGAAATATCAAAAGGGAGTGAAGGAAAACAGGACGGTCACTAAATTTTTACAGGTTACAAGGTTTAACGCGTCGACAAGTTATGTGACCAACCCATTCGCCGAATCATATCAAGGTGTAAATAAGCAAGTAAAGCACGTACTGTCACATACCATAAGTATAAGCCCTTGTCATGCTAAATAGTATGTTTCAAAAAGATACATTTATATCAGAGGAGTGTAGGCACTGGAAGCTCTTTCAGAGAACTAATAATTCGTTAGACAATTGATTTTATAAACATCTCAAACAGGGACATGCAGGTGGTGTAGATAAGGATCAAACTGCACGTATGTATGCAGGCTGGTCTTTGTCTATGCCTCCTACCAAAACAGGAATCTTCCGGGTTAAGCATGACAATGGTTTAAATTCCATCATTTGATTAAATATATTCAGGAATAGGATAGTTTGTTGTTATCTACTGACATATCTAAGGGTAGCGTAGATGCATGGGATCTAGAGTAATGTTAAACAAAGGAGTCACGTGACAAAAGAGTTACAAATAAAGACGTGTGGTTAGATGCCCTCTTGTCGCATTGGTAAGAGCGTAAGGTCTTGGGTCTGAAGCCTTCTCTTTGTTTTTACTTTCCTTAAATGTTTTATCCTACCCTGTATTTATTTTCTGGGCTACTATGAAAATCCCTTGTACATAACGCCTTATTTATATCGCATATAATCTTGTAAACCTTATATAATCTTAAAAATTTTATAATCATTTACATTGTAGTCATGTGTTTAAAATTTGTATATAAGCGCAAAATACAAGCTAGATCTCAAAGGCATTTATCTTGTGGATCATATGTTCTTAAATATCATATTTCCATTACTTTTCTGTTTTGCAATTATACCAAAGCTTGTGGGTATCATCTAAGCATAATATTCTAAAAAGACAAAACTTTAACAAAATTTCCTGTTTTTCAAAATTTAACACTGGTCCAATTCAATTAAGTTGCACTCGACAATTCAAAGTGAGCGTAATTTGAAAAGTAACTAACCTACAGGTAAGAAAATATTGTGTGAAAGAAGAAATTGCTTCTTTTCCCACAATGGTTTCTCAAAGATACAATCGCAGAATGCTTAAGAAGGAAAATATACTTCATTTTGATTATGATTATCAAAACGAACAAAAATTATAAAGCTATGGTTTTCACAAAAAGTTGCTTATTTCTCGGTACCCATGTCCTTTTTGAAATAACTATAGAAAAAATATCCCTGATACCTCTGAATTTCACACATTGCCTTGAAATGGTCATGTGACCTTATAAAGGTTATGTGATATTAGAGATGTATTATACGGGCCGTTCAATAGTGGAATTTTAAACAGTTGTAATGAATGATCTCAACTTTACAAATGTGTTTTACCCGACGTGAAGTTTTCGCGGGACTTTGACAAAATTCGAAACAAGGTCTCGTGTTCGTATTAAAATATTTAATATGGTTTATTAAATAAGAATTATAGAAATATGGTGCATCAGGATTGAACCTCTGTGTCGTGAAAGTAGTTTTTTAAAGTTGGTTTTTACCCTAATTGTAAAGTCCGAATGCAACGGTCTGACTAATTTTTCAGTGACGACCAATTACAGTGCCTACACCACTTTTATTCAAATTGCTATATTGAGGCAATGAACTTTTGAGTCGCCAGTCAAAACTTACAAATTAGGATTGTTCTATTGTAAATACATCATTTCATGTTTGATAATTGTTTTGTTTCATGTATTGAAAATTAACATTGATTAAAACCCATTCCCACACAATAACGCTTTCTGACGCCCCTTGAGGATAAAGCTTTGGAAAACATTGTGGAAAAAAATAATCTTAAATTTAATAAACTTTAAATTGTCGTCTGCAACTTCTTTTAATTTGGACCATTCCGACATTTGCCGTCTAATAATGGGTTAAGATCATTGTATTACTCTATCTACGAAAAAAAAACCTCTATACCAACCTAATTGATACTTTTGAGGCCTGTGCGTTTGTGCGTGTGTGCAACATGTCGCGTATGATAGTGTTATTGTCTATTTATGAATTGTTCAAGTCTTCATAATTACGGCATATTTTCCTTTTTTATTTTGTTATTAATATTTCAATTGTCTTTTTTTTTCTCTTAGGATTGCTTTATTTTGACAAAGCCCGCTTATTTGTCTTTGTTTATATGTATTTGAAAATGAAGTATTGCTCATAATTGTTTGAGAAAATAAAGACCATACATGTAGCTTTGAATATTCTTTCAGTTATACTACACTGAGATGTAAAACAGAAAATTGTACCTGGTAAAAATCACAAAATTGCTATATCAACGTTTATTACTTATAGTAAACATTTTAATTCGAACTTTCATACATTATTAAGGAGCATTTGGTCGGTTTGCAGTTCCTTAGTTTCTGTTACTCAATCTGAAGAATAGCTACGCATTGAAAAAAAAACTCAAACGTGTATGAATCCATTCTGTAGCTTGGCGTGCAGTATTTAAAACCCACAACAAGTAATACACGCTTATCTTCAGGTATACCTTAGACAAAGAGAAACAATGTACCACTAAAGATTTGTTTCCTATTCTATAATCAGATGAGATAAAGAACCTGTATAAAACATGTGGTGGCTGCAGCCATAGCTCTGTTCGTAGCGCGTCGGATTCCCAATTATAGGGTCCCGAGTTCGATCTCCCGTCGCGGTAACTTTGTTTCCCACCAATGGGTGGATCATTGTAAACCTAAACGGGATGAGCCGCTATGTTGTTTGATTAATTGAATTGGGCTTAACGCGATCTTTAACGGTATTTCAGTTATTTCGCGGCGGCTGAAGCACTTAACCATGGATTTCTGATATTTTCTCAAACCAGTACCGCCACGACATCCTTTTCGAGCTTTCAGCTGCTCATTATAAATAAACCAAAGCGATTCTCGTTTAATTTCTTGATTTACAACTCTTGGTTAATCTTCGAACAAAATTCTTGCAAAGCATAACACAAAAGTATTTGTGGTTGAACCATAAAACTTTATCATGGGAAAGATCATGTTTAGGCTCACCTGAGCACAAGTGCTCATGGTGAGATATTTTGATCGCCCTGCGTCCGGCGTGCGTCGTTTGTCAACAATTTTAAAACAAAATCTTCTACCAAAGCGTTGGACCAATTTCAACCAAATTTGGCAGAAATGTCTTTTTTGTGCTGCCCTTTAAAATTAACAACAACAACACAACAACAACAAAATCGAAATCTGTTTAAAACTCTGGTTGTCATGGCAACAAAACTGAAAATTTAAAATGATTTTTGAAAAAAGCCTTCAGCTCCTGACCTAGAAGGTGTAGAGCCTTGATATTTTGCATGAACCTTCAGTACATTGACCTCTTTCAGAATTGTTAAAATCATCATCCTTTGATCCCCGGGGCAGAGTCTTACGAGGGCTAGTATTGAAATAAAGGAGGATTTTTAAAACGACATCTCCCAAACCGCACGGCCGATTTTAATCAAATTTGGCATAATAAACCTTAGTTTGTGGCCTTTAAAAATGCTAAAGAATTGAAATCTGTTGTACACTCTGGTTGCCATAGCATCAAAACTGAAATTTTGATAAAATCTTTGTGAATTATCTCCTCCTGACCCAGAAGGCATAGAGTCTTGATTCTTTGCATGAAGCATCAGTACGTTGACCTCTTTCAGAATTGCAAAAATCATCATCCTTGGGTCCCAAGTGGTGGAGCCCCAAGGGGGAGGGCTTATACAGGAATTAAGAAGTACTTTAAACGACATCTCCTCCCAAACCGCAAGGCTGATTTTAAACAAATTTTAGCAGAAATGTCCCTTAAGAAGTCATCTTTAAAAGTAGCGAAAAGAATTGAAATCCGTTAAAAACTCTGGTTGCTATGGCAAAAAAATAGAATTTTAAAATAATCTTTAGAAATGTTCTTCTCCTGACCAAGAAGGCGTAGAGCCTTGATATTTTGCATGAAGCATCGATGTATTGACCTCTCTCAAAAAGGCTAAAATCATGATCCTCGGTTTCCTAGGGGCGGAGCCGCAGGGGGATGGAGGTTATATATAAATAAAGAACGAAATCTCCTCCCAAGCCACTGGGCCAATTTGAAAAAAAAATGGCAGAAATGTTCCTTAGGTTGTTCCCTTTAAAAATGGCTTAAAGAATTGACATCCGTTAAAAAAGCAACAAATTGAAATTTCAAAATAATCTATAAAAATCTTCTCATCCTGACCCCGAAGGCTCAGAGCTTTGATATTTTGCATGAAGCTTCAGTATATTGAACATAAAATCATGATCCGCGGGTACCCCGGGGTGGAGCCCACGAGATGCAGGGTTTATATAGAAATAAAGAACGATTTTTAAACAAGGGCTTTTTCATTTCATTAGGTGTTTCTCTGTTGAAAACAGGGACTTGTCCGATCATTTCCCTTTATGCAGTAGATTAATCTTTTAGGATGTACGGGAGACAACTCAGACTGATAATGACAGTAATCACGTGGGTTTAATTTCCCTTAGAAAAAATCTGGAAGAACGAGTTTAGTGAAAGTTTTAAAGTTTGCTTTCAAAATCTTGTTGCTCTGGCATTTTCAAAAAGATTTCTCCTCTTAAACTATATGATCTAGGATAATCGTATTTAATCAATGTATGTAGCAATACTAGAAGGTTTTGTACTACATCACTCAAAATTGTTCCCCTAGGGTCAAAAACGGATCTGCACTATGGGTCCAAAATAGGGAAAAACGCAAAAATTTACTAAGTTAAAAAAATCTTTACTCTAAGGCTGAAGGCTTTTATATTTGGAATGTAGCATAGTCTGGCTGTTGTCCATCAATATTTGATGCCTGTAGGTTAAACAGCACCCCTTCCGTGGGTGCCAAAAGTTCGTAAAAATGCTGAATCAAACCATGTTCAACAGTCTTCTCAACCCAAAAGACACAGTCTAAGGCATTCATATTTGGTATATAGCATAACCAGATTGTTCTCTGGTGTGCTAGCTAAATCTTAGCCCTGGGATAAAACAAGACCCTTCCCTAGAGGTCCAAAATTTGGGAAAATGTCCAATTCGAGCTACTTCTAAAGTCTTCTCCTTCTAAATTTTAAGGTTAAGGATATTTATATTTGATATGTGGCATAACTACACAATTTTGTACTATACAACAGGAAAATATGCATTTTAAAAAAAGGTATCTGCGTATCTCGCTTAATTTGAACGAATTCTTTTTCTTAAATATAGGGCCTAGAGCATTTATATTAAAAACATAGCATAAAATTATTGTCATCTACCACGTTTGTATCCTTTGGACAACAACGGCACTTCCCAAGGCATACAAAGTTAAGAAAAACGTTCAATAAGAGTATGTTCAAATATGCATTCATATTTTGTTTACAGTACATCCAGATTGTTCTCTACCAAGGTTGCTGAAATTATTCCCATTGGATCAAAATGGCCCTGTCCCAGAGGCCCCAAGTTAGGTAAAATGCTCAATTAGAGCAATATCAAATTCTTCTCTTTGCACTTGTCGACATTAAAAGACGTTGCAGACGGTAATTAACTCTTTTCTATTTTGCTCAAGCTGTGTCTTTTTTTATACAAAAAAGTACTGTCATTTTCAGATGCCTCAGGTGAGCGATTTAGGACTATCATGGTCCTCTTGTTTATTAATCCAAAAGTTCTATAGCTCTGATATTTGGTATGTGGCATCATCTAGTGGACCTCTATCAAAAATATATTAAATTATAATCCCAGGGTCAGAATTAGCCTTTCCTGGACGTCACAAGCTTAACATGGGCTTTTAAAGTGAAAATTTCAAAAATCTTTTTTGTATGTAGCATCATCTGTTGGATTTCTATTGCCCCTGCCTGGACGTCACAAGTTTAACATAGGCATGTATAGTGACAACTTTAAAAATCTTCTCTCAAATAGACAGGCCAAAAGCTTTGATATTTTGTATGTAGCATTGTATGGTGGATCTCTCTCAATATTGTATATATTATGGCCCAAGGGTCATAATTAGCCCATCCCCTGACATCAAAAATTGTACACATGGATTTTATAGTGAATTATTTTTAAAACTCTTCTTCTCCCACACAGGAGGGCCTAGAGTTTTGATAGTTGGTATACAGCATCATCTGGTAAATCTCTATCAAGATTGTATCAACTATGGCCCCAGGGTCAGAATTAGCCCGTTCCAAGATGTCACAAGTTTAACATAAGCTTGTTTATTGAAAACTTTTAAAAAATCTTCTCCCATACTAGAGCCTTGATATTTGGTATGTAGCATAATCTGATGGACATTTAACTATTTTTGCACTTTGGGCTCAGTTGACCGATAAGGCCCTATGGGCCTCTTCCTTCAAATAGTTTTGCTTTCGCTTGGTTATCTCAAGAAGTAGATGTAGATTTTTTTCTTAAAGAATGTAAAACAAGAATATCAGATATTTCAATTCAACATTTAAATGAAACAACCAAACATCATCTCGCAGTGATTTCTACAGACAAGTTTATTTCTTCCTTATTAAATCCTGAGAAATATCTTTGTATGGATATTTCTCCAAATTTAAGAAGGTCAGATGCTCAAGTCACAAATTTAATATCGAAATAGGTAGATATTTCAAAATTGAGCGAGAAGACAGAATGTGTCATCATTGTAAACTAAATCAAGATGTTTTGATTATTGAAAACGAGTACCATGCTTTTTCCACTGTTTAATGTTTAATCTAGAAAGGCAAAATTCATTGGTTGCTTGGTACAACGGTAGAAACGACCCTATATCTTTTTACAATTTGATGATGAAATGTAAAAATGAATTCGTCATTAGAAAAGTAGCGAAATATACATTTTCACTTATGACTTTGAAAGAAAATAGTAAGATCTTATATAATGTAATTTGTGTCATTGTAACTCTTCATGGTAATTGTGTTGCTGTTTTGTATACAGCAGTATGGGCCGAAAGCATTTACTTACAAATAAAATATTCGTATTCGGTATAAAGTGGGTTGGAAAACCACCTTCTTCCTATGCATTCAAAATGACATGTATCAAACATGATCTAGTTTGTAAAAGTTCAGGGGGGAGACAAAAATCTTTTAGAATGTTTCATAGAAATCCTTGATGAAATTATAGACTGGAATACGACAGGATTTTTACCAAGTATATTCGACAGGAGGTTGAATCTTATTTCATCTCAGCATGATCCTTGGGCTGACGGTTATAGAAGGGAAGTAGTTTTGCCAGTTTTCGAGCAAATCAAGGAGCTTTGCAAGATCATGAAGTCAGAGTCAGAGTCTCCCGAACAATTTCTTTGTAAGATCCAAGGGATCATAGAGTATTGGTACAAGAAGTTTGATCCACTGAAAGATTTGGTGAAGAAGTCAGAAACGTTCGACTCATAGTTTGTTAACTGTAATATAGCTTTGGACAGTAAATGTAGAACAGAAATCATTTTGAAATTAGCTTTTAGATTCCCCCTTATCCCACTGTCGTTATTATCCTATAACTTAAAGAAATGAATTGATCGCTGGTTACTCCCAATGACCTCCGATATGTCAGTTTGAATTAGGTAACAAATGACACCATTTTCTGAATTTGGTAAGACATATGGTAATCAAAGTATTGAAAGTACTGTAAGCTAGCAAAGCATAATGATAGTATTGTCTTTATTTTATGAAGGTAAAACAATAAGACAATCATTTCAAATGCATGTTTTTTTTAATGTAATATTCTTCGACAAGGGTAATCATGATAAATAATTCCAACTTGGTGGAAAATAATTCCAATTTGGTGGAATGTCGAAAATCCGTGTCTTGTAGGGTAGAATCGAAAAAAAAAACTGCTTGTCACGAGAAATTCCTTCATTGTCCACAATGTTTTCCATGGTTTCTCGAAGATTAAACCTTCTGGTATCAGATTTTGCATTATCCAAAGATCGACTAATTTATTGGATGGGGTTTAACGCCATTTATAACATTATTTCAATCATATCGCGGGGGCTGGAGTACCTAGCCATACATGCATGGTATTTCTCACACCAATATTACCACTACACCATACCCGAGTCTCCAGGTGCTCATCCCACTTAGGTTAAAGATTATCCCACCATTGGTGAAAGACAAATGTCCGAAATGTTCACCGCGGTCGGGTATCGAACCCGGAACCCATGACTAGGAGTCCTGCACTATGGTCGCGGCCTACCATGTCTAAAGAAGCTATCCACATAAGCACCATCTTCTCGGATAACACTGTCGGAAGTGAAGAAATTGTCAAAATAATGCGGAAATATAATTAAAGACTTGTAAGAAATGTTTCAATAATCTACCATGAATTAACATTTTCCCGTTTTAAGAAATTTAAGACTGGTCCTATTTGAAAGAGGTTTCTGACGACAATGAAAAGTGAATGCATTTTGAAATTTAACCATCCTATGTGGTGGAAAATATTGTAGGAAAAGAAGAAATTACTTGTTACAAGCAATTTCTCCTTTTCCACAATGTTTTCTCAAGTATAAAATCACAGCAACGTAAAATCTCAGGTTTGTACAGGAAAGGGTTAAAGACTTGAGCAAGCTTTGTGATCGACTATATTAACGGATCAATTACCCCGTCCACTAGGCTCGTACTGGAAGTTCCTCTTCGATATTAAATAACGTTATTTTGAAAAATTAATGGCAATTAACATGTAACAAAAAAGTAAAATTGTTGGTTGGCTTTCTAAACGTCGTAAATACAGCTATTTTTTCAGTTGCCAAACTAATTAAACGCTTCACATTAATGTCGGCCAATGTCGGATTTCAAAGTTTTCTTCCGGTCATAAAAAGCTATTTGATCGGTTGATTGATATTTTGATTGACATCTGCAACCCCTCGATTATTTGAACACAGACTATAAACGATCACGTTATCTCTCTATACACGTAAAGAGAACAATGGACAAATTGGGAATGCAACGATATACACCTTTCAGGTGACTCAAATAAACCAGGATTTTCACCCTTGTCATGCTGGATTAAAATTCCAATACAGAATTACATCAAGATAAAAGGGCTGAAAGCACTGGACGGATGAAATGTGAGTTGATATTTATTTTGAAAATATGCCTGATAAAATCTGTATTAAAATGTATGAGCAGGGGTGTAGACTAAGATCAGACTGCACATACTTCCTGCCAAATGAGGAATGTTTTATGTTCAGTGTACGAAGACTAACCTATTCCCACACTTTTCTCGCTTTTTGATAACAGAAATAAATATGGTTTTGAAAAAATAAATAGGAAAAAGGAGATATTGATTGTATCAGGCATTCTTTTCCTTTTCTGAAAGTCTTTTGTATCTTATTTGGCAATTTTCTATTCCTTTGAATGTCGTCTGCAGCTTCTTTCAATTTGGATCAGATTAATCTGGTAAATAGTACATACAAAATGGATGAAAGAACTGCACTCAGTATTCAGTCTAAACTATTAACAAGCGATTTCTATCAGTACTTTTAACCAAATACTACACTACAAATTTTAGACTGAAAAATATGTAGACGACAGTTTTATATACATTAAATTTATTTTTCATTTAATCATTATTATTATTGTTTTGACTCTCAGGAAGGAATGAAGAATTTGCATATAAGAAGCAATGTCCTCATTTTCCCGAAAAATTTTCCTAAGAATTTCTGTCGTGTGAGTCGTAAAAACGGGATTGTGTGGGAATGGATTAAATATTATGGTTCAAAGTGTTGCGTGCAGAGCTACTTATTTCAACTTCCTACCTAACAACCACCACAGAGCCGAAAGATGAATGTAAAGTAAGATATTTTGTTAGCCATTAAATGGAAACAATTTGGCTGGGTGACCAATATGTCGTAGCTAAAGCTAGAATAAAACTGTAGTTACGACATTTTATCGCCCCAAAACGATATGTAAGAAGCAACAGGTCGATATAATTAGCTAAAAGCTAAAATTTGTTATACCATTACCAGACGACAATGTTTTAGACTTGTCAAAATGATAAGAAGTAGGAGGCAAGTTTAAGTTGATGCAATAAAAAGGGGGAAAACGTCTCTTGGGGAAGAAAACATTATGAATAATTTTCCGACATTTTTTCCCCAATACCAAATACATAAAAACAAACGCGTGTGCAGTCTTCACTATATTCATTCACATCAACTTGTGTTATCTAAATTCCGCATCACTACATCGACATTACAATATTATGAATAATTCACGAACCTGAACGATCATTTCACAACAACAAAACCCTCCAGCATTTAACAAATATTTTGGGATTTTGTTGTCCGCCCATCTTGTGCTTCACACTTGGCTCTTTCTTGTTTTGCCAAATTTTAGACCTGTCGATGTTCATAGGTTTTGCAGACGAAAATTTAAAGTGGATTTAATTTGAAATATAACCATTCAGTAGAGTAGAAAATATTGTAGAAAAAGAAGAAATTGCTTATCACAAGCAATTTATTCATTTTCTACAATGTTTTCTCAATTATAAAATCACAGGGACGTAAAAAACCAGGGATTGAACGGGACTGGGTTACGAAGCTTTGATCCTCCTTTGCTTGCGACTGCATAAGAAATCTCAAGCGGCAGATTTCATCATATATCTAGATTTTTTCAACACCTCTTAAAATTATTCCTGATGTAGAAATCTGTTTAACTTTTTAATTACTATGACAATGTTAATATTAAAAACAGATTACTAAACGGCTTAATCCATTTCCACACAGTGACACTTTTTGACGCCCCTTAAGAAAAATAATTTTTAAAACATTGTTGAAAATGAATAAATTACTTGTGACAAGCAATTTCTTCATTTTTCCCATCATGTTTTCTACCGAGGAAAATGATAAAAAATCAAATATTCCATAAACTTTAAATTCTAGTCTACAACCTTCCAATTTGGACCAGTCTAAATTTTTGCCGTCTGGTAATGGGTTATGTGGGTTTTCGAGCTCCTGTTCAATAACTGGTGACTTTAAAGAATGTATAGTTTATATATCAGACAGCTTGCAAAATAATATTCCGGTACATAATCGAAAAAAATCAGACCCGATCCTACCCGGAAAAATATCCTCCCTTTAACGATTAAAAGTGAGTGCAATTTGAACAGTAACCAACTTACAGGGTAAAAAATATTCTGGAAAAAAAGAAATAACTAGTTATAGTCATTTTTTCTTTTACCACGATGTTTCCTTAAATATAAAATCACAGCCAGGGAGGAAAAAACTAAGGATTGTATAATAGTCAGACAGTATAAACAGAAAACTAACTTGAGGTGCTTGAGCACCTGTATCGCTCCACAAGCCTCTATGTACTGATTAAGCAAAAAGTTTTTTTATGGGAATTCAATACGAACTCAATCATCTTTGCTATTTATGGCAAATAAATCTATAGTCACTGAATTCTTTGAAATACTTCTATAGAAGCATTTCAAACTTTTCATTGTTTTATAAAAGTCAATTTATGTGAAGTCAGATGTTTTCTTTTTTTTTTTTTTTTTTTTTTTAATTTTTAACTGTATACCTTATATGGACATAATTCACGAACTTAAAAGCCATGCCTTCATCCGATCAAATAAATATGAAGGAATCTGAAAAATATTTACCTGAGAATCATTCCTTTGAAATTTAGTTGAAAGCCTTCATCACGTTTCAGTATATACCATATATGGATTTAGCCCCTCCCCCCTTAAAGTCATGCTTTTCATCAAATCAAATTCATTGAAGAAATCTGATAAAGGGTCTCCGAAAGATGATTCCTGTGAAATTTGGTTGAAATTGATCGGCTGGTTTGAGAGATTTTTTTTATTTATGTTTTCACATTATATCAAGTATGAAATATAAAGGCCATTTTTCACCCGATCAAATTCTTTTTAAGTAAGCTGATAAAGAGTCACCAAAAGATCATTCCTGTTAAATTTGGTTGATATCCATCGACTGGTTTCTGAGAAGACGCTTTTCAAAGCTGTCACCATATATGGAAAATCAGCCCTGTCTATAAAAGCCATATTTTTCATCCGATCAAAATTCTGTAGAGGATTCTGATAAAGGGTCACTCAGGGATCATACCTGTAAAATTTTGTTGAAATCAATCTACATGTTTCTTTAAAACTTTCACCATATATCGATTTAGCCCTGTCCATAAAACATGTTTTTCATCCGTTCAAAAATCTTTGAAGGAATCTGATTTAGGATCATTTCTTTTAAATTTGGATGAATTCTGTTCAGTACTTCCTGTGGTAGTTTACAGACAGAGTGATGCACGACGGACACCGAGCCATGAAAATAGCTCACTGGCTTTCAGCCACTGGAACTAAAACCATTATTTCCGACCAACCTTTGCATAGATGCGTGGCTCGTCGGCGGAAAGGAGCAAAACGTGATCATAGGCGGATTTACTACATATCAGCTAAGACAGGTAATTTAATAAACAATGGTAGATCTTTCTAGAATCATGACCTTAGCGTCGATATTTTTTCCACTTCCAAGATCCTTTTTCTCAAGATGGGTAACAAACTTTAGTAATTCACCTATTTAACGAACAGCTGCTGTCAATCACAAATCGCTAGACTAATCCAATCCTTTAGACAGAACGTGAACTTTTAACTATATCATTAATGATAATCATTTTTGTTTGTTAGGCGGTTAAACATCATTGCTATAGCTTATTTAAGATGTAGTACGACGTTTAAGGAGCAAACTAAACATTTGCCACCTATCTTATGTCTTTGACTACTTTGTCAACAAAATATTGCCGATTATTACCTCAGTTGAACTACATGTATTATATCAGATGTCAGTGGGCGTGGCTAGCGACCCCTCAAGTGTTTCTCGAATTTTAAGGTATGTACTTTTAGTTCGAGATCCTGGACGATTGGTAGGTTTATTTTATTGTGACCCGATAGATACAAAATTATTGGATAATCAATGATCACGATTTGACGTATAATAGTCGAAAATATTCCAGCTTAAGGGAAAGCATTAATTATCATAGTTATTGTTTCTGTACCTTTACTCCGAAATTTGATAAATCAATTGCTTTTTCATATCTGAAAAAAGTGAATCCACTTCTTTTCCTCTAAAATTGGATGTACCATCATTATTTGTTTGTTATTTTATCACTTAAGAATCCATATTTATAACATTGATTTTCATCAATTAAGGTGGAAAATGAATGGATGCACTCGATCCATTTGATTACAATATTTAGTTAATTTTCATTGGATTTTTAGTTGTAAAAATTGCAACATGTGTCAATTATGAATTATTGAATCGTAGTGGAAATTAATTTTAGAAGGAACGTCAACACGAACTGGATTTTGTAAATGTGTAAAGTTCCGTGAAATAGGATAATAGAAAAAATATGGAGTTTATCACGATGAACGCATGGATTACATTCACGTTTTTCTTTGTGTTCATTCATAGTACAGACGGTGAGACATTATTGACAACTACTGTCCCCTTTTACCCCCTCCAACACAATCCCGTCTTTTAACAACCCCCAAGAAAACAGTATTGAATAACATTGAACTTACTTGTAGCAATCAATTTCTTCATTTCCCACAAATGTTTTCTATCCAGAAAGTCAATGAATCTTAAGATTTCAACAACTTAAAATATCTTCTGTAATTTCTTTCAACAGTACAGGTCTAGAGTTATGTTGTTTGGTAATGGGTTAAAGGGTAAAATAGAATATTTTTCTACTTCTGAAAATACTTGAATACTTCCCTTTGACAAAACAGTTATGGATTCTGAACGAAAATGTAGTCATTCTCATATTAATCGAAAACAAATCAACGCGAATTAGTACTCACGTTTAGTTTTATTTCTCCGTTTATCCTGTCGTTGTACAAAGTGCTAACACATTCCTTCCTTTGATCCAAAAAATATATATTTTTCATTTACCCATTTCCCTACAATCTCGCTTTTTTACGCAATTCAAGAAACAATTGGTAACAATTACTTCATTCTTCATTACCTACTATGTTTACTATCCTAAACGACAAAGAATTTTAAAATTCAATCAATTTAGAATTGTTGTCTGCAACTTCTTCAGATTTAGACCAGATTTAGACCAGCCTAAAATTTTGTCATTTGGTAATTGGTTGAAAAATTTAGACTGATCAAATTTGGAAGAAGTTGCAGACGATAATTTCAAGTTGATGAAATTTTAAGTCTTTATCTTTTGGGGTAGAAAACGTTGTGGATAAAAAAGAGATTGCTTGTCACAAGCAATTTCTTCATCCCCCAATGTTTTCCTAAGTTTTTGTCTCGGGAGTGTAAAAAAACTTCATTGTCTGGGAATAGGTTGCTTAACGTTATTTGATAATAAAACGTACAAATCAAACATATTTGTTTAACTGGAATTTAAAAGTTTATGATATTTCACACAAAACCTTCGTTTATCAGGTTCAGATTGTAGAGACATCTACGTAATGATTTTGTCAGTTATAAAGATAACATTCTTCAAGTTCAAACGAATCGTTGGTAAATGCCACAAAAGTATATGCTATTCCATATCACTATTGAGAGAAGGGGTGCCAAAACCCCGTAACAACTTATGTTGACTGTTTGATCGCCTACCGTCATTGTTTCTCTTGGTTAGAAGTTCCATGTGTCTCCCCTATAGCACAAAGACGCTACCACTGCCAGCGTACGGAGATTTATTTGTAGCTTCCTGACATTTTCAGAGTCAAAATGGCTACCCTCTCTTTTCTGTAAACCCGCACTTTACCACCGCAAAAACGTAGGTTGAATTTTGTAATTTCAACCAAACCAAAATTTGCTGTAGTCAATTTTTAAGCAAGCATATGGTGAGCTAGACATAGTTGTCACAATATGGAGGGCTTAGAGCAAAAGCATAGTATGACTCTGTATAAAGCCATACTATGTTTTTGCTCTAAGCAATCGATATGTCAGTTAGCTCGTGCGTTCCAGCGAATATGTCCGGAGCACAACTCCTATATATATTAATATATTTCAAAAAACCTTGGCACAATTAATCTTCATCATTGGTAGATGTGCTCTTTAATAGCTTTAAGGTCAAGATCACAGCTCAAGGTCAAATTTCCAGTTGGACATGCCAGGCGCAGCACTCCTTTATTTGTAGATGGATTTCAAATACCTAGGCACAGTTGTTCGCCATCATGCCTTTTTACAAACCCTGAATAGCCTTACGGTCAATGTCACTAGTCATGGTCAAATATTATATGTTAAGGATGAGCTTGTCCGAAGCATTATTTCTACATTTGCTGTTGGATTTAAAAACAACATGGCTGAAATGTTCTCCATCAGGGAAATTGGTCCTTTTAAAATCTTGTTGGGTAGCTGACCCCACTGGATTTTATTCAATATTAAATTACACATGATTTTACAGCTCTATTAGATTCCACAACATTCGTTAACATTTGACATCTTTAGTGCTTCTTCCTTCTTATTGCTGTCTTCTTTACAAAAACTCATAGGTCATTAATGATGAACTCTTAAGCTATTCTAGCCAGAGTAGGGGCACCGTCTTTTTTCCAACAATGTAAAGGACGGTTAGTTTGTTCACGCCAAAATCCGTTAGCCGTCCTCTGAAATACAAATCATAAAACCATAGAACAGAGGCAGAACTCATGAAAATGTAAGTAATGAGCATGAGGATCACTGTTGTGTACTTTATAATGATATCTCGCGTCGGATTAGTTTTTATAAAAGAACCTCTAGATGTAATTTCCAGTGAGGTTACTGCCTGCATATTATCCTAAGACAACCATGCAAATCCATTGTGAACCATTGGGTTGCATTATTCGTTACCCAAAGGTCAAATTAACAAAATAGACAACAAAATGTCTGTCGAACAGATTGGGCCATGAACATTCTTGCCCACTATCACTCGTTACAATTACCTTACTAATTCTCTTTTTTGTAGATTGGTATAATTTTAAAAATCTCTTTTAGGATAGAAAACATTGTTGAAAATGAAAAGGAATTACTTGTTACAAGCAATTGCTTTATTTTCGACAATGCGATTTTTCTTTAGGGGCGAAAAAGGGGGGGGGGGTGAGAGAAAGAATGGTCAGTCTAAATCGTGAATGAAAAACAAAAAGACGCTGAATTTATTTTAGTATACTTTATGATCAAAGAAAGAAGTAATTACACGGAAAATATTTAGGTAACAGTTCTGCTTTTGTTGGTTTGTTTTAAATACATGTATTTTATTTACCACAGGTGCCTTGATATCACGGTTCAGACCGGTCAGGATGGTAAGTCAGTTGTTAGACCTGACAGCGGAGAATGCGGTGGACGGTAACTTGAATAACGATCTAGATCGATGTAACTGTTGTGCAGCAACTAACTATGAGACAGATCCATGGTTTCAGATAGATCTACAAGTACAACACATCGTCACTGATATAAATATCATCGGTCCGTCAACTATTGGAGAGGGTCGTAAGTACAAATTATAGTCATTGATATAATTATCATCGGTCCGTCAAATATAGGACACAACGTCACTGATATAAATATCATCGATGCGTCAACTATTGGAGAGGGTCGTAAGTACAAATTATAGTCACTTCTAGAAATAAAATCGGTCCGTCAAATATAGGACACAACGTCACCGATATAAATATCATCGATGCATCAACTATTGGAGAGGGTCGTAAGAACAAATTATAGTTACTTCTAGAAATAAAATCGGTCCGTCGAATATAGGGCACATCGTCACTGATATAAATTTCATCGGTCCATCAACTATTGTAGGGGGTCATAAGTATAAATTACAGTCACTGATATAAATATCATCGGTCAACTACAGAACACGTCGTCACTGTAAAAGATATCATCGGTCCGTCAATTATAGGCAAGGTTCGTATCTTAAAATCATCGTCAAGTATAGAAATATAATTTGTCTGTCAAATATAGAATAAAATGTCACTGATATAAGTATCATCGGTCCGTCAACTATAGAATACATCGTCACTGTAAAAGATATCATCGGTCTGTAAACTATAGGCAAGGTTCGTTAGTACAACGCATCGTCACTGACATAATTATCATTGGTTAGTCACTGATATATGAAATCGATATATTAACTTTTATTGGCCAATATAAAAATCGCCTATAATTGTCACTCTGTCCGTGCTATTAGACGTTTAACTTACCATAAGCAAGGGCATATTTATTTGAAGTACCTACATGTCATATATCGTCATTGCATCATCTATAATCTTCGCATGATATTGAATTGAATGAATTGGTTAAAATTTAATAGATAGACAGACATTCACATACTGATCTTTCGAAAGATTTGATTTATAAAGAAGGAACAATTCGTAGCGTTTGCTTTCCCATCTGTATATAAATACAGGTATTATGCAGTCTGAAGTCTGTTTTATTTGGATGTGCCTACAGCTATATTTCTACAGCTATATTAAACGGTTGAATCGTCATCGTGATAAAATCGTAAACGAATCTTGAAAACTGTAGTTAGGAGGTTTTGGTTCCCCTGACACAATATGCAATGCAAATAGTTTTCTTCTTCATTTTTTTCTTTGATCTGTGAGACACGGAAAGAGAGATAAATGGGGAGGGGGTGAGTGTGAGTGTAAGACAATGAGATAGTGAGAGAGGGAGGAAGACAAGAAAGAGAGACGAATTAGTTTTCTATTGTTTCAGTTGAATTTGCAGTTACATAATTTTTTTAGTCACTAGCTACATGTATATCTGCAGAGAGCATAGTTAAGACGCTGATCAGGCTATAGAATAGAAAATTCCATTGACAATCAAATTCATGCAAAAGATTTTTTGTCTACTTAATCGCTTAAGTAAATGATTTTGGTCGCAAATAACTTTTAAAGTTTTATTCTATTTCCCCTTTAAGTCTCAAGAAACCTTCTCTCGTTAAGATTTGAAAAAAGGTAAAAATAAGATGAAATTATATTTTTGAAATGAGTAATCAATCATTGACAACGATGTGTTGAACCTTTAATACGTATGTGGTTTGATCGGCAAAATTGCCTTTATTTCCTAAATATATAAGTTTATTCAGGAAATAAAGACAATTTTGCAAAATATATCACTTACAATATATGCTAGAAAATAATGCTGCTTAGTGAAACTGCCATGTCGGAGTACATTAGGCGGGGCCAGCGAACTACTTTCTATCAGATATGTAATGTCCGAGCACGTGTATCTTTTTCAGAGGATTATATCGGCATGCAGGTGTTCAGTGGCAACACATCAAGTATAGCAAATGCTCGGTTTTTATTTAACAACACGGACCAGACCAGGCGCCAGCGACTTCAACTACGTTTTGGTTCCCCGTCTAGATTTAGATACCTGACACTGGTTCTTACAGGACAATTAAGGCTACTGATTGTCTGTGAACTACAGATATTTGGAGGTACTCTATTGAGTTCTTCCTTAACTCTTTCCCGTTTTTTAAAATTTTTGACTGGTCCAATTTGAAAGAAGTTGCAAACAAGAATTAAAAATGGGTACAATTTTAAAAGTAACCAAATACTGTGTAGAAAATAGTGTGGGAAAAGAAGAAATTGATTGTGACAAGCAATTTCTTCTTTTCTAACAATATTTTGATTAAGTATAAAATCACAGGGGCATAAAACTAGGGATTGCACAGGAAAGGATTAAATAAGTTATTTTTGAGTTTCGTCTATCAAAAGCGAGAGTTCTGATCTGATTGCCCGAAAAAAAGCCATACCTCCACGAACACAATTTTGAGCGCATGGCTTTTTTGTATGCTTTCGCTAAAAAGAAAATACACAAAAACTATTTAAAATTTGTAAGATATTATTTTGGTTCGCGAATTCATACACTTTGATTAACTATTTTGTTCCATACCTCGATGAAATGAAAAAAAAAATTCTCTTGATCGGTAAATGCTTTCCAATGTATTTTCGAGATTTCTCGGTGAATTATCAATAAATTGTTTTAACGACAAACCAGTAAATTTTTCAAAAAGATTAACTCAGTGCTTTGACAGATTTATTCCAGCTTTTGTTCAGTTCGCTCTGATGAATCGTCGAGAGCAGGAACAAATAACTGACGGTGTCTTAACGTCTCTCACGTGCAAAAAACTATTAGATATTTTGTACGAATTATAAAAGTCGTCTCTCTCTCCCTTCGTTTCTCGAATCGCCTGGTAATATATTTCTCAAAATTAATAACCTATCTGTGAAAAAAGCTCGCGTGTCATTTAGGAACACCGTGTTAACAAGTCTGGTTCTTTTTCAGAATGTCAATCTGGTAGATTTGGAGAACAATGCGAGATATGTCACTGTTTAAATGGACCATGTGATAAAACCACGGGTATCTGTCCACCTGGTGGCTGTTCTGATGGGTATACTGGAGAAAAATGTGACACAGGTATTAATATTTACTGTAAGAAATTTGTCCCCTTTAAATGGACCATGATTTTAAAACACGGGTTTCTGTCTTGTGGCTGTTCTGGTTGGTATGTAGGATAGAAGTATTATGCAGGTAATGTTTGCAATGTGTGCCAGTTAAGATAGAACTACGGCTATAGGCTCTTCTTCTTGATACACGGGAACGAACTGTGGCTCATGCAATAACATTCAACGTGAGATATGTCACTGTTTACATGGGCCTTGAAACAACCTAAGGATATATATTGTTCTGATGGGTATAAACCAGTTTCTCATCTTGGCAATCGACCAATCGCGGATGTCAATCAAAGAATCAATCGACCGATCAAATAAAAGTTAACTTTAAGCTCCATTTTTTGTTGGTTTAATGACTTAAACGCCGTAACTACAGCTTATTCAAGTACTGTAGCTACGATGTTTAGGTGGCAAACCATCTGTTTTCTTTTCGGTTCATGTTATTGACCATTACTGTTTCAAAAATAACGCAGTTTCATATCGAAGTGGACCTTCCTGTCGGAGTCAGTGGTTGGGGCCAGCGATCCGTCAATTGATAAAAAGGCAGGTACTGTATGTGCCTATTGGTACTAAATCAGAAAAAATAGGTGATAATCTTAATTTTCCTGCTGTAAATTACCGCAGATACTCCAAACCAAAGTAAAGAAACAAACCTAAAGGTCATCGGTAGCATTGATTTCATCAACATGGCCTAGGCTACTTGTTTATAGTTAGTGCTCTTCATATGGGTCCGGAATATAATCGCATTTCGTCTTTTGGCGTGTAAATAAAGTATGAAGTAATGAAGTAAATGAAGTAAATACAGTTTGAAAAAAGCTGTAGTTACGATATTTTGCACAGTCAAAAACAATATATATATGCACATTTGAGTCTTTGAAATACTGAAGCACTTGTTGTTTTGTTGTCACATATAAGATATATTCAATGCTTTTCATTATCATTATTACCTCACTCGCAGAGTGTCCGCCTGGAAGGTACGGATTCAACTGTACTCAGACGTGTGGAAACTGTGCCAACGGATCCGCTTGTAACACCGTTACTGGTAGATGTTCTGTGTGTGCCTCTGGTTATCAGCCGCCACTCTGTAAACAAAGTAAGAACATAAGATAACAGAATATAAAAGTGGGCTGGTATCAGCCGCCAATAGTTATTTTGTTATCAGCCGCCACTCTGTAAACAAAGTAAGAATATAAGATAACAGAATATAAAAAAAGTTATTTTGTTATAATCCGCAAATCTGTAAACAAAGTAAGAACGTAGGATATCAAAATATTAAAAACTTTGTTGATTATCAGCCACCACCTTGTTAACAAAGTGAGGACGAAGGCTTACAGAAATTTAAAGAGGCTTGGTAATCAGCCGCTGTTCTGTGAACAAAGTAAGAACATAGATTAACATGTATAAAATGTTTGTTATCAGCCCCACTCTGTAAACAAAGTAAGAACGTAGGCTTACAGAAATAAAAAGAGGCTTGGTAATCAGCCGCTGTTCTGTGAATAAAGTAACAACGTAATATAATCAAAGCACTGAAAGTACCGATGATGGACGTCCTTGTGATAATTGCATTTAAGAAATGATTATGAGAAAATGAGAAATGACTTGATGCACAATGTTGCACAATGTTTTCTACCATATCTGGACCTTAGTTTTCAACCTCAAAGCGATTTGAATCGCCTTTTGTAAGTAGTAATTTTGTCATTTGATAATGGATTAGAAAGGCTAATAAAAATAATAAAAATAACAACAAGCATCTTTAAATATATTTAACTGTATAGCTTATCACCCCCACGGTATACAGCTGGTATGCCGAGTTCTCAATGTAGAAGGCAAGTTACTCACTATATAATTGAAAGACTCCGCGTTTTTGGAAACCATGACCGCTTCTACGCTAAGCGGGTTATTGGTAGATGTTTTCGCATTTAAGAGGAGTCTTAAGGCGTTCTACGAATTATATCGAATCCTCGTATTACGCCATTTTCAAAATGTACACTTGTTTGGGGGGGGGGGGCAGGTTTTTAAAAAAAATAAATCGAACCTAACTTGGCACAACTTCTCTTCTAACATAGTAACACCCTACCAAAACTGGTTGGTAATCAGCAGCCACTCTGTAAACAAGGTAAGATCGTGGGCTTACAGAATATAAAAAAGTAGTTTGGTTATCAGCCCCCACTCTGTAAACAAAGTAAGGTCGAGTGCTTACAGAAGATAAAAAAGTTGTTTGGTTATCAATCGCCACTCTGTTAACAAAATAAGATCGATGGATAACAGAATATAAGATGTTCGTAGGTTATCGCCGCCTCTTTGTAAACAAATTAAGCACGTAGGATAACAGAATATAAAAAGTTGGCTGGTTATCAGCCGCCACTTTGTAAACAAATTAAACACGTAGGATAACAGAATATAAAAACTCTGTAAACAAGGTAAGAACGAGGATTACATATTGTGAAAAGTTTCTACGGACAATTTGTATCATTCATACAAGATCCCGCTTTCTTAAAAAACCCAAGGCGCATACAAAATCAGCTATGAAAACATTATAGAAAGTAAAGAAATTGCTTTTTACAAGCAATTTTTCATTTTTGTACCCTTAGATACAACTTTTCCACCCAAATTTCAGGAATTTAAAATTGCCATTTGCCACATTATTCAATTTGTACATATCTACTACTTTGTCGTCTGGTGGTGGATTAACTGCGTGTTGCCCGTATACTCCGTATCTTGTTAAAAGTTGATTTTCTAGAAAGCATGTCAATGTACTGTATGTCTAGTTTTATTTTTAGGTGAAACTGACTAATCACTGGCCGCGCTCACTCACATGGCAGTTCACAAAAATGCGTATTAGATTTTTAAATGATTGTTGTTTGTGAAACTTCATGTTTGTTATCAAGGAAACTCCAGATCTATACGCATGATTCCTTAACTAAATACAAGGGCCACCATTCGTTCGTATTAAGCAATGTTTCCATTACCCAAGATGTTTTCTGTGTATGAAACTTCTTTAAAGTTGTGACACAGAAAAAGTATCATATCAGTGCATCTTTATATTACCCTGAAACAATACATTTCTTGTGTGGAACTTTGGTTTAAGTGAAACTGTATCGTAATGTAACCGGCTGAGGTAAAGTCGGTGTATTTAGATAAAATCGATTGCAAAAGTTCTGGAAGCAGTAATTGTGGGTCAGTATTTTATTTAAAACTAATTTCCAAAAAAAAGCGCTTTCTTGAAACGTACACACAGACAGAGTAGACCTAGATCAAACTACACCTAGACCTTAATCTAGCTGTATCCGTCAGGAAGTGTCTCTCATCCATCGTCCGTCTTGTGTCAGCATCTTGTTTGCTCTCTAGAGGCCACACTTATAGCTCAAATATCTTAAAACTCGATCAGAATGTTTGTCTCGATGAAACCTCAGAAAACTTCACTAATGGGTCAAGTAGAATAAAAAAAACTCAGTCACTAGGTCAAATCTTATATATAACTTGAGTGAACCCTAGAGGGCATATTTTGCCCCAAACGTCTTTATATTTTGTCAAAATCTTTGTCTTTATAATACATCGGTCAAGTTGGATACTTAGTCATGTTTTGTCAAAAAGTAGGTCATCATATCAAATCTTAAAAAATACCCTGTGTGCACACTAGGTAATATACTTTTGCCTCAAAAATATTGATATTTAATCAGAATGATTATCTTCCTAAAATCTCAGCCAAGTTTGAAATTGGGCCAGATGGAGTAAAAGGTAGGTCACTAAGTCTTAGAAAAACCTTATGTGCACTCTAGAGTTCAAATTTTTGCCTCAAATACCTTGGTATTTCGACAGAATATTAGTCTTTACAATATCTTAGTCAAGTTTGCTATTTGGTCAAGCAGGATCAAATTGTGTTTCTAGCGGTCACATTTTTGCCTCAGCTGTTTTGATATTTAGTTAGAATGTTTGTCTTAAAATCATCTAGGTGAAGCTCGAAATTGGATCAAGTGAGATTGGAAAGTAGATCGCTAGGTAATATATTGAAATACTTTATATGCAGTCTAGAAGCTAAATCTAAGGCTCAAATGCCTTGGTTTTTAGTCAAATTTGTCCCTGATATTTAGGGTGTGTTCAATTACATTCCATTTTAAGTCAATATTACATCACAATTCCAAAATTTAAATAGATGGTATACAACGTAGAAGCTACATTTATGGGTTAAATACCTTAAAACTTGGTTTAAATGTTATGTCTCCTGATATATGCAAGACAGAAATTTGATAATATCCTTCACTTTACCTTCGATAAAAGATTCGTTCATATGCGCTTTTTGCCATTTTTCCACAGACTCAGGTGAATGCTTTATAGCTGCTGGCCAACTTGTATATCTATGCATCTATTCATTTTACGGGTCAGGATATTTTAAGTTTCAATGCATAACAATCCATTGAGAAAGGCGTCGATGTGATATATAAAAAAATACTGTCGATGTATTTCAGCATGTAATGCTGGTTTATTCGGCATAAATTGTGGGCGGAGATGTGGACAATGTAGATTTGGCCAAACGTGTGATCCGGTTGAAGGAGTGTGTCCAAATGGCTGTCAACCAGGATATCTTGGATCTACCTGTCTCGCATGTAAGTGTTTACGGGTATCGTATAAAGAATCAATGGTTGTATGTGCTGACAATATAGACAGACAATTGATCCGGTTGAACCAAATGGCTGTCAACCAGGATATCTTGGATCTACCTGTATCACATGTAAGTGATTACAGGTATCACATAATAAATCTATGGTTGTATTTGTGGACAATGTATATTTGGCATACGGTGCAATTGAAGGAGTGTGTCAAATGGCTGTAAGCAAAGGTGTCTTCAATTTACTTGTCTCACAGGTAAGAAGTTACAGATAAGACATATAGTGCAGTGAAAGGAGTGTATTTGAATGTATATCATTCAGGTTATGTAGGATCTACATGTCTCACAGGTAAGTGGTTACAGGTATCACACATTGGAACCGTGATTGTGTTGTGTGGACAATGTAAACAGACAAGTGACGGAATGAAAGAGTGTGTGTGAATGAATGTCAACCAGGATGTCTTGGATCTTGGTCTTGCAGATAAGAGGCTACAGACATTTTACATTGAAACTGTGGTTGTGTTTGCGGACAATGAAGACAGACAAAGGATCCGATTAAGGGAGTGTGTCCGAATGAACATCGACCAGCCCTGCGTTCGAGATGACAAAACTTTCGCAAACTTTTAAAATTACACCGTTTTTTGTACTTGCACATTTGTTATTGCAACCTTGGCGAATCCGAATGGATGTCAACCTGGTATATTTGGATCTACCTTTCTAAAAGGTAAGTGGTTACAGATATCACATATGAAACTGTGCTGTGAGTGCGGACAATGTAAACAGGCCACTGATCTGATTGATCGTGTGTGTCCGAGCGAACTTCAACCAAGATATCCTGGAACTACTTGTCTCACACGTAAGTGGTTACGGATATCATACATTAAAACTGTGGTTGTGTATGCGTTTTGTGCATACAAGTTGCCCGATTTCAGGAGTCCGAATGAATGTCAACAAGGTTAATCTGGATCTACTTTTCTAATAGCTAAGGTTTATGACACGTAAATGGCTTTGACATATGGTTAAAGATATTGGTCAATCTAAGATCAGATTTTTCTCATAAAAGGTCTTACTCGAATTATTAAATAGATATCAACGAAATCCATCTTCACAATTTTATAGATGCTGACTTTCTTAAAATATTGCGAAACTGAAACAAGGTGATGGTAAAATGAATCTATATTAATTGATATATACAACTTTTCGGACTTACTCCTTACATCGGAGTTTTACTTACTAATCAACGTTTGGTTGCATTTGGTTTAACGCTACATTAAACAACATTTCAGTTGTATTTCGTCGTCTGGTGTACCTAACCATGTTTTCCTGTCATTTCTCACACCAGTAAAATCAGTAAATTCTTTCTGAGCAACCAGCTTTACACCCCTTAGGCGCACTGTTTATTATTGTCCATCGGCGAGTGACAAATGTCCCACGTCTCGATTACCTTTGTCATATATCAGAAAGAGGCGCACTGTTTATTATTGTCCATCGGCGAGTGACAAATGTCGCACGTCTCGATTACCTTTGTCACATATCAGAAAGAAAAGTGGTCGAGCCGTGGTCCGGACTCACAATTGCCGGATTGAAGCATAACAACTAACGGAGCCGACAAATGTGCAGAATGTGATGCATTTCTTCAGAATCCCGCATTTTTACGCCAAAGAAAAAATCTAGAAAAAATGTGGAAGATGAACAAGTAATTTCTCCATTAGTATATTCATTTTAAGCCCCAAACAAAGATGATTAAAATTTCAATATCTTTAAATTATCGTCAGCGTCTTCTTTCAATTTGAACTTGTCTTAAATGTTTGTTTTGTAGAATTGGGATAAGAGATAATAAGTACTTTATTTACCTTTATTGGATTGTGAAAATAAAAACCACCACTCTGTCTGAATCCGCATCGAGGATTCAAATAGGAGTGTGGTGATTTTTTTTCAAACTTCTATAACTGACGATCATCAATGTATAATAAAGAGTATGATTTTCAAAAGCATTTACCAGTTTGAGATATTTGATGCACAAAATGTTTCCGTACTTATTTTTTTTTCCGTTGAGGTATTTAACAAAAGTTTAGGATAATAATTTAGAACAAATTTTAATAGGCTTAAATTAGATATTTGTTCTTTAAATTTTAAGCATGTACATTAAATCGCTGGGGAGAACTATGTATCAACGACTGTGGAAGATGCGCTCAAAATGATCCATGTGACGTCACTACCGGTCGGTGTATGAGAGGATGTCAAGCCGGATATGGCGGGTCCATGTGTGTAACAGGTATAAACAATTGACCAATCGCGGCTTTCAAACAAGGAATCAACCGACCAGTCATATCATTTATTTAGCCCGGACCTCAGATTTCAACTCCAACATTGGTCGCATTTTTTGTTATCCCTTTTTGTTGGTTTGACGACTTTAAGGTCGTAACTACATCTTATTCAAGCTGTAGTTACGACGTTTAGGTCACCAACCAACCATTTTACTTTTGTAACATGCTATCGGCCATAGATTTTGAAAAATAACGCCGTTATAAATCGACACTGTCCACACTCCTGACATTGTAGCTTTACTGATACGTCCGGCCAGGAAATTAACAAAATAAAGAGATTAACATAAAATCAAATTGCAAATTGTGCCTTGGCGACCTAAACTACAGTTTGAATAAGCTTTACATACGCCTATTAAGTCGCAAAACAACAAAAATGTTTGACATGAATGTCAGACTAAAATCCGTCAATTATTGATATCCTGAAGATAAAGAAGCAAGTTAAAGTTATTTCCTTTATGACGACATATAAATTGTATTTTTATTATAATTTGTTGTATAGTTTAAGTCAATAAAATATTGTCTTTTGTCTATTAATGATTTTAAAAAAAATCCTGAGCCAAATTACGCTAGAACCTTACACAAAGAAAATAAGATATATTGAAAAAATTCACTGCTGTTTTGTACTATCAAACGATTGCGTTTGCACAGAAATGACACAGAAAGCAACATGGGACACTTGTTAGTCCTTTATTGAAAATTTTGTCCATATTGAACCCATAAAAAAACAATTTAAAAAAATGACAAAAATACTAGCTAAAGTGAAGGTAAAAATCTAAATTCCAATCTTTGTCGATGTATTATTTCTGAAATAAAGTAATCTTATGACCAAAAGAATATGTAAACGTGTTTTCAGCCATCAATAAAGGGTCAACATGATCCCAAATTGTTTCGAAAGCATGTGGAAATAAACGAACAAAAGTCAGTTGAAAGAAATTTGGACGCTGTAAACAGTGAAATTTTTATACGCCCAAAGGGTCGTATTATGTTATTATCCCGGTCGTCTGCCCGTGTGTCTGTCTGTCCATCTGTCCGTCCGTTAGCAATTTTTTGTGTGCTCAACTCATCCTAAACTATAAATGGAAATGAGCTGAAACTTTGCACAATAACTCCCTATGATGTCTAGTTGTGCATAAGACCTTAGAAATTCATATCGCTCCAGTCATTCTTGAGTTATCTTGAATAATCTGCCCTTGAATTGAACGAAAATCACTATGTTTATTGTGTACACGTCTTATCCTACATAATTTATGGTCATGAGCTGAAATTCACCACAATTACTCTCTGTGATGTCTTGTTGTGCATAAAACTTTTAAATTCAAATCCCTCCAGTTTTTAATGAGTTATCTTGAATTATCTGCCCTTGAATTGAACGAAAAATCCTTTTATTTATTTAGCGCACACTCTCTCCTACATTTTGAATTGGAATGAAATGAAACTTGCCACAATGACTCTGTATGATGTCTAGTTGTGCTTAGGACTATAATTTGTTTGATATGTCAAGTTGTTCCTGATTTATCTGCCCTTAAATTAACAATATTACTTAAAATTACATTGTTTGTGTGTGTGCACAACTCCTCCTACAAACTCTATTGGATCGAACTGAATCTTGCGACAATGTATCTCTGATATTTAGTTGAGCATAAGACTTCAGAATTTCAAAAAGCTCGGGTCTTTCTTGAATTATCTGCCATTGAATTGATTGAATTCAAATGTCAAGGTCATTTTGAGCTCTGAAAAACCTAAACTGAACCATTGTAATAGTTTATTTGTCAAGATCAGTTTTTCAAAGTCATACTTTTATTGCTTGTGGTGAGTACTTACTGTTGAAACTAGTTTTAAGGTTATTGGTCAAGGTCATTTTTGATGTCAATTGTATTTAAATTATAGAATTTAACCATTGTAAATAATGTTGAATGATAAGATATTATAAAGATGTCTTGTTTCTCAAGTGTGAACAGTATTTTTTAGGTGATAAGATCTTTCTATTGACAAAAATCATTAGCTATCATTGAAGCTCATGTTACTGACGAGACAAGGTTACTGACAAGCCCCTTCCGGCGTATATGCGCCGCTCTGCGAAGCTCGTGTTAAAAGTGCAATAGCATTTTATGCGTGGGCTCCGAAACTATCTAGATATTATTTCCATCTATTTTTACTGAATTATCAGCATATATTATATAATAACCAATCCTTTTTCTATAAGGACATTCTGATTTTCATTAATTTTCGTGTCGAGCCTTTTTCTGTTATACTTTCTTTTCACCTTCTTACATTCTATTGTATTTATTTTGATGTTAGCCAGTAAAATTTGATGCAGACTAAATATCTAAATTTTATTCGTTCTTTGTGTGTATTCATGTTGCCCCTAGAATATGCTAATTTCCATCTAGGAACAATGCAGGTCCTTAAATAGGCGTGCTAATGCCAATACTGTTCCCAAGTATTGCCATTATATGGCCATATAGGTAATATGGTAACTATACGGATCATAATGGACACGTCTTTGCCCAGAATGATTCAATATGTTTTCCCATTTGAAATCCATACAGGTTGCCCTCATGGGTCCCATATAAATCCCGAATGCACATCTCATCTAGTTCCAAAATTAGCATCCCATATTGGACCCATTTGGGTTCACACACTTGTTCTGAATAGGTCTCATGTTTTTTGCTAGCGAGGAATCATCAAAAGCATAAACAGTATGGAACATTATCAAAAGTGGGTCTTGACACTTAGTCCGATTTTGTGTTTATGATTGAGCTTTATCATTCTATGTTCTTTTATATAAACTTTATTTACATATTCTAAGTATGCAGTTTAGGAACATATGGTGAAAATTGTATTCGAAAATGCGGAAGCTGTAGGAATGGGGCCCCGTGTGATCGGGTAACAGGAGTGTGTCAGGGCTGTGGTCCGGGGTATCTCGGGATCTTCTGCAACAGAAGTAAGTATATTAATCCATTACCACACAATGCCGAATGTGTACTGTGCAGTATGAGAAAAAAGGGGGCTTTTTTGTTATGATAAATTGCCTGTTTTCTCGTCCTTTGAATTTGATAAGTCGAAAATTATGCAGAAAGATTATGGGGTGGGAATAATGGATGTAGATAAAATTTGAGGATGCATACACGAAATGGAAAAGTCGTATTCAAAAACCACGATATATACAAAAGCAAAGGCTTTTTAGTTTATAATAAAAATAACCCGAATCCGTGCCGGTAAGCGTATAGAGATCTTGTCAGTCGGACGGATTAAATAATCACATAATTTTCCAAAAAGAGCCGTCTTTTGTTGATTGGACTAGACGCAGACATTCGTAATTCTAAAATCCAGTTCGACGTAAGTTAAACAAGTTTATGAGCATCTTTTTCAAAAATGGACATTGTCCTTTGACCAAGATTAGAGCATTAAATGCAATATTCATTCTGTATTCACAGCTTGCACATTTGGGAAGTGGGGCTATAGTTGTCTACAGGAATGTGGCCAATGTCAAGGAGGGGTTTCGTGTAACTTAGAGACGGGGCGCTGTACTTCCGGCTGCGCACCAGGCTACCAAGGAGATTTCTGCAAACAAGGTTAGGCGAAAGCCATGAAAAGCAACTATTTTATACCCCATTCCCTAAAAATCGGGATTGGTTTATCTTCTATTTAGAGAAGTTGTTGATGCGTTCAAATGATAATGATTAATAATTCGATAAAAATTAAACCGAATATCATGATAGTGTTAACGCCCCTCCAAAATTTCGTTTTTAGAGTGATCGATCCTATCTGCTTTGCGAAATGCTTAACCGTCGTAAAATCTCTTACCTGACAAAGATCATGTTAACTTGAGAAAAATCTTTGTGATGCATGCATCTAAATGATAAGTCCATGTACCCATTAGATTTTAAGAGGATTGATGAATTTCATTATTTCTTATAATCAAGATTCTCTTAGTATCTATAAATCTTTTTTGTAGCATGTCTTCCGGGTCTCTACGGGGTCAACTGTCAGTCGACTTGTGGTAACTGTAGAGATTCAGTCCCTTGTGACGTCAGTACTGGGCGGTGTCCGGCAGGATGCGAGGATAGTTACACGGGAGACATGTGCAACCAAGGTAAAGAATTTACCCAATACATGTGCAAAAATTGACTGATCGCCACTGTTAATCAAAAAGCTTTGGACCAACCAAATAGTTTATTTAGACCTGAAGTGAACTTTGAAGTCTGATATATCTGTTCAGTATTTTTGTAAGCTTTATTAACGACGTTTAGGTCGTCAACAAACCATTAACTTCTTGTTACATGTTACTGACTTGCACAATATCGCCGTTTAATATCGAAATCTATTTCCTGTTGGAGGTCAATGAGCGTGGTAAGCGATCCGTTAATTGCATACGGAACCAGTATACCAACAACTGCAAGTTATCGAAATTTAATCTTCATGCACAGATTTGACACTCATGTTTTTTTTTAAAAAAAGATTAGAGGTGATTTCACTAGTAATGTGCATTTCAAACATGACAGTGAGAGCATATATCTTGCAAAAGAAATTTAGAGGAATTAAACATTCTCCTTGTCTCAAGACCCTAACATAGCATAAAGCATTATTGTATTGCGAATCAATATTCTGGGTTCTGTTGTTGTTCTTGTTATTGTTTGTGGGTGAATGTGCGTGTGTGTTTAGCGTGTGTGTGAGGAGTTAGCTCTTCTATCATTTAAGGTTTATGTTGATGTCAATGAGTATTTTATAGCATTGTATTTTATTGTATTTTTTTTTATAAAATTACCACTTTTCATGAAAAATTTAAGAATACTGGCTTGTTTTGTTTTTTTTTGACCGAGGGTCGAAACCTATTTTTTTTATTTCATAATCCACCGATTTTGTGAACAACTAAAAATTTGATGATAAATATTTATTTCAGCCTCCCAGGAAGGTTCATTGTCTACACCAGCAAGTATTGCCATTGGTGTGAGTGTGGCAGCTATCGTCATTATTTCGTTGATTATTGTCGGCTTGATATTTTTCATCCGGAAGAGGTGAAGTATTTTAAGAAACAAGTTCAGCTTGTTACAAGCGTATTTAGCTGACATAAGTACAAAAGACTCAGTGAGAGCTTTTGGTATTGGGCAGTGTTCTTCGTTCTTCAAAAATATTCCCGTGTTTACTCGGGAAGCCAATTTTTCCACAAATGTCTTCCGTGCTTGATCAGACTGTTTGTGTTGTCTTAGTTTATCAGACCAGTTTAGCATTGTGTCACCTTTGGCTAAAAACTAGGTCACTAGCGGTTTCTTATCTTAATTGTAATCACTGACTTGACTTAGCGCTTTAGGGCAAAATGACCTCTTGCTTTGAAATTTTGGAGATATGCTTATCAGCGATTTGGTTAATACAAAATCGCTATTTAAAATCGATCAAAACACCGGGTGTAAATTTCATGCATTTCTACGCATGCTAATAAACTTGTGAAAATCTACATGATCGCCCCAATCTTGTCCCATTGCTGATTAAGAAAATAACTTACTTGCTGCATGCTCACAGACTGTTTTTGTCGTAAATAATATGTAAAGTGGTTTATAACTTCCATAATTTTTCATCGTAAGATATTCATGCTGAACTGTTTAATAAATGTCTACATGAGAGAAATAATTTACTCGCGTTTCAAGATAGAAGCTAGGCCAGTGGTCAGTTGAGTCAAGCGGATACATGTAAACAGACTAAGCTAACGAGTGGTAGTAAATCTCCCTGTGCTGCAGTATATATATACAGCGCATGTTAAAGACCCTCTATATTCGCGCACAAACTCCACAAATCAAACAACCTTTCACCTCTCGAACACGATTGGTTAGTTGAATGGGGTTTAACGCCACTTTAAACATTATTTCAGTCATATTGCGGAGTCTGGAGCACCTAAGAATGGATTCCTGGTATTTCTCACACCAGTACTACCATTACATCCTTTCCTTGCCTCCAGCTGCTATCCCACTTAAGTTTACGATTATCCATCCTTTGATGAAAGACAAATGTCGGACAGGTTATGTGCCGCCGCCGGAGATCGAACCCATGACTTACAATGATTGAAGATTAGGAGTCTGATGGGCTACCGACTGCGCTATGGCGGCGGCTTTGTTCCGTATATTAAAAGAAGCCTAAACTATAAGCTGTGGTAACCCTAGGTACATATGTTTGTGCTCAGGTTTGTGTTTCAATACGCTGTCTTCATCTTTGATTTGACCCCAACTGCTTATGATTCTTTTTTTTTTTTTTTTTCACATAGGTGATTCGCTTTGCAGGAAATATATGTTCAGTTTTAAAAAAAAACACTTGGTGATAAATTCACTGTGTGTGTGTACCTTTACTGACTCTTATCATGATCATACAATGGTGACATGTGGGCATCATTAATGAAAATAGCTACTGATAAGCCAACAAAATCGGTCACAGGACTTTCAGTCCCTTGATTTTTTAGTAAGTATAAGCTGATTTCTCGTTTACATCGTCTATCAATTTGGACCAGTCTAATGACTTGCTGTGTTTAATACGCGTTGAAACCAAAACACTAATTTAATGTTATCAGTTCATTTATTTTCCATATATACAGGAAAGCCGATCAGTTTAATGAGACTCAGGCATACACCCCAGGAACAAATGGCGTTACCATAACAACCACGAAAGATGTACCTGATGTTCTGAAAGCGGAACAGTCTAACGGTGATCAAACTATAACAAGAACATAACATATTCTCCAAAGTAGCTATATATTTCGCGACCATTCAGACAGTTATATAACGATCAGTCATATCTTTGACAAATTAAAGTGTGATTTTTTAATTAGAATACAGGATCATATCTTGAAGAAAAGATCATGGTGATATTTGAGGAATTATTTATGGTGTGAATATACATCTAATAACCTGTGCGACATATTTGTTCACTTTTCATTAAGTATCTTGAAATTTAGCCATTTTGTTGTCAAACAGCTGATGTAAGGAGAAAAAATGTGAATTCTTGCTCTTTCTCTTTTTAGAAGCAACATAAACACACAAAATACACAAAAAAACTAATCATTACATTTCCATTGGATTTTCTGACTAAACACAAATGCTGGACATTAAACATTGTAATACCCATCGTCATTCAGACATATTTCCTATGTATATTTCGTATATTTATTTTTGTTTCATATTGATATACCGGGTAACGAAATACGGGTTAAAGGGAGCAAGTAACTGTATTTCATAAACTTTATATCTTCTTTTGGTCTCTAAAGTAAATAACACACGTAAATGAATTTTAAACAAGATAATTCTAGTACCATTAAGAAAACGTCTTATTAAATGACAAAAATAGTACCCTTAAGAAAACATCTTATTAAATGAAAAAAATGAACTAGATTCATCATACTACACAATTGCAAATATGTACCTCTTTTCGGCTTTTTCTGCCAATCATCAAATCAATTTGAATAAATCCTTTCGAAATACAGTTATTTGTACCCTAGTTTTATTCGCGATTATCATGTTTTTATGTGTATGATTTATATGAATAAACTTTGGAAAACATGTTATGTTCTTTTTGCTTGTTTTTAAAAATTGCTAAGGCTATCACATGATGACAGAATTTTAGCCTGGTCTAAATTCAAAGAAGCTGTAGTCAGAAATTTATAGCCATTGAAATTAAAAAAAAATCTATCTTTTCCGAAATAATGTACAAACCTGTTTCCTTGTTGGGTGTAATAAAGCGGAATTGTGCTGTATTTGTTTAAATGACCGAAAGTTGAAAGGATTATCAGAAATAAATAGTTTACGTACAGTGCAATTCGGATCAAAGATAGATTTTTAGCTCTACTAGCTGAAAGCCATAGAGCTATTGTCATGGCGTTGTGTCTGTCAGACGTCCGTCCGGGCGAGCGACTGTCTGTAAATTCGTACTTTAAAATCTTCTCAGAATGTACGGAATGGAATTCAATCAAATTTCAAAAGAATGATCCTTGCGTGGTTCTCAATGAAAATCCTTTAAAGGAATTCCGATTTGGTGGAAAACATGGTTTGAGTGATGGGGCCTATTTACATATAAACTGGATGGATTTTACCAAATTACATAGAAATTATCTTTAGATAACCTTTTATCAGATTCCCCCAAAGATTTATGATCGGATGAAAACCAGTGGATGTATTTCAACAAAATTCGACAGAAAAGATAACCATTTATCAGAATCTATAAAATCGATTAAATGGAAAATAATGCTTTTGTGGACAGGACCAATTTATATCTATAAAAAAAGATGTTCGAAAGTTTTCACCATATGCTATAGATATAAATTTATAGCATATGGTGGAAACTTTCGAACATCTTTTTTTAACTGAATTTCACCCGAAACTATTTTTTGTTGACCCCTCATTAGATTTCTACATAAAACTTTGATTGCTTGAAAAACAAGGCTATGCGATAATAAGTATAATTCGAAAACTGTGAAAATCTTCTTCGTAGAAACCAGTCGATAGATTTCGACCAAAGATCTACATGAATCTACATGATTCTTGGGTGACTTTTTATCAGATTCCTTCATAGAATATGGCTCGTTTAAAAACATTGCTTTTATGGGCAGGTCTTATGTGTATATATGATATTTATGGTGAACATTATGAATCAAAGTACTTGAAGTACTGTAAACTAGCAAAGCATAGTTTTATTAAGTAGTCTTCTTTGCTAAAGGTTTTCATGATAAACAAACGAGATTTGAGTAACCCAGAAGTTAACCAATTACAACAAGACAAAATCTTAGACTGGTTCAAATCTAAAGAGGTTGCAGACGACAATTTCAAGATTGTTGATTTTGGAAAATCTTTCCCTTGTTGGGTAGAAAACATTGGGGACAATGAAGAAATTGCTTGTAAAAAGCAATTTCTTCATTGTCCACAATGATTTCCAAAGCTTTTTTCTCGAGATGCTTAAAAACGGAATTGAATGGGAATGGGTTAAATAACAAATTCTCTACATTTTTATAAATTTTGCAATATTCCTTTAATACATTAGAACTATTTTTTATGGCGTGAACATTTAATGGATTTAGCGGTTAAGCCTCCAGTGGCAGTTTGCATTCGTTGAACTCTGAGAAGACCTCAAAATTTGTCTTTTAACTTAAGCTATCAAAGCGGACGCTTTGCTAGCTAAAAGGCTTGCTCTCGGAAACTTGGGTTTGGTTTTTAACCAAATTTCTCGTGAACGATCTCTTTGTGATACTTTAACAGTTAATTCTTTTGAAGTTTGACAACAAAGCTAGGGGGATCGGCTAAAGTTCTTTTTTGATCACATAGTGACGCAAGGATAATAACTGATACTTCTTGAATGATAATATACTTACATAAAAGAAAGTTACTTGTCATGAAGAAAATTGCAATAACACGTACTTTTTTTTATTAAAGAGTTACTTCCTTTGTTAAAGAAAGCTAAGGCAGCTTTATGATAAATAACCTTTGAGAGAATCAGTCGCCCAAGGTCCTCTAGTCTATTGTGGTACCCTAAACAATATCAAGCTTGTGCGTATTTACAATGATTTTCCCTGGACTTCGAAAAATAAGTATTTGCATATAAAAGGTTGAACATACTTTTTCTTTCTCCTGGAACTGAAGTCGGTCAGTTTGACCTTTTCTGAAAAACTACAAGAAATCGCTGACGATAGATTAGCATTTATAAGAAAAGAAAGAATTATCAAAGAAAGTCTAAAATGTTTAGAAAATTTAAACCTAAAAAGAAATTCTTATCAACAATTTTAAGATACGCTTTGAAATACGATTACACTATGACTAGATACCCATCTTTATAACCTTTGTAACACAATGAATTCATAAAATGCAAAACTACTGCAATGCTAGTTATACATGATAACGTACTTAAGAAATGCTGAAATATTACCCCATTTCGGTAGTAACCTTGGATTTTACCTTGCTATGATTTTATACTTGAGAAAACTTGTAAAAACTTGTAAAAAGCAATTCCACCTTTTCCCACAATATTTCTTACCAAATGAGATTGTTTCATTTCAAATTGCATCCAATTTTCATTGTTGTCTGCAACCTCTTTCAATTTGGACCAGTCTAACATTTAAAAAAATTGAAAGGGTTTAGAATGACAGTGGCAGAGGCATAAACTTTACTGTTACTGTTGAATATTAATAACATCAAGACGAACAATTTAGAAATCTAATACGTCTTATGCATTTAATGCAAGAAACCCACACATACAAAATGATATCTACTACAATTTATCTGTTGTTTAACAGCCTGTGTAACAATATCAAGTCGTGGTCCAGCCTTTCCAAGTTTACTAAGAATGAAGTGACAAAGCCCAATGGCCAGTCGAATGGACTATAAAATTAGCCGGTTCCTGTACAGTCCCTGGTTTTTACCTCAGAAAATATTGTGCTAAAAGAAGAAACAAGCAATTTCTTCTTTTCTCACACTATTTTCTATCACATAGGAGGGTTTTATTTCCAATTGCAATTTATTTTTTCATCTCCGACGTCTTTCAAATTGTACCAGTTTTAACCCTTATCATATTGAACTAAAATCCTGTACAGATTTGCTTTGAAAACAAAGGACTGGCAGCACTGGAAGGTATTATTGATGGTCAATATTTCATTTGAAAAGAATTATTTAAACATTTCTGGCTTAAAGGGGACAAACAGAAAGTACAGAAAAAGATGGGACTGCACTTGCATGCAGGCTTACTTTTGTCTATGTCTCCCGTCAAAACAGGAATATTCCGGGTTCAGCATGACATGGGTTAAATTTTGAAAAACTGGACAAGATAAAATTTATTGAATTTTACTTTCAAACTTGACTTTTGCGAATCACATTTTTCGATGCCCCGCTTCGTCTTCGTATTCACAAAACAATGTCGTTTTTAGTTCAATATTATGAAAGAACTATATTTTTTCCTAGCAGTTTAAAGTTTAAGTATCAATAGATTCTAGTTATTCGGTATAAAGTTTCAATCAGCTAGAGGGAGCACCAAGTTCAGATAATGACTGTCGTTATACATGTATATGTACAATTTGTTCAATTCGGACCTTTTTGTCAGGGATCTGCTAGATTACAATCTTGTAACTTGTGTAATGTAGTGGTGTTCTTAGAACTCAAGGACTTGTCGTTTAAATATTTGAATCTTGGTCATAGTCACTTGTTTCGAAAGTTTTCTAATAAAAAATCTTGTTGAGCTTTGATAGCACAATTGCTAATGTGTTTCAAATAGATGATGGTAAATATTTCGAAGACCTTGACCTTGCTGAGATAGTTGTCAATGAAGAAATTGAGAAACATGACTATGATGGATTTAAAAATAGACAGAGAGGAGTAAGAATTCATGAATTCTGGGATTACATCTATGATAGGAAGAAGAAAGGGTGTGCTCTATTTAACCAAGAATTTAAGGTAAGAAATACTTTAATCTGTATATCCGTTTTCGTCATTTCTTAATATAATTATGTGATAAATAATATTGGAACGATACATTGGTCGAATTCGTTGTAACATAGTGTTTTTACCGTCCGGGTTTACTGTTTTAACAAAAGTAAGCATCAGATGGCAGATTTGGTTTTGTACTGGGAGATTTTTAAGATACTGTTTATAATAAATCAACAATTGGTACTTTATGTTTTGCATTTAGATTTTTGACGTTGTTCTTGTTCTTGTTGTTAATCGAAAATATTCATCGCCTTGCGATGTCACTTTGTGGTGAAATTGTGACATTCTTATAATCAACCATGTTGTTAATATTGACAGAATAATGAGTATTTATCCTATGCTCTCCACTACTAATATAATATCACATAAAAATACATTTTTTTTGATCGATCATGGATTTATAACGAAAAGGATTCGTCAATAAATGTCAATTGCTAAGAATTTTCTTTTATCATCAATAAGACTCTCTTCATATAAATTCTTACTATCATATGTATTTTCTTTTTTTTTTTTTTTAGTGTCTGAAGTCCGGATTGGTTCAACCAGCTAACGTCGCGATGGCATCGGAGAACAGATATAAAAACAGATATAAAGGATTGTATGCATGTATGCTTTTAGAATTTTCGGATGATCAATTATAACAAGCGAAACGAAGATGTTATACATCTTAATTTCTCAAATTTATGAATAAAAAAGAAACAAGGATTCTTGAAATTTATACAAAAAGAATATCATCCGTTAAGATAGTCTTATTTTGTTGGCCAAGTGTTGCAGTATTTATGAAATTAGTTAAATATTCATAGTAAACAAATAGGATAATAAACTTTAAAAATCAGGATGACTTTCTGGGACTAAAGTTATGAGTAAATTACTCGAATCAAGTATTAAAACATAACAAAAACATTTCATCTAGCACAATGATGAGGGCATACAACACTTTTTGCAACACTTTCTGTTTTATGGCTGATATTTTTTACATGACGAGAAAATAGCAATATTTGCAATTCTGTTCTCTAGTAACCAAATTGACATTTCAGCTTGAATGGTTGATAATTCAGGTACGTAGGTAGCGGTTTAACTGTGGGGAGGGGCTAAATTGAGGGCATGGACATTTTTTCTATCTAACATTTCAGAACAATTTATGTATCTACAAGAATTATTATGCTCTCCTTCAACGAAGTGGAGGAATATTGATTTGTCTTTTGGTCGGTCGGTTGACCAAACCTTGTCCGGATAATAAGTACAATGAAAACTGATGTACCATTCTGCCAGAACAAATGCTTTTAATGAAGGGAAGTAATTTATTCATCACTTTTACCTTTAAAGGGAGGTATCTATGGATTTTTCTTGTCACAGATTTTAATTATTTTCATTGCTTCTCATAAAATATCTGAATACCATATTATGAAAAGTAGTTTGCGAAAATCAGGGGTAGTTTATAAAAAAATCATGTTATTTTCCTTATAGCCTGCTTAAGCTTTTAATCCATTGTTAGATGACGCCGAGATAGTTGCAATGAATATTAGGACAATCGCGTGGTGTGCATAACCGTTGAAATCACGCATTTAGTTTGAAATCGCTCAAACCAACGTCATCGTGACGTCTCCTGGAGTAATGTTCGCTATTCGGTCATCAATTCTGCAAAGATAAGTCCAAACTGTCGTAAGAGTTATTATGAATTTAGACTCTTACTGTAGTTTTGACTAGCCACTTGATGTAACATAATTCAGGAGTTGGTTGTTTCCGTTGTCGTTTTGTTATCTTCTATTGAATATTGCCCATATGCAAATGAGGTCATGCGGTGTCGACAACTGAATGTCATTGTTTCTTAAAGTAACTCGGGTTTCCCTTTAAGCTTTCCTAGATGACCGCAAAAAGCCAATTTAAGCCTGTCAGATTACGGTGAAGGCAATATCTGTCTCATGTTTAAGTATCAAATGTTCGTTTGAGCGTATTTTAGGGCAGTCGGCAATTCACTTTAAATTATTATTAAGTGTATCAGTCTATCATCAATAAAACCGAGCTGTCTGTCAAATATTTAACATCCTGTTTAGACAGAAACTTACTGAAAATTAATTGATCAAGTTATTAGAATATCAATTCTAAAATCGGGTTGGATTCTTTAAAGTCTATTTTTTTTTGGTTTTATAACTAAGTGCCGGTCGTTTTTTTTTTTTTTTTTTTATGAGGGTCCTTAATCGTTTTAAATCATACACTATAATTTGATTAGATTTCCCTGAAAAAGTCAGAAATCATAAGAAGAATATATTATATACATTTTTTCCAGATGACCATAGCCGTGTTAAGTTAGAAACGGATGATGAAACTACTGACTATATCAACGCTTGCTATGTGAATGTGAGTTATTGCATGCAGGCCAATACGACCCTTCCCCCTTAGACGAATGAAAAAATAGCATTATTTTGTATTAATTTGCATCTACAAATTAGGAGAGTCTCACCATTCCTAAGTCCCCCCCCCTCCGGTCTTGAAGTAACACCAAGATAGCCGCCCATGAACTCTCGTATTACAAGCCACAGCAAATGTTTCTGATTTGCATAACGCTTGGCTAGTCATAACAAATATTTCAAATGACACATCTCTTCATGTTTTCTATGTGCTTTTTTTAAATTGAAATTAATCATTAAATGAGGAATAATGCTCTCAAATGAGGCCAATTATGCCAAGTCGTTTTCATACGCCCGTCACAAAAGACGGGACGTATTATAGGCTAACTCATTGCGTCCGCGCGTCCAGGCAGGTGAGCGGCGTCCAGTTCTCTGTCCAGGGCTTAACATTATTTCTTATTAACTTGAAACTTGGCAGTTGCATTCATTGGATGATAACGGAGTATAATGCACAGCTCTACATTTTCCCTTTTTATTCTTTGTCTTTTGTTGTTTTTTAGACTTGATTTTGTTCGTAGTATATAATAGGTATGATCATGAAACTTTATATGTGGATAGACCTCACAAAGGGAAAGTGCAGTGCATAAGAAGCATACCTCTACCGTACTTATTTTTGAAGTTTGCCCTTTGATGTTTTTTTCCAGACCTTAATTTTGTCAGACTTTAATTTTGTCTGGAACGTACCTCTGAATGTATAATAGCTTCATGATCACAATAACATGCAAAAGAACCATAACTCTACCTTGTGAGTCTTTTTTGTTTGTTTTTCAGATTTATTTAAAAGCGTATCTTGTGACAATTTAGCACCTAGCTAATAATGAAATAATAAATAACTTTTTTATAGACGGTTACATGCTAAGACAACAAGGTTTATTTTCAACACAGCCTTCAAACAATAATTAACTCAAAACGTGTTTACTTATTTCACACACACACGCGCGCACGAACACTCACATACATTCTAGCACACTATGATCTCACATTTTCTCGTTTTCTCAAATCAAAAGAACATATATGACCTTCAAAAATAAATACATTGACACGGAAGTCTCAGTGGTTCAAGGTTGTAAGTGCGAAAGCAGTTTATAAAACATTTACGACATTTAAGCCCTGGGACGTCGATTTGTGCATGCCATGGTCCGCATTCGGACTGAGACACTACTGCACCAACTCACTTGCGCTAAGTCATCAAAATGTAATTATGACGCTCTATAATATTGTAGAAAGCTGCAAGTGGAATAACAGATCAAACATTATTCTATTGTATAATGTTCCTATTCAGAACAATTGTATGAGAAACCATACTTATTTTTTTAGGGTTTTGGCAAGATTTCCAAGTTCATCGCATGTCAAGGTAAGACTATATTTTCGGCTGTAAGTGTATACTGGAGAAATGTCAGTTTAGAAAGGTGCATTTCTTACCAAGCAGCTGTTGCCTACACATGTATTACGAAGAATGCAAAAGGTACAGCTCTGATCTGTCTGCAAAGAGCATTTAAGATGTTTCCTATATCATAGAGTAATATATTTGTAAATAGTATATAAGATATTTCTGTATCATATTAGTAACTGACCAGAATGCACTTTATTTTAGCGGTCTTGATGAATCATTAAATATATATAATTATTATTTTTAAATAAATAAACAATGTAAATGCAATGTAAATTGAACAATCGAGGCTGTCAACCAAGTAATCATTCGACCAATGAATCATTCATTTAGAATAGAAGTTCAGTTTGAACTCCAACATTGACCGCCATTTTGGTAAATCATTTTTGTTGGTTTGGCGACTTAAACGTCGTAACAACAGCTTATTCAAGCTGTAGCTACAATACTTAGGTCGCCAACCAACCATTGTACTTATTTGTAACATGCTTCTGGCCATATTTTTGCAAAATAACACCGTCAAAAATCGAAGCGAAACTTACTGTCTGAGTAGATGGGCGGGGCCAAATGAGTCAGTGAGCGGGGTCAACGATTGGTCAATTGAGAGGATGTGGCACTGTGCTCATTGGTTTCACTTTTAGGTCCGACAGAGTTTACAATAGACGATTTCTGGATGATGGTGTTGCAACAAGGTACAGAGCAGATTGTGATGTTGACGAAACTGAAGGAGAATGGCGCGGTAACAAATCAAATTATAGAGGATAATCGTTTATAAATTTCAGTATTAAACTATTCGTCCCTTATTTGGTAAACAACAAAGTCTACGTTTTCACTCGTCGTGTCTGAAAAAAGGAGCCTTTGATGAGCACGAGATTAACGATTTGTCGATCTCGTAGTTACCTAAAACAAACGACAAGCTTTTCTATAATGCAATCTATCGACATTTTATGCACTTAACCAATTAACACAATATCCAATATTTATGCCCTTTAAGAATAAAGTTTTGAAAAACAATGGTAAATTGCAATTATTGCTCGCAACAAGCAAATAAGTCATTTGCAACATGTTTTACACAGGATACTAGAAATTTTGTCAACTTAAAATGATGGGTACAAACGAGGTTATATAAACCCATAACAGTGAGTTTATCATTTTTGACAAATTAATTAAGCACAATTATCGACTGATTATCCTCCGACAGATGAACAATCGCGGTTGTCAATCAAATAATGAGTCGACCAATAAAATCATTCATTTAGACTGGAAAATCAGTTTGAACTCCATCATTCGCAGCCATTTTGGTGAATCGTTTTGTTGGTTTGACGACTAAAACGTCGTCACTACAGCTAATCCAAACTGTAGTAATGACGTTTAGGTCGACAACTCACCGTTCTATTTATTTGCTACTGGCCATAAAGTTGGCAAAATAACGCCGTTAAAAATCGAAGCAGAACTTCCTGTTAGAGTCAATGTTTATCCTCCAACAATTGAACAATCGCGATTGTCAATCAAATAATCAATTGACCAGTAAAACCATTCATTTAGACCGAAAGTGAACTTTGAACTCCAAAAATATGTATGAAGCATATTTGTTTATTCCAGCTGTAGTCATGAGGTTCAGGCCGACAACCAACAATTTTGCATTATTGTTACATGTTACATGTACGCCGCTAAAGCTCGAAGTAGAACTTCCTGTCGGAGTCAGTAGGCGGGGCCAACGATCTATCAATTCTCTATTACAGAAGAAGTGTTCAAAATACTGGCCTGAAACAAGTGCCATAATGTATGGTGATGTATATGTTAAATTGATTTCAAAGAAAGAGAGCCCTGACTTTACCACAAGGCACTTAGAAATATGGGCGGTGAGTGAAAATTAATGACGAACTGAGGAGGCAATTCCGATTTTGTAAATGATTTGTATTGCTGGTTTCTATTTTAAAAAAAAAATCCGGTTAAACGTAATTAGCTGAAAACGAGAGCCTGTTCAGATGTAAGTTGGTCTTTTTTCTGTTATAACTACAATGAAAATGGTACTGCAATGGATGCAAACGATATAACATTAGCAACTGATGATTAAAATTCTAGGCTTCAGTGCGACCGTCTCTACTAATTTTTGTACTGAGAATAAAATTCCACAAAAAGATAAAAAGAAGCCAAAGTAAATCTAGCCTTGTATACAATATTTGGACAAGTGTTTTAATTCACTCTTTTAAAGACTGGTGGTGAGAAGAGAACAATCACACAATACCAATTTGAAAGCTGGCCAGACAAAGACATTCCGGACACCACGTGGTCACTGGTCAAGTTTTGGCGATACATCATGGAAGATTATAACAGCTTTGGAAGGGAAGCTGGACCAATAGTTGTTCATTGTAGGTGAGTTGGTTTAAACGTTCCTTGTCTATCCTATTATCCGGAATAAAAAAAATTAATGGTAGTTCATTGACAACTATTAAATCAATTAAAAAACTACAAAATTTTAGAACGGTCCAAATTCAAAGATGTTGCAAACCATTAATTTCAATTGATAAAAATTTAGATTATTTTTTTCTTTTTTCAAGGTAGAAAACAATGTAGATAATGAAGAAATTGCTTGTATCAAGCAATTTCTTCATTTCCACAATGTTTTCTGGAGCTGTTTCCTTCTTGAAGACGTCAATAAAAGTCATTGCTTTGGAATGGGCTAAATTTATCTCATTGTTAATGTTCTTGTATTTGAATGTCTTGTTGTGACCTTGGTAAATGGGAAATTCACTCCAAATTAAGGTCTAATAAAAAACATTCTGTATATCTTGATGAAACGAGTACGACTAGTTTACATTAAGTATTGCAAGTCGGCTGTTTTACTCGCGCTTTCGTTGTTAGCAATACGTTCAAGTATTCTCTTCCTACTGTTTTCAAGCTAAGCATTTGATTTGCTTAGGTGAGCATTTGTGTTCCTTAGTCGGCTAGAGCAATATTTTTTTAAATGATTGATTCTCGTTAGACCAGAACCAGGTTAGCCTGACTGTGTGAAGAACAACATCAAACGACAAATTCTAGCCCATAAGCATAACACCCCTTTTCTACGCTATGAAATATATATTTAGAAAACGCCATAAAAAGTGGAAATTGCTTTGTTTCTTATTTTCTCGCAATATTCTAAATCACGTTCGACCTATTTTATCAACGTTGACTTCTTTTGAGTTGTGGTCTACAATTTCATGAATTTAGGCCAGTTTTAAAATGTTATCGTCAGGTAATGGTTTTACTCTGATTTATAGATTCTGTTGTACATATTTCATGATAGTGCTGGTGTAGGGAGGACGGGTACATTTATAGCCATTGACAATCTATACCATCAGGCCCAAATCGAAGGATGTCTGACCCCGTTCCATGTTGTAGATACTTTACGAGACCAGCGTGTTAGTATGGTACAAAACGAGGTGAGGGCTTCGTGTGTAGGAAGATATAAAGAACGTACAAACACTAATTTCTTTTCTTTTCGAGATGGATAGGGTATCTATGTATTTAGTTCAGTCACGTGTAGAATATTTTGTATTTTTTTTCGACGTATGCAAGCCTGTCCATTGAAGTACAGCGATGTACCTACATGTATATCTATCAGTCAGCATGATTACATCGAGCAACTTCTTGCCTCCATCCACTCCTGACCTTTGACATGGCAGTTTGACCGAGGTTATAACGGGCATTATTTTATAAAAACATCTTTTATGGGATGTTATATAGAAAGCAAATCATTGGTTGACCTTTTTATTGACAGCGGCGATCATTCAGATGCCTTTGGATGAAAAATTCAATTCACTAATTAGAAATGATAAATTTCATAAACGTTCATTACTTTCCATATCTGTCCTTTCCGTTTTTAGCTATGAAGTTTATTCTACATTCATGCATTTTTGATAACAATGTGCTTAGTATTACAATATAAAGTGGTTATATGTAATGTGGCAGCACTATTTTAGGGGAATTGCGAGAATTATTCTAGTAATTTCTATGAGATTTTTTTTCATGGAGATGTGAGGTTTAAAACCTAATTACACTGTACTTGTATAAAGTTGCGATGTAGATTCAACAAGAATTCCATTATACATGTAGTATCATATCTTAAAGAAAATAAAAAATATACTTCACTTCTAATATTTCTATTTTATTGATGCATGCAATAGCAAGATTCAATAGGCAAAACGTTTACAGGGTTCGGACATTATTTGGGACTACTTTGTGCGCAAGCATAGAGAATACTCAATTTCTTTTTCATGGAGTTTGAAACTGATATTTTAGAAAAAAATCAGAATACTTGAGTTTGAAAGACATAAATGATATTGAATTATGCACACTACAGAAACAATATGTATACCTACATGAGGTGGTTGCTGACTCTCTGTTGTTTGGCACACATGACGTCAAACCTGACGATCTAGCTGAACTGTACAAATATCTGCTCGAAATAGATGAGAGGAACCCTTCACAAACTAGACTGGATGCTCAACACGATGTAAGAAAAAAAACACTTACTTAAAAATAAACAAATATTCTTGTGTACAATTTGTACACAGTGTCCTCACTGATTCTCTCTTGTTTAGAACACATGACGTCACTGATTCTCTCTTGTTTAGAACACATGACGTCACTGATTCTCTCTTGTTTAGAACACATGACGTAAAACCAGATATGGATGACGCATGTACTAGAAACAGATGAAACCAGGCTAGATATTAAACATGGTGTATAGATGTACAAGTTATAGTGAGTGATCAAAGGTCAATTTTGTCTATACCTGTATAGACAAATTTGACCTTTGATCACTCACTATAACTTGTACATTTATACATTGAAATGTTTGAAAGAAAAAACACTACGCGAACTGTTTTACTTTAACTACAAGGAGTTAATGAATATATATTTCCCAAAACACTAAACTTAAATAGATGATATGTTTGGTTTAAATTATCTGGAGGACAGGGAACCAAAATACCGATGTAACTACAGCTTTATTAGACATAATGATCGCACAATGAGGGTATATATTTTTGGCTTCAGGTGTATTCTTTTTATAGCTTTATTAAGATAGAAATCTTTATTCGATAGAAATTAATATGAGGGATTTCTTGTTTGTTCGTTTATTTGTTCGATTAATTGAATGTTTTGTCAGTTGGTATACCAGTCATTTTATTATGTTCACAGCTGATATTGTCCAGTAAGAAGCAAGACCCCGAGGTGATGTTTGGTAGATCCTTGCGACTACCTGAAGACCTGGAGTATTCCATTATGAAGTCTTTCTCTTCAAGAAATAGTGGTAAATCAAACGTTACTTGTCAAACGAAAAGGGGCCTTCTTTAAAGAGACGAAAAATCGTCTACCCTTGTCAGACTGCCTTTACTGCACTGGCTGACCAGGGTCGAAACTTTTCGCTCTTTGTCATTTTCCTTAATCAATAATAGCCATTCTGCTCTATTGTATATAGTTTCTTTACGTCTCATCTTTGATTTACAATGCAAACACATACATATAAAAAACGAGTAAAAGGTGATCAAAGCCACTCTAATTTAGAGTTATAAGAGACAGAGTAAAACAACTAGATTCAATAAAAATACATTACATGCACTCATTTGGCTGCGTTCAAACACACACACGCACACATGTACGCACACACCCACTCACACACATACACACGCACGCACACACACACACACAGACGCATATCATAAATTTAACAAAAAATCGATGCTTATTTACAGAGCAAAAAAAGACCTTGAATTTAATATTTGAAAACAGGTTTTGGCACTTATTCTAATCATTTTGTTTTCGGATAAAATGAACGCTAATTTTTCAAAATTACTCATGGTGGAGAAACGAGGATTAAATGACAACGCCTTTTCGAAAAATTGCGCGCGAATAGGATCATATTTGCTACATTTTAGAAGCACGTGTGCTTCATTTTCAATTTCGTCACAAAACGGGCATTCCGGTAAATTTTCGTACCTTCCGGTTTCTATCCGGATAGGTGCCACTCCGCACCGAAATTTACACAGGGCTTATCTGTGTCGGGGAGGAAGAATCATTTTACAATACTTCTCTACGCCGAATGCAGTTTTCATTTTACTACAATTTCTTAGTTTGTTTCTTCCTCTACCACGTCCTGCAAGATGTATTGGCCTTGTTGTTATAGACCATACAGCTACGCGCTTATTTAGACGCGAGTTGGTTAAATTACAAATTTTACACCAATAAGAAAATACTGATTTCCATTGGCGAACTGTAACTGGTTCCCAAGCCATTTCTCCTATTAGGGGCATTATTCGGTGCATATTTACCAAGTCCGAGAAAAAATCGCATGGCTCTATTTTGTACTGCATCAAAACATGAGTATTGTTTTATACCCCATATCGGTGCGCTGTAACTAATGACTGGCCATACTAACGTGTCGTATAATTTACTGTAAACATCATACGGAACACCGCCGACGCTTTTGTACTTAGAAATTAGTAGGCCCAAAGCTCGACTCGCGCTTTGGGCAACCGCTTTTGCCGTTATCTCATAATTCAGATGTTCAGTAAGAATCATTCCCAGATATGTATACCTATCAATAATGTTTAACTTGCCGCTTCCACAAGTGAAAGTAAATGACGTGCATTCTACAGATTCGTTGCGTAAATGTACGACGTTGCTTTTAGAACAATTGATAGACATATCATTACCGATACACCAATCATTAAGTGCATTAAGCAAAGTTTGTAAATCGTTTTCATTGTCAGCTAACAATACTATATCGTCAGCGTAAAGCAATACGCAAATTAAGTCATCGTTGACGTTATTACCTATGTATGCTGACTGAAGAAGCTTTGCTAAGTCATCAATGTAAAGATTAAATAGCAGGGGCGATAACCCACAGTCTTGCCGGAGTCTCGCCTGTGCCTGGAACCAATCTGTAAATTGAGAATTGAGCTGTATACTGTAACTAACCGATGTATATAATGATTTTACGGCATTTAGGAGTTTACCTCGTATGCCTTTATCATATAGTCTTGACCATAATTTGGACCGATTTATTGAATCATATGCCTTCTGAAAGTCAATAAATGCGGCGAAAGTAGGAAGTTTGTGCTTTTTTCTAGTTTCTATAATACTTGTCAAACTCGAAATCTGGTCTAGCGTACTTCTACCTTTGCGAAAACCACCTTGCTCGTCTTCTAATATATTGTGGTCCTCAGCCCGCTTGGAAATACGCTCGTTTAATACAGTGCAGTAAATCTTATAGACAGAGGAAGATAAACTAATTCCTCGATAAGACATAGGGTCTCTTGGATCAAGGGAGGACGACTTTGGAATTGGGTTTATGATACATTTAGTCCATATGATCGGTATAGACCTGGATTGGAAACATATATTAAAGAGCGAATGCATAAACATAACCGCAGCGTCATTTTTCAAAACTTCTGCGTGTATATTATCCGCCCCGACCGCTTTACCAGTCTTCGCGATGTCAACGGCTTTTTTCACTTCGAAAATTGATATATTTTCGTTGTAAGGGAGATTATCGTCGTCTGAACTACTGTTTGTGTTACGTACGCGAGGATTTTGCGAGTCTCGATTAAAAAGAGCGCCAAAGTCTGATTTCCATCTTTCTAAGACTATATCAACATCATTCGAAACGGTTCCATCATTAAGCTGTACTTCCATAGGAATTGTATTTTTCCTTTCGGTTCTGATTCCTAATTTTCCAAACGATTTCCAAAAGGAACGACTATCATGACTGACCTGAGAGGAAATATCGATCTGCAAAGAGTACCAGTATAAGCGTTTAGCTCGCTGGACCTCTCTGTCGAAGGATTTTCTGGCTGTAACGTACTTTGACTTTTTCTGACGACCTTGGATTGGTACCTTTTGCTCTGAGCCATTGTTTCTCCGCGTCCCGCATATTGGACCAAAGAACTGATAGTTTATCGTTCCACCATGGTTTTCCAGACTTTCTCTTTCTATTACAATAACCAGAACTGTTGACGATTTTAACCCTTTTGAATGGAATGCTTTTATGCATCGAGTCTTTAACAAGCTCACACCATTCCCCATACAACAAGTCAATATCGCTTTGCGTTTGTGAACATGCCTCAAGTCTGTCTATAATCGAATTCAACATCGGTAATACATCGTCACTACATATGAACTCACTTGACACTTTATTCAGTTCGAACTTATCGAACTCTCTGCATCGAAAATCGTCTTTAGCGAAAGTTTGTTGTAAATTGTCTTCGAAAGTTATTACCCATCGAAGCATGGAATGGTCCGGCAGCCGCGCCATACTATCGACGCCACTTTCGATCTGAGAAAGTTTATCTATCATTTATGTTACTGTTATAACAGAAAAATCAGTAAATTGTCTATATTCTCGTGTGGTATGATACAATAGTCTACTACTGAACGACCCCTTGTGGATACGGATGTAAAGTCATTTTTGGTACAATTCCGCCCATTCAAAATACACAAATTCGTATTCACAAGAAAATCAATCAGTAGTTCACCGTAAGCGTTTACCGTATAGTCTATAACGTTACGCTCACACAACGAGTCTACTCCGACAATATGGTCCTCTCTATCGCCACACCTACTGTTAAAATCGCCACAGAGGAAGACGAGTCCCTCATTCTGGAGTTCATAAATGTCAATAAGGAGCTGGTCGAAAAAGGAGTTCACGTCAAACTGTCTTCAAGAATTCTCAGGTGGGAGGTAGCAAACGCACGCCAGGAGAGTAACGTGCTCCCGTTTGTGTGTAAGTCTAAACCATAGTAAACCTTCGTGATCGGTTCGTTCTATAGAAGCACTAAACGTTTCGAGAACGGAGTTTTTAATGAAGAACCCAACGCCCCCTGATCCGCTTCGCACCCTTTTATTTATAATTTGACTATTGTGACCGAACCAAGTATAGTTATCTAACATTAATACGTCATTTCGCAAAAGATGATTTTCTGCTACACCTAAAATGTCTAAATTCTCATTTATAACACATTCCGCACGAGAAATATAATTGTCTGATTTTGAGTCACTGCTCCATCCACGCACATTCCAACGATTGTATGTTTATTTAAAAACAACATTTAGATGTAGTGCAGTGTTTTTTTTTTTGGTTTTTTTTGTTTGTTTGTTTGTTTGTGTTTTTTTTTTGTTTTTGTTTTTGTTTTTTTGCTATTTAGCGTATTAAATCTTAAGTTACACATAATTACTCGCCCATTTACGACATAGGCACAATCTCGTTGTGACGGATTTTTTCTTCAGTTCTTCATACACCATAACTCTATTTGGGGATATATAGGAGTCAGCTTGTTGGTCGGTCGGTCGGTTGGTTGTTTGTTTGGTTGGTTGGGTGGTTGATTGGTTGGTTGGTCCGTCTTAAGCTTTTTCCTCAGCCATTAGGGTCAATATGAAGTAGAAATATGTATGTCGTATTCCATTCCTTTTTTACAGAGTTATGGCCCTTTGATGGACATTATTGTCCGCTTATTTCCTCGGCAACTACTCTATGAATTTGATTCAAACTTCTCAGGTAGACTCAGTATCAAGCAGAAGTGAGCATATTTTATCTATTAATAGTTCATTGACTTTTCAAAGTCATCGCTCTTTGATGAAAGTTGTCGCCCTCTCTTGACAGATTAATTAGTCAGCAACAGCTGATTGAATTCGTCAACCACATAAAATAGACACATAATTCCTGTTTATGTCACGACATGCTATTGATACAAACTTTATAGATAAACTCGGCCTCAACTAGACCATTGTTCAAATTGCAGACTTTCTTTCCTGTAACACGGATCAGTGCCGGTGGTATAAATCACTGTCAGTGAAAGATCTAGTTTTCCCAACATTTCGTTTCGTTTGCAATTTTATTGATCAAATCATCTTATAGTGCTTTTTCTATCATTGTTCTTTTAGCATTTATGAAGTGTCAAAATAGTTTGGTTGCAAATTTTTAAATTGATACAAAATTTGTGAAGAGTACTTGGAGAATTTTAAGCATAAAACATAAGAAAGGATAAGCCATTTTTTCAATTCTTTAGGTTTAAATACATGTATTTTATCAGTCTATTTAATAATTTAAAATATTTAAGGACTTATAAGACAAGAAGAAAATACAGATTCCTTAGAATCAATTAAGTTGCCGGTAAGTTATATATTATCTTTTTTATTCAAAATAGAGCTTCTATCTTCACTTTCATCGTTATTTTAATGTCTAACCCATAACCATGTAATAGTGCCTTAAAAAAAGAACTAAGTAATATATTGTGGGAAATGAAGAAAATGTTGATAAATATCATTTTCGTCTTTTGTTATTTGTTTTTCTATCTACCTGATATGAAATTCAACGCTTTGCCATATTTAAAATGTCGTCTGTGACTCCTTCAGATTTGGACCAGTCTAAAATTGTGTCGTTTGGTGATGGGCCAACTATGCAATTTTAGTCAGTTCAATTAAGGTCACAACCTGGGAATTTAGGAAAGTGTTGACAACAATCAAAGTGTTCACCTGTTAAGCGTAAAAAATATCGTAAGTCACGGCATTTTATTTAAAAAAAGATATTTAATCTATTTTATCAATTTCTTTTTACATAATTCATATAGTGCGGATTCATAGATTGGGTGATTAATTTTTTAGGTTCATACCTCCATGAAAACAAAAAATATTCTCTCCATTTCTTACAATTTAATAGCATCGAGCGAAAAAAGCAAAAACTTTACAAATTTTTATACTTTTTTGCATGGGACTATTTTGTGCGGAAGCATACAAAATCGATGCGTGCTCAAAATTTTGTTCATGGAGTTTTGAATTTTTTATTTTTTTCGACCAATCAGAACGCTCATTTTTGATAGACGAAACTAAAAATTAGATTATAAAATTATAATTTCCCAGAATAATTAAAAGTTTGCTTTTACTGTACAGTACCATTCTGGCAAGGCCGGATTTCTCCTAGTTAACAGACCTACCAAGGAAACATCCAACCAACTGTGGTCTCTAATAACTGAACATAATGTCCGAACTATCGTCACTATATCGGCACCATCCGGAGATGAGGTTTGATGATTACATTTCTTATATCTTCTTTATAGGCCTATTTCAACCCATAGCCAAACTGTAAAATTGTTTGACTGATCCAAATTGAAAGGAATTGCAGACGACAATTAAACTTGTATGGAATTTTAGATTTTTTTTCAACTTTCTATCTAGAAACAAGATTGCTTGTTGCAAGTAATTTATTCATTTTACTCAATGTTTTCCCAAATGTTGTTCTTTAGGGGCGCCAAAAAGTGACATTGTATGGGACTGGATTAATTCTTCTTTAGTCGATCTCACCCCCTAATTGAGATATACAATCAATCTTCAGCCGAGTATTTGGTGGCTTTAGCTGTATCTTAATCCAACCCTGTCCTATTTTGCAAAATCTTGATACTGTCCGAATTCTAAGTATTTGCAGAGAACCATTCAAGTTAAAAAATAACCATTCACTAGGGTAGTGAATTTGTGACAAAAAGAAGAAATTGCATTTGACAAGTAGTTTCTTCTTTTTCTACAATATTTTCTCAATTATATATTCACAGGGGCGTAAAAACCAGGTATTGAATAGGAAAGAATTAAAACTAGTCTATGACCATAGATGAGTGAGGTGAAATTGCTGCCTTTTACAATATGTTTACTGCATACATATAAATCCTGTCGCAGCATATATGCAGAGACACGAAGATCATCTGGTTGCTAACGAATTTCAATATTTTATAAAGAGTCTTGATCCTTTCAATTAACCTTCGCGCTGTTTCAGACTATCAATATAATGATTTAGGAAAACATTGTGGAAAAATTCAGAAATGTCTTGTACCAACCAACTTTAACATTTCCCCAAAGTAGTCTCCCCTTAAAAGACCCCTGGCCTGAAAATAAATTAATAATTAGATAACTGAATTTCGTGAACTTGAAAATGTCGTCTGCTACTTCTTCAATTGGACCAGTGTGAAATGTTGTCGTCTTGATATGGATTAAACTAGGAAAGGGGCTTTCCTTGTTCTTCTCTTAAAAATGATCTGTTATGTTGAAAACAACCTAAATCCACAATTTATGACGTTGGAAGTCCTACGTTTTGATGACATCGAATTTTTCTGATTATTGCTACGGAAAACACTCGAAAATGGAGAGATTGATTGCAACAAGCACTTTTTTTATAATCCAAACTATTTTCTACCAAAAGAAACTGTAGACGGACAGGCAGACAGAGAGTTATTAAAGTAATTTCAGATGCATTTTACTAATAATTGAAAGAAACCAATGCACCTTTCTTAGGACAAAGTATGTTTCTATATTGAAGACGGTGAAGACATTGTAAAGAATTAAAGAAAATTCAAAATAATTTATATAATATTTCATTATTATTTTCATTATCACTATATCTTTCTTCATTATCACCTTTATAAGTATGTAATGCTATAAACTGATATTTCAATTTGAAGAAAAACTCTTGTTTTAAACAGAATAACTCGAGAACAGTGTTGGAGGTTCATAATTCGGACGTTGAAATTGTTGACGAGCACGTAACTGAACATTTTATCGAAGAAACATTCAGAATTCCACAGAAGAACGAGGTAAATGTTGTACGGTGTTGTCAACAATTAGAAAAAGCTTTCTGTCTTCTTTTTGTCTTCTTTTTTATCCTCATGTTTTGAGTACATTGAAATTGATTAATTGATTGATTGATTGATTGATTGGTTGATTGAACGGGATTTAACGCCGTTTTAACAGTTTTTCAGTCATATCTCGGCGGTTGGAGCACCTGACAATGGAATTCTGGTATTTCTCACACCAGTACTACCACTACATCCTTTCCTAGCCTCCAGCTATTATCCCACTTATCCACCCATTGGTAATAGACAAATGTCGGAAAGAATATGTGCCGCCGCCGGGGATCGAACCCATTGATTGAAGATTAGGAGTCTGACGCGCTACCGATTGCGCTATGACGGCGGCTCAGATGATTGCATTGAGAATATACGGAGCTTGGCATTTAAAATCAGGAAATGACTTCAAACCTCTTCTGAACCAGTGTCATGACACGACGGGACCAAGGCAATAATGCTTACAGTTGTGTTTCTAGCCTATAGCAAAGTGGGAGAGGGTTGTCAAGGAAATAAGGTTATTTAGAAAATTATTTTGTACTAAAGTGATGAAGTACAAGAAACCAAGACAGGAAGAGCCGTAGATGATGAGGCCTACTTAACCTAGTCACTAGAAATTTACTCTGAAAGCAATAGTAACACCATGCATAAAAGACTAGATCCTGTTACAAAAAAGCTTGAATATTTTTTTAAATAAAAGCTAATAATGTGGATTGCAGCTGTCAACCAAAATTCGAAAGCCAATCAAATCATTCGCTTCGTCAGGAAGAGAAGTTTGATCTCCGACATGTGAAGCATTTTTGTTGGTTAGGCGACTTAAACCACGTAACAACAACTTATTCAACCTGTATTTACGACATTAAGGTCGAACACCAACGGTTGGCTTCTTTGTTTGATGCTCTTGGTAAGATATTATGCAACCCCATGGCGTTTTTTCAGTCATAAGGACTTTTGGGGGTGGGCAGGCTGGCCAGCGATCTATCAAGTGCGTATTATACTTTAATTTGTGCTGCCAAATCCTCCTGTCATCGTGTCACCGACATCCGAAGTTATATATGTAGGAACATTACTTTTATGAATGATTTGATTATCATCGTTGTGATAAAAGTAAGCTAAAAGAACCTAGTCGAACCTTCTAAATGAACAAAAATTTAACTAACATTTCAACCTACTTAATGGCGAAATATGGGTGTAAAGAGGAAAGTGGTGTTGAGAGCTTTTACTACTTGTAAGCTGTGTTTTTTGTTTTTTTTTTTTTTTTTTTTGTGTGTGATTTCAGGAGGATGAAGAACATTGTACGTTTGATATGACATTTTTCGATTTGAAAATTTGGGATGTAGAAACTAGCCTACCAACCAGTATCAGCAGCGCATTACAGTGTTTAGATGCTATCAGAGCCTGGCAACATGAAATTAGTGACACTCATCCCATCCTTGTTATATGTAGGTAGGTGGATTGATTGCTATTGATCTGGCGTCCTATACCTTTTATTTCATTATGTTTCTTAATTGGGTGTTCTAATGCGAACTCATCAACTTTTCCCAGTAAGTCATGAATAACCAAAGTGAATAAAATATGATGTCTACCTATTTCCAGAATCTTAGTACTAGTATACGGTTTCTTGCTGGGATATATGACGATTTATTCTCGGCTGGAGAAAATGTCACCCAAGCTGCAGGCGTAGGTTGACATCGTTTTCTCCAGCCGGCAATAAATCGTCACATATCCCGACAAGAATCGCAATAAATCGCATGATGAATTCATTATACTACAAATTTTGAAATTAATTTTTTATAGCGTTACTCACATAGGGCTTTCATAGGGCATCAATTTAAACCGAAGTACTCATACACCCTAAGGCGCCGCTTATTAGGGCATGCGGCCTTCAAATAGTTGACGTACCGCTGGCTCCAGCCTCTGACGCCGATGGCCACATTTATTAACTCAACTGGTAATTTTAACGGCCTTATTTTGGCAAACCAAGAAAACTGCTTCACATAAATGTTCGTAAGTTGTAGCAGTTAAAAGTTCACTTCTGTCCAAATGAATGATTTGATTGGTCGATTGTCTCTTTGAAGGGCAGACGCGATTTGTCAATTGCGATTGACGGTGAGCTTGACCAGTTCGTCAAAAGTGCCAAACTTATAGTAGTCCTATATATTTCTCTTTGACTAGAAACATTCCTAACGTTAGACTAGTGGGTAAAGATGATATTATCGAATATGCAATATTAATAGGTTCAAGTTTACAATACGCCTAGGGCTGGTCTGTTCATTATTTTGTGTGCTTGATTGTCAACGATATAGCCTATTGTGTAGTGGCAATATTGTCGATTCTTTCAAACTAATGAGTACTAGTCTAAGAATCTATTTCTAATTTCAGACATATATCAATCTGATAGATGATAGAGATGATATTGTCGAATATGAGTACATGTACTTTTGTAATAATTTATTTTTCATTCAAAAGACAATACTCTTCGTGTTGCTCTATTTCATATCATTTTGTATGAGTTTGAACTGTGAGCTGAACCAGTTAGTACTGACGATCATGTCAGAATCTGTCAAACTAATGTGTTCTAATTGTATCATCTATTTCACATTCCAGAGACGATTTTCCTATTTCACATTCCAGAGACCATAGTCCTAGTGCTATGAGTGAGATTGCTCGATGCACTGCACCAGCAGATATTGTTAAAATTCAGAATTCTATCAAATTATTCAGTTGCATTTCTTATTCCAGAGACAATATTTCTAGTGATCGTTTAACCTGTATCCCACTGAATGAGATTAGCCGGTGTACTGCACCAGCGGATAGAGTTAATCTTCTGGCTTCTTTCAAATTATTTAGTTGCATTTCTCATTCCAGAGACAATATTCCTAGTGCTCGTTTAATCTGGATTCCGTAAATGAGATTGACCGGTGTACTGCACTAGCGGATATTGTTAAAATTCAGAATTCTGTCAAATTATTCAGCTGCATTTCTTATTCCAGAGAAAATATTCCTAGTGCTGGTTTAACCTATATCCCACTAAATATTATTGATTGGTGAACTGCTAGAGCGGACCGAGTTAAAATTCAGGATTCTGTTAAGTTATTGAGTTGCATTTCTCATTTCAGAGACAATATTCCTAGTGCTGGTTTAATCTGTATCTTGCTAAATGAGATTGACCGGTGCACAGGACCACTGGGTAGAGTTAATATTGTGGAATCTGTCAAATTGATGAGGGCGTGTAACCCTAATATTGCCGCCCGTATTGTAAGTAAAAAAGTGAGATGGGATAATCTACTTCAAATCTTAGCTATTCTGGCTATGCTTGGCAGAAGACAAATATTGATATCCTTCCTACAAAGAATTGTTAATATGCGGAATATTTTTAATTTGACGTCTTCTAAATGAGTTCGCGCAAACCTCAGGAACTTTTTCAAATTAACATGTAGATGATTTTGAGCAACAAATGTATTATTGTTCAGTCTGCCCAAATTTTAAGATATTTGTAAATTCAAAAATTTCTGACTGACTAAACCTTTTTTTATCTCATTATATCTGATAGAGAATAATTCGACACTGAAGTATGAAATACGTTGACAATAAACCAATATTTGTAAATTCAAAAATTTCTGACTAACTAAACTTTTTTTTTTTTTTTGTCTAATTATATGTGATAGAGAAAAATAATTCGACACTGAAGTATTAAATACGAGGACAAAAAAACCAATATTTGTAAATTCAAAACTTTCTGACTAACTAAACTTTTTTGTTGTTGTTGTTGTTGTTGTTGTTGTTGTTGTTTCACTATAACTGATAGAGAATGATTCGACACTGAAGTATGAAATGCATGGACAATAAATCCAATATTTGTAAATTCAACAATTTCTGACTAACTAACTTTTTTTTCTCATTATATCTAAACGAGAATAATTCGACATTGAAGTATGAAATACATGGACAATAAATGCAACATTTAGTATGTATCGTAATTATCAAAAAGAACTACACGTATTTTAGATAGTTTTTACATGCTGTATGTGTTTTATTTCAGACTCATTACAAGTATATCTATGAAGTTCTTACTGGAGTTTATACAAAAACTACTTCACTGTGAACGAGTTTCCTGTTATATTTTCCGTGGGTTGTTGAGATTGATTATCTTTTATCATCGAGACAAATACATTTACTGCAGTGATGAATTCTATTTCTTGTGATAAGAAGATCAATGATTCTTATGAGGGAATACTGTATATAATTTCGTAATAAATGTATAGAATAATGGGTATGCTATATGTTTATGTCTATAATGCAGTTCGTGGTGTATATCCTTTTCTAATTGACCAATCATATAGTCAGTCGACCCATGAAATCAGTCATTTAGACAAGAAGTAAGTTTTGAACTCCAACATTGGCCGCCATTTTTGGAATACGTTTTGAACTCCAACATTGGCCACCATTTTTTCTAAGCTTTTTGTTGATTTGGTTACTTAAACGCCGTAGCTACAGCTTATTCAAGCTGTATACAGTTATGACGTTTATGTCGCCAACCATCCATACTACTTTTTGTTACATGCTACTGACCATAAATTTGCAAAATAATGCCGTTATATTTCGAAGCGGAACTTCCTGTTGGATTTAATGAACGGGGCCAACGTAGTAAGTGGGCTGGGCCAGTGATTTGTCAATTATGGCTTTTAAAAGAGGATCATCTCAGGAACGTTCCCGGAAAATGTCTTTGACAGCCATTGATAGCGCCTCACTTAGACTAGTATGCTCTATTAAAAGTCTAGTCAGCGGAGGAAGGCCTGTACTCGTAATGAGAGGGTCCCGTGTTTGCAACACATCCGGAGCATTCTAGTTTTCTGAACAAATAGTAAAATGATACTCGTATTTTATAATTTGGGTTCACTTTAATCAAACGGATTTAGAAATAAGGGAGGTACAAATAACTTTAGTGCTTAATATTTGAAGGAGTTTCTTCCCCTGAATCTTGGAAATGTGCACTGTATTTCATTTGAAACATATTACCGGGAACATTCGGAAACACCATGAAATATATGGATAAGTAAGATTCAGCGCTGATAGAGAGATGTCAAAAATAACCATATTAAAAAAAAATACAACTCTTATTTGTGTTAATCTACCAAAAGTTGAAAAATATCCGACTGCATTTGGACTGCATTCCGGATTGGAAGTGTTCGAGGTTGATCTCAATTTTGCATGACATGTAACACACAAGAAAAGATAAATCCTTCGATCTCTACAAGGGTTGTGTATGAAATCATAAGGTCATGAGATCATTCAGGTGCCATTCGCAAACAACTGTCCGATCACGACTGTGAATCAAAAAATCGATTGAACAATCAAATCATACATTAGACCGGAAGTGAACTTTAACCTCCAACATTGGACGACATAAATGTTAAATATTTTTGTCGGTTTGGAGACTGAAGCGGCGTAAAAACAGCTTATTAGTTAGGATGTTCAAGTCGCCAGTCAAATATATTAGCATACTAGCCGCTTTTAAATATCTAAGTGGAAGTTCTAGCGGAGTTAGTAGGCGTTGCCAGGGAGTCAGTGGGTGGAGCCAAGATTTCAGCGTCAATTGATTTGTGACCCGTCAATCGAAAAGGAACCAACAGGTTACTACGTAAAACAAATGGTTGAAAAACAGATCAGTAAACCAAGACTGGTGTTTCAATAGATAAAATATTGTATGGTGAAATTGAAAGTTTGACAAGAAAATCTGTCAAATATAAAGGGTCTCTACGCATTTCCCAGGTGGTAACATAGAGTCATGAATGTGCTTTGGTATTCAAAAATATTCATCATGTTTTAACACGGGACCTGTGAAATCTACTTTTTTCAAGGCAGAAATTCGAAAAAGGTTGAAAAATTAAGCCTGCATGATTCGTTCAGTTCGACCAGGAATGTAAATATGCGCAGACTGAATATGTTACTCACCCGGATCTTCAACCTTATGGCAACTTTGATCTCGATAAGTGAGATTGACCTTTTCGGATGACCTTGACCTAGGTTTCAATGAGGGACACCACTATGCCAAAATTTGATGTGAGCACTTTACCTTGAAAGGTTCTGAAACACCAAGTAGAGAACTAGTTCGCAGATTACGTTTTGGAAAGACAGACGGACACTAGTGAGCATAATATCCCTTCTATCTTTAACCCTTGTCTTACCACCCAAGCCTAAAACTAGATGGAGTGATAACGTACTTAAAACGAGATGTACGTACCACAAGGTAATTGTCTTGCATCAAGCATAAATAAGATAAGTAACTTGTTTAAAGACTAACTGCATTTACGTTAATGAAACTGACCGATCCGTATGTAAAGCGTCTACCAGGTGCCCCAAGAGAACCAACTCGTACCCACTTCGCCTTTCATGCAGGTTTTAAGAAAATATTACTACATTCTAACTATGCTTCTGCCTTGTTACACAGTTTTACTAAGTCCATCCTGCCAGTAGTATAATCAGGGTACCAGATGGTCCTTAGGGCTAAAGTTCAGCAAATCTTGTATTAAGTAACCACTCATAGGACGACCAAAAAGTGGTCGCTTAAGAAAATTGTGAAATATATCAAGGATTGATTCTATTGCATACATAAGTCATAAAATAATTCTAGCTAGATTTTAATCCTTTGTAGTTGGAACTCATTTGAATCACTGAGACGATTCTAATGAGTTCCAAAACAACATTAGATTTATTACTAATTTGCTTTTAGCAAATACGACCACTTCTTATGCCAGCTTTTAGTTTTGAAAGGGGGGGGGTTGAAAGTGGTCGCTTAATAGAGGTGGTAGCTTGAGCAAGTTTGGCTGTATTCTTATTCCAGGAAAGATTCTTAGATCGGTAGTGCTGTTTTTCCAAAAAGAAACTGTGACCGCTTCGGCAAGAAAAAGCATATTCTCAAAGTTTCATTAGATTCTCATTTGAGTAAGAAAAGATTTATAATCTCAGGCCGTGATGATTATAAACACAGGTGACCAACGATGGCTGAAATGATTATAAACACAGGTGACCAACGATGGCCGAAATGATTATTAACACGGGTGAAGAACGACGGCCGAAATGATTATAAACACAGGTGACCAACGATGGCTGAAATGATTATAAACACTGGTGACCAACGATGGCCGAAATGATTATTAACACAGGTGAACAACGACGGCCGAAATGATTATAAACACAGGTGAACAACGATGGCCGAAATGATTATAAACACAGGTGAACAACCTGTTACAAGCAATTTCTTCATTAACCACAATGTTTCGAACCAAAAAGAAAAATAGATATCCAAAATTTCATCAACTAAAAGTTGTCGTTTGCAACATCTTTAAATTAGAACCAAATTACTGAGGGTCTAAAATTTTGTCGTCTGTTAATGGGTGAAGCGACAATTAACGAATCCCTGCGACAACCACAGAAGATTGACTTTGGTATCAATGACATTATTTTGCAAGATATATTACCAGGAACATAAAACTAACAATCTAAACGTCGTAACAACTTGAGTAAGCTGTTGTTATGATGTTTCTCCCTCGTTCGAAAAATGAATATCGTAGGCCAACACTGGACTTCCGGTATACATGGGTGATCTGTTTGGTCAATCGAGTTTTTTAGTGACAGGGTTGACACTTTAATTGGTTAACCCTTTCCCGTTTTTGGAATTTTAGACTAGTCCAAATTTAAAGAGGTTGCAGACGACAATGAAAACTGGATGCCATATGAAATGAAACCATCCTATGTAGTAGAAAATGTTGTGGAAAAAGGAGAAATTGATTGTTACAAGCAATTTCTTCTTTTCCACAATGTTTGCTCGAGTATAAAAGGAACAGGAACGTAAAATCCAGTATTTGAACGGGAAATGGTTAAGAGAATGCTTTTTTGTGGGGAGGTTTAAGGTTTAAACCTATTTATTTTTACATCGATTAGGGTATAGGTTAGATTGATCCCTCTCGATTCTGCTTCCTAGGGATTACACTAGTACTCGAGCTTATTATGTGGGCCTATAGCAGAAACAAATTTGATAGCCGCTCTCGGAAACCGAACTCGGGACTTCTTAATCGTGAAGCTAATGCTCTCAACCACGGTCAACATTTGATAGGTAGCTTAATACGTTCCATACGGTCCTTTACTGGGACTTTGGGATGAAACATGTTTGGACTATAAAGATGTAACTTGAAACATTTTGTAAATATTTGAAATTTTAATTCCTCCTTAAAATAATATCATAAAATATAGCATAGTATCCAAATTAGTATCCAAAATAATACAATCCTTAAATAGTACATTATAACCAAAAATATTCTACATATAAACTGCATTCACACGTAACATTATTATTTTATCTCTTGACGATGAACGTGTCGCCGGCACGATGACATTTTAGACTAGTCCAAATTCAAAGAAACTGCAGAATGGAATTTTAATTTTTTCGTTTTTTGGATAGAAAACATTGTGGAAAATGAAGAGATTGCTTGATACAAGCCATTTCTTCATTTTCCACAATGTTTTCCGAAGCCCTTTGCTTGGGGGCGTAAAAAGGAAGGATTGTGTGGGAATGGGTTAACGGCGTCATTTGTCAAAACTTATGTTCAGTAGCATACAACAAAAAAGTAAAACGGTTGGTTAAAGAATTAAACGTCGTAACTACAGCTAGAAGAAGCTGTAGTTACGACATTTAAATCTCAAAACCAACAAACAAGCTTAACATAAATTTTGGAGTTCAAAGTCCATTTCCGGTCTAATTGAATCGTTGATTGGTCAATAGATTTTTTGAATGACAGCAATGATCCATCAATTCACATAACAATACTAAGAAATTTGTTTACCGTATATTTCATAATAAACGCTCTAGAATTGACAGGGAGCTTCCGTCATTTTGAGGATTTTTTTATATGAAACATTATTCTGATGACTTTTTAGATAAAATAATCCTCAAATTAAAGAAAACCTCACTTTAAAGGTCATTTAAAGAAATTTGTGAACATGTACAAGTTGTCTTGATTCTTAAATTTTCTGAGTTAACCATATACCAAGAAATTTACGCCTCCCAAGAAAACGGCTTTGGAAAAATTATGTTCAAGGCAGAAATTGCTTATAACAAGCAATTTCTTTATTGTCTACTATATTTTTACCCTATTTGTTCAAGAATTTCAAAATTCCGTCAACTTCGAATAGTTGCCTGCAGCTTCTTTCCATTTTAACCCGTCTAAATTTTGTTTTGTGGGAAAGGGTTAACCAGTTACTAAGAAATCCTGCATTTTGACTGCAGTAATAAACTCTTGAAAACATGGAGGAAAGGATAAATTAGCAATTTATCCTTCACTCACAATGTTTTCTACTCTACATAATGTATTATTATTTTTTAATAATACCTATTTAGAATTATTGTCTGCAACCTCTTTCAATTAACTAATTCCCACACAATGATTCTTTTTCTTTTTGACACCACCACAGAAATACAATTTGGAAAAATTTATCTTTATATAGATCTTTCATTATTTAAGTTTTTATGTGGACAAATAGGCAGGACAGACACTAAATATCATTATCTACCAATGCTTTAAATTGGACCACTTTTAGCACATGTCCCTCATATCAAAGGGTTAGTGTAAAACCCCGTCAGTATATAGAAAATACAACTTGGTTATACTTTCTTGGCATAACGACTATACAATAAGAAATTAGTCATTGCCATGCTGAATAGAATCCTCCACAAAATTATATTTTAAAAAAATGGCCGAGAGCACAGAAAGCACTGATTTTGGGTTAATTTTTTAGAAATTTAATATAAACAATTCTGATTTTCAAGGAACAAGGATGAGATCTAGACAAAGATCAGCCTTAACATACATGCAGGCTGATTTTTATCTAGACTTCTTGTCCAAAAAGGGAATATTCCAGATTCAGCATGACAGTAGTATAAGGTCAATCAAATAGAATCAAATAAATGTTCAATAAAAGAGAGTCACAAAATAAAAATCAAATCCCACACTTATACAAATAAATGTCATTTGTTCATGTTTAATAATATCACAATATTGCACCAATATATTGCACTTATCACAGACACAGCTTTAAAAGGTCTCATATGTAACTTAAATTCTTTAATAGTTCTTGTAAACACATATCTGAAAAGCTACTGTCACCAATAACAATATGCAGTTCTTAAATAGTTCTTGAAAACACAGCCTCGAAATGCACAGTCAAAATGCCAAATCATTCATTCTTAAACAGATCTTGAAATGAAACAACTAAAAGAGATAAAATTCATTACAGTTACGTCTCATTTTCTTTTGCTGATTCTTGAACTGTTCTCAAAGATATTTCTTGATGGACAGTTACAACTATGAAACAAAATTCTTAGACATCATTATTTTGTTCTTTCTTTTAAATTGATGGATCGTCATGTGACCCTCAAAAGGCTGCTCTATGTAGATAAATTCATTATTGCAGAGTCCCACCTTTTGACGCCCCAAGAAAAAAATCTGAAAACATTAATGAAAATTAATAAATTGTTTGTTACAAATTTCTTCATCCATTTCCCAAAAGTTTTAAGATTTTAAAAAGTACATAAACTAAAAATTCCTTCTTAACCCTTTCCTGGATAAACCCTGGTTTTTACGTCACTGTGATTTTATACTTGAGAAAACATTGTGAAAAAAGGAGAAATTGCTTATAATAAGCAATTTCTCCTTTTCCCACAGTGTTTTCTACCACATAGGATGGTTTAGTTTTGAATTGCATCCAATTTTCATTGTCGTCTGCATCCTCTTTGAATTTGGACCAGTCTAAAATTTCAAAAACCAGGAAAGGGTTAAGTTTGAAATTTTATTATATAAATGTTGGAGGTCAACATTTATTTCCAGTCTAAATAAATGATTTGATTGGTCAACGGATTGTTTGATTGACATATTTGATCCATCAATTCTGGACTAGTTTTATCTACATTACATTGATTATCCCATTAAAGGATTCAGAACTGAACGCAGAGACCCAATGGCCAGACTAGGCTGCCTAGAATCAATATAATTATTTTACTTTTTTACATGGATTTTCATAGCACTGAATGTTTATTCTACTTTACTGTACATGAAATGGTTGCACTGTGCATTGTTAGTCTTTAATCTGTTCTAATCTTTAAATGTCATCTGAAAATAGAAGAAATAAAACCCCTTTATTGACAATGATAATGACAAATACACATAGTGTTCTAAATGATAAAAAAAAAGTGATAAATTGTCTAAATTGAAGAAGGCTGTAGACAATATTTCAAATTGTATGTGCATTTTGCCACAAGTTTTTTCTTTTGTATCAATTTTAAGGGGTACATATCAAAATAAGGGACTTTTAGTATTTATCAATATCATCCCTTCATTTGTCTAACCCATTCCAACACAACAAAATTTTAGACTGGTCTAAATTGAGAAATGAAGAAGATGACAATTTAAAGTTGGTGGACTTTAAGAAATGTTTCACTTTCAGGATAGTCACAAGCACTCTTCAATGTCCACAACCTTTTCAAAGTCCTTTTCCTTGAGGGGCGTAAAAAAAAAGGATTGTGTGGGAATGGGATAAGGTAGACAAGTTTTATCATTAAGCAGATATTTACTTTCCATCATCCCATCAACACCATGTAACCTTTTCCCACACGATACAATTTAAGACCAGCCGCAATTCAGTGAAGTTGTAGACGACAATTTAAAGTAATGACTTTTTTTTTCAACTATCAGATAGAAAACATTGTGGAAAATAAGGAAATTGTTACAAGCAATTTCTTCATTTTCCACAGTGTTTCCTCAATTTTTTTTCTTGAGGGGCGTCAAAAGGCGTCACTGTGTGGGAATGGGTTAACTTATACTACCCTTATAAAGCTGAGCAATGAACATACCCTGTTACAGAATACATGTACTGCATGGACTAAGAGGAGCCTGCACAATCATGATGGGCCACTTGCTATATGCTTGCTAACACATTTCTCAAGAATATGGTTACATTTTTCAAGATACTGAGTGCAAACTTTTATCTAGAACTTATATTTTGTTTGTTTATTTCTTTTAACCAATACCTGGCAACAATTTTTTAGGCTGGCCCAAAGTGGAAGAAGTTGCAGACAACAATTTCAAGTTGGTGGAATTTTGAATTTTTTTGGCTTTAGGGGTAGAAAATTGTGTAGGAATGAGTAAAGCTATTTGTTTTATAAAGATTGGAAAAAAATTCTTACAACTTCAATTAATTCGATCTTTATTCTGTTTTTTGGGTTCTATTAATAATTCTGGAATAATGATGATATACATGGACATAACACTTAACTTGGTCTCCAAAATCTCAGGGTTAATTTTGTCACAAGATAACTCTCACCTATCTTTAAGATAATTTACTTGTTTACTAATTAAATTCTCATCACAAATCACTGTCTTCCGTTGTTACCTCACTTTTCCCTGGCAACCATAGCTGGGTTTCCAAGTAACAAATATTTAAATACAAATTAAAGGTTATTGTTTAACAATGGCTTTGTTTTAGTCATGTGTTGACGGCTTGACCATTCATCCTAGAGACCAAAACTTTCAATGTTCTATAACAGAATACAAACCAATTACCATATAGAAAATATTTAGACTGGTCCAATTTTAAAGAAGTTGCAGGCAATAATAACAAGTTGATGAATTTCATAAATCTTTGTCATTTTTGGCGAAAAACATTGTGGACAATGAAGAAATAGCTTGTAACAATTTATTTCTTCATTTACCACAATTTTGTCCAAATCCTAGTCCTTGAGGGGCGTCAAAAAGCTGTATTGTGTGGGAATGGGATAAAAAACTGTTTGTTAACCTTTATCAAACCTGGAATATTCCTGTTTTTGCAGGAGTTATAGACTAAGATCAGCCTGCACATCTTAGTCTACACCACCTGTTTGTCTCTGTTAAAACAGTGTTGTTTAAGAGATAAAATTCAACAGAAATATTGACAAACAACTAGAGCTTCCATTGCTTGCAGTCCTTTGACTTTACCTCAAGTATAAAAAGCATTTTATTCAGCATGACAAGAGTTAATAAACCCTTGTCCTGCTTTAGGAAATTCCTTTAACCCTTTCCTGGTTTTTGAAATTTTAGACTGGTCCAAATTGAAAGAGGATGCAGGCGACAACGAAAATTGGATGCAATTCCAAAAAAAAAAAACCCTATCTGGTAGAAAACATTGCGGAAAAAGAAGAAATTGCTTGTGACAAGCAATTTCTTCTTTTTCCACAATTTTTTCTCAAGTACAAAATCACAGCAGCATAAAATCCCAGGTTTGAACAGGAAAGGGTTCATGCCTATCAAGATACATGTACCGTAGTGTGTAATCACTCGCTAATATCACTTACAAACTAGAAAAATGCCTATTTGAATTAACCTATTCCCACTCAGTGACGCTTGTAGACGCCCCAAAGAAAAACAATTGAGAAAACATTGTGTAAAATGAAGAAATTGCTTGTTACAAGCAATTCCTTCATTTTCCACAAAATTTATACACAGAAAGTTGAAAAAATCCGAAGTTTCGTCTGCAACTTCTTGAATTTGGACCAGTCTAAAGTTTTTCCCATCTGGTAATGGGTTAAGGTAATTTAGACAAAGTTACAGTGCAATTACACATATGTCCTGTATATGTCTATGACCTTTTTTAACCAAATCCTACAGAGTGACGCTTTTGAATGCAAGAAAAACAATTGAGAAAATATTGTGTAAAATGAAGAAATTGCTTGAATCAAGCAATTTCTTCATTTTTCACAATGTGTTCTACCTAGAAAGATGTGTGAGAATGGGTTAACACTACCTGTAAAAGCAACACATGTTGTATATAATTTAATTGTTAGTTTCGTCTATCAAAAACGAGCGATCTGATTGGTCGAAAAATTTAATTCATACCTCCATGAACAAAATTTTGAGTACGCAGCCATTTTGAATGCTTCCGCACAAAATAGTTCACTAAAAAAAGGTATCAAAATTTGTTAAGTTGTTGCATTTTTCGCTTGATGCTATTAAATTATAAGAAATGAAGATGATATTTTTTGTTTTCATGGAGGTATGAACCGAAAAACCTAATCACACACTGTATGAATCCGCTTCGCGTATTCATACAGTGTGATTAGGTTTTTCGGTTCATACCTCCATGAAAACAAAAAATATTCTCTTCATCTCTTAAATGATATATCAGAGTCATCTCCTGCCTTTCAATATGGACCAGTCTAATATTGTTGTGTTTTGTAGTGCAGAACCATGTTAGCTCCCTGATAATTAGCTTACCTATTTCAATTTTTTATGAAAGCCCTATGGTGCCTAGACTCCTGTCTTAGACGTAGATATCGCTGACTTTTGGCATATGAATGTCTTCGATATTGTTGTCAATGTAATAACTTCCCGATGTCGTACTCTCATCATCTTCCATATGTGTCGTATCTACTGACTCGTCAATAGTCATGTGGCCGCGAGTTGGAGGTTTTAGTCCGTTCTGAAATTTCTTGTACATTAATAAGTCTTGCACTACATTTTTCGACGGACTCATACCATTTGTATTAGTCATTGAGGTATTTTGAATAGAGTTTGATACTGGTGTATGATATCGTGATTGACTATATGGTGTAGGACTCGAAGTACTAAATCTTGATGGACTGACTGCATGATTGTAATGATTCTGTGTTTGTACTGGAGAGGTTGTTTTATACATGCTACTCTTCAATGGAGGAGGTCTTTCAGGTGGAATGTCCGTTGTTGAATCATGTCGACTGCGAGCTATAATTCTGGGAGGTTTAGCTGGACTGTGTGAATGTTTGTGTGGCGGTTGACCTCGACGACCATTCTGACTAACCATTTGTTGTAGTTGAGCAAGTCTTAAATCCCCTAAAAAGTAAATGGAAAAAAAACATTGGAACCATTTAACCCATTACCAGATGGCAAAACTTTAGACTGGTCCACTTTTATAGAAGTCTAAGATGAAAATTTCTATTTGATAAATTTAAAAACTCTGTCTTTTGGGGAAGAAAATATTGTGGATAATAAAGAAATTATTTGTAACAAGTAATTTCTTCATTATCCTAAATATTTCCCAAAATGATTTTCTTGAGGAGCGTAAAAAAGTGGTATTGTTTTGAAATGGTAAAATACAAAATTATTACATATTAAAAACAGATGAATGTGAAATGAGATCAAATCCAACTTATATCAATCAGGGTTGGTATTTCAAAAACATATGCATTTTAAACCATTACCAGATAGGATTTTGGACTGGTCAAAATTCAAAGTTATTGCAAATTAGAATTCTAATTGCATCAAAAATTGAAAATATGTGTCAAATGTTGATGAAAACAGTTTGAGAAAGAAGAAATTGCTTGTTACTATGTGCCTCAAAATAGCTAATTCAAAATGTAAATGATGGATTCTGCTAGAGTAACAACCTATTTTCATGGCGCTCCTGAGATGGTCTGTTTTTGTGATGCAGCAATTTATTTAGGAACTTGATTAACTATTTTTAGAAAACATTCTGTGTACAAGAGAAATGCCTGTAACAGAAATTACCTTTTCTTTAAAAATTCCTTATGTCTTAACCCATTCCAACTCAATCCCTCCTTTTTATGCCCCTCGAGAAAAAAGCTTTGGAAAACATTGTGAAAAATGAAGAAATTGCTTTTATCAAGCAATTTCTTCATTATCCACAATGTTTTCTATCCAAAAAGACGAAAAAATTCAAAATTCCATCAACTTGAAATTGTCGTCTGCAGCTTCTTTCAATTTGGACCAGTCTAAAATTTTGCTGTGTTGGAATGGGTTATAGTATTCTTCATCCTAGATCGACAACTTCTTGTCTTAAACCAAAGCAATTACTCCTTTATTTCCATAATGTTCTTATAATTATATAATTTGTCATAGTCAATAAACGAGGGAATGAGTCGTTTGGCAAAATTATAGACCTTCCCAAATTCAATGGTTTTACAGACGAAAATTCAATTTTGATTTTATTTGAAAAATAACCATTCAGTAGGGTTGAAAATATTGTGGAAAATGAGGAAATTGCTTGTTACAAGCAATTTCTTCTTTTTCTACAATAATTTCTTTATCATAAGTTCACATGGATAATAAAAACCAGGAATTGAACAGGAAAGGGTTAATATTACACAAATTTGAAATTTGAAATATACAAACACGAAGTAAGATATAATGTAGGTGAAAATATTAAACTTCAAAAGAATTAATAATTGCCTCAAATTTTACTTTAGAGTTTACGCCTATTTAATGTCCATCATTTTTCAAATTTTGTGTAGCAGACAGCTAAGAGCCAAATTTAGTACAAAATAATGTTTCAATATTATAAAACCCATTAGCAGAAGAGCCAAAAAGCTCAAATTACAGGAAAACAGATATTCTGTTGAAACCCAATATGCTATAATTAAAAAATTAATAACACCATTATGATGTATCAAAATTCTATAAATAACCCTTTTCATGCTAAACCCGGAATATTTCGGTTTTGGCAGGAGGTAAACACAAAGATCAGTCTGCACATAAGTGCAGTCTGATCTTAGTCTACACCTCCTGTTTGTCTTTTTCATGCCAGAGTTACTTTTGAAATTCAATTTCATAAGACATATTGATGATTGAACAACAAGTACTAACAGTGTTTTCATCCCTTTGACTTTAATGCCATTCCAAAATGGATTTATTCAGCATGACAAGAGTTTACAACCTGATGAAAGTTTGGAGTAAATCCTACTGAAATTTGGGTTTAACCCATTCCCGCACAATCACCCTTTTTGGTGCCTCCAAGAAAAAAACTTTGGAAAGCAATTTGAGGAAAATGAAGAAAATTAAATTGTTTGATATGAGCAATTACCGGTACATGTATTTCATTATCCACTATGTTTTCTACTCAAAAAGCAAAAGATTCTTAAAATTTCATCGACTAAAAATTAGCATCTGTTACATCTTTGAATTTGGATCAGTCTTACAATCTTGTTGTTTTGATGATGGGTAAACAATTCTACATTTAGTACTTACTCTGAAAGAGTTAAGAAAATATTCAAATTATGAATCTTATACCAAAATTGACATTTTGTTGAACCAATTAACCCACACATATCCCATATTTTTACATTCGTCAAAACAAAAAGTTTGCAAAAACAAAATGTGGACAAAGCAAAAATTGCTTGTTACATACTTAGCACTCTGTCTATTGTCCACTATGTTTGCTTCCCTAAAAGAAAGAGATTTCAAATTTCATTGACTTAGATTTATTGAATTTTGACCAGCTAAAAATTTTGTTGTCTGGTAATGGTTAATTATACTCAAAGAAAATGATCTTAATAACCATTGGTGATGCTGGCTAGTGGTAGGTATCATCAGAGAATTGATAGGTCACTACTGTCAACCAAAATATTGATTGACCAATCAAATCATTCAGTTAGACAGGAAGTGAGCTTTGAACTTCCAAACATGAATGTTAAATACTCTCATTGGATTGTCTACACGTAACATAAATATAGCTTATTCAAGCTGTAGTTAGGACTTTGCACTGTTTGTTTCTAACCATAAATTATCCAAACTAACATGTTTGATGTCTTAGTTTATTTGACTTGTGCGAGGACTCGCAAACCATCTGTCAATCATCTATTATATCAGACAGCAGGCTACAGAGTACTATAAGTATATTACGCTTATTTTGGGTATGTTGTACATAAAATTCAAAGATCAGCGCTTGTGATACCCGAATAAACTCACCTGTATCAGATACACTCCCACCAATACCACTGTCGTAAGTCAACGTATCAACAGACATGTCACTGTGGAGATCTTCTTGTTTCTTTGAGTCTTTCACATCATTTAGCTGTAACCAAGACATACCATAAACAAATTAGTGTTAATCATCATTTCTTTAAGACCTTGAATCTCACTTTACCCATAACAACATGAAATAATTTTAGACTAGTCTAAATTGAAAAATGTAGCAGACAATAATTCTAAGTTGGTGGAATTTTAAAAAATCTTTGCCTACTATAGGGCTGCAAATAATGGTTGAAATTGAATAAATTGCTTGTTACAAGTAATTCTCATTGTCCAACATGTTTTCCAAAGAAAATCTGAAATTACTTGTTATTAGTTAATCCTTCACTTTCCAGACAGTATTCTATCCAAAAAAGGTAAAATTCCATAAACTTAAAACTGTTGTCTGTAACTCCTTTGAATTCGAACCAGTTTAAATTTTTGTCATCAATGTATTGGTTTAGCTAAACATCAGCTATGACAGGTTGTAAGGGTACATTAAAAAACATTGGCAGTTTTGAATTCCCGTACCGCTAGAATTTGGTTATTTTCTCATTTAGCTAATGAAAATTTAAACTGGTTTCAAAAATGTGATTTAATTGACAAGTGATTAAATACTTCTCTAAAAAAGCACAGCATAGCTGGCTTCAGAAGACTTAATTATCACATTCCTATTCTAAAAGAGCCTGTGGCATTAACCCTTTCCAACATAACCCCACTTTTTACTTACTCTCAAGAAGAAAAGGTTTGGAAAACATTGTGATAAAAGAAGAAATTGCTTGTAACAAGCTATTCCTTTATTCCTACATTGTTTTCTACTCAAGAATAAGAAGATTTTTAAAATTTTGAGAACATGAAATTGTCACTCGTAACTTCTTTTATATTTGATGAACCCATTATACCACACAAAAAATTTAGACAGGTCCAATCAAAGATGTTGCAGACGAAAAATTTTAGTTGATGAAATTTCGGATTTTTTTTTTTTTTTTGGGGGGGGGGGTAGAAAAAATTGTTGAAAATGAAGAAATTGCTTGCAATAAGCAATTTCTTCATTTTCAACAATTTTTTTCCAAAGTCTTTTTTTTTTCTTTTGGGTGTACATTATCAGACAATGAAGCTTTTTGACCCCTTAGAAAAGAGGCCTCAGAATTTGAAAACATTGTGGATAATAAGTATTTGTTTTTACCCTAAAAGAAAACAAAAATCCAAAATATCATCAACTAAAATTCGTTTTCTGCAATATCTTTGAATATTTGACCAGTCTAAAAAAATTGTTTTGTAATAGGTAAAGAGAGAAAAGAATTTACTAATATAGAATTAACTAATTCAATGTTCTAACAATTGTATTTTCCCCTTTTATACACTGTCTGTTTATTAACAGGTATCATTTTGAACATTATTTTGTGAAATGTTTTGTGGCAGAAGATATTATTGTTTACTCACACATTGTAACATAATCGTCACATGATTGTTTCAAAAAGATACAATTCTTCAATGATTACCCTTTTCCATCATAGTAATTATAATACCTAGCCTATGCCCAGATAACTAAATTGTAGACTGATCCAAATTGAAAGGAGTTACTGGCAACAATTTTTCCACTTGATATAATTTTAGATCAGTCCAAATTCAAAGAAGTTGCAGACAACAACTTAAATTTGAGTTTGTGAAATCTTTGAAATCTTTGTTTTTTGTGGTAGAAAACATTGTGGATAATGAAGAAATTACATGTATCAAGCGATTACTTTATTTTCCAAAATGTTTTCCCATTCTATTTTCTTGAGAGGCATAATAAAGTGGGATGGTATGGGAATAGGTAAACCATTCCCACAGAATCCAGGTTATTGACGCCCCTAGAAAGAAAATTTAAGTGTTTGGTAAACATTCTAGACAATGAAAAAAATATTTGGTAATTAGGAAATCCCTTATAACAAGCAATTTCCTCATTTTCTACAATGCTATCTACTAAAAAAGATGAAAAAATTCAAAAATAATTTACCAGTATAGAAATTGTTGCCTGAACTTCGCTGAATTTGGACAAGTCTAGAAGTTTGTTTTCTCGGAAAGAGTAAATGAGATGACATACTATAATGGGGTATTAAAATGATTGATTCAAAGAAACCTCATCTTTTACAAATTTGAAATCATTCTTAATTAAATATCTACATGACATGTATTTCTGGGGGAAAAAAAGAGAGAAAATTCTGTGTGAATTCCCTCTCACAATAAAAAAAAACCTCAAAGAAGGATTTGAGATGAAACAAAAGAGGTGTTAATGAACCCGTTATTTTGGTTACATTGTTTTAATGAATGCATGTAACGGTGGCTAGTTGTCAATGGAAGATGGTTAAAATGATTAGATAGTTCTGGTTTTAGCACTGAGTCATCTCGAATTTATCCTTCATTAACCCTTTCCCACTCAGTGATGCTTTTTGACACCCCCAAGGAAAAAAACTTTGGAAAACATTGTGGAAAATTGTATTTCAAGCAATATCTTCATTTTCCACTATGTTTTCTACCCAGAGAGTTGAATTTGTCCCAAATTCCATAAACTTTAAATTGTTGTCATGCAATTTGAAACAAAACCATCTTATGTGGTAGAAAATATTGTGGAAAAAGGACAAATTGCTTGCTTCAAGCAATTTCTTCTTTTACCACAATGTTTTTTCATGTATAAAATCACAGTGACATAAAATACAGGGTTTGTATAGGAAAGAGTTAAGCTTCAAGCTATAAGACAGCACTGTTTACTGTTTATTCCAAGTTAAAACTGTATTGGCAAGATACATTGTAATCATATTTTTATTAAAGCATATAATTATAATATATCATCTATACCCTAAATTTCCAAGACAAGTCAGTTTGTTTTTATAAATACAAAGATCAAAATGAATAAATCATTTAACTTAACTTTACTCTGCATTTTATAAGATTCAAGAAAAGAGCTTTGAAAAATATTGTGGAAAATGATAAAATTGCTCGCCAGTCTAACTTTAAACCAATCCAAGATGGTAAAATTTCAGACTGGTCCAAATTCAAAGGAGATGCAGACAATCATTTTAAGTCGATGAAATTTTAAAAATCTTTTGGGGTAGAAATTACTGTGGTTAATGAAGAAATTGCTTGTGACAAGCAATTTCTTCATTTTCCACAATGTTACAAGCTATTTTCTTGAGAGGCATAAAACAGCAGGTTTATATGGGAATGGGTTAAATCATGTAGTCTGGTAATTGGTTCAGTGTTTATTTATGCAACATTCATTAATCAGTTAATTAAACAATAACAAACTCATCAAAGTATCTATAAACATATTTCTAAATACCTCGGTTTGACTGGTCCATGTTTTATTCTGGTTTTGTATCAAAGCCTGATGTAATCTTAGTGAGGTCAGTCTATGTAGCTGTACCGTATTCTGCAGAGGTGCGTCATTGGAGTCGATACTTTTCTCTCGTACATGAACTTCATCCTACAATAACAAAATATCATTGATTGTAAAGTATAACATAATCTGTAATAGTTTTAACCCATTACCACACAACAAAATTTAAGACTTCAAACATGTTGCAGATGACAAATGTGCTAAGATAGAATGTTCAACTTTTTAAAATTGTGTGGATAATGAATAAATTACTTGTAACAAGCAATTTCTTCATTTTTCTCAATGTTTTTAATTGGAAGCTTTTATTATGTTATTCTTTAAGACATTCCCACACACTGCTTTGCCCCCTAGAAAAAATCAAAGGACTGAAAGTCCTGAGAGCGGTTTTGCTGGTTTATCAGTAACCACGCTCAATAATGCGAGCATTTTTCATCATTATGAATGAGTAAATCATACACCTAAGTAGGAGGAGCAGCTGGTTGCTCGATAAGGATGTAGTGGTAGTACTGGTGTGTGAACTACCAGGAATCCATGGTTAGGAGCTCCAGCCTCCCCAATATAATTGAAATACTATTAATAGTTGTGTTAAACGCTATTCAATCAATCATAACCTATTTCTGTTTACCAAAATCGCTATTTTGAATTAATTGCAATGTTTTCTTCTTAAGTGTGTGAAAATTTGTGGTTGTGTGGTAAAAGGTTAAATGATAAAAGGTAAAGATATCAAAGCTAACATTCAATTTTATTGTAATTAAGCATATTATTATCACAATTGAAGTAGTTACATGTCCGTTTCAAAGATTTAGCCGAATTCGAGAGGTAAAAGGGGTTAAATAGGCGCCTATAACAGGGTTGTAACGTATTACATATACTGTGTATGCGGGGTGTAATTTTGCTCAGCCCTGCCAGGTCAATACACCAGCAGGCAGTTTACATGTATTCGCTAACTTCACTAACCACTGACCTAGATTCTATCTTGAAACGCGAGGAAATTATTTCTTTCATTTTGACAATTCATTAGACAATTTACCAAGGACATATTAAGTTTTAAACCATTTTCCTGGATATTCATGATTAAAAGAAGGCTGTTGGCATTCAGCAAGTAAGTTATTTTCTTCATCAGCGATGAAGCAAGATGGAGGCGATCACATTGATTTTCACTTCACGTTTATGAGCATGCGTGGAAATGAGCGGAAATGTGTGAGAACTTGTTTCCGGTGGATCCATTTGAAATACCATTTTTTTCTAAAAAAAAACGCTAAAAAGCTTCAGAAAACATTGTTGATAATGAAGAAATTGCTTGAAAAAACCAATTTCTTTATTATCCAAAATGGTTTTACCATAAAGACAGAGATTATTGAAATTTCACCATTTTGAATTGTCGTCTGCAACTTCTTTGATTTTTGACGAGTCTAAATTTTGCTGTGTGGGAATGGGTTAAAATTGATTTTACACTGATCAAACAATTAACCCATTCCCTCACAACCCCTCCTTTTTACGCCCCTCAAGGAAAAGGATTTGGAAAACATTCCGGGAAATGAAGAAATTGCTTGTATCAAGCAATTTCTTCATTATCCGCAATGTTTTCTATCCCAAAAGATGAAAAAATTAAAATTCCATCACTTTTAAATTGTCGTCTGCGGCTTCTTTCAATTAGGACCAGTTTAAAATGTTGTCGTTTGAGAAAGGGTTAAGATTCTTTATAACTCTATATATAGAAATCATAGAGTTTTGATCATTATAACCAACTATCATTACTCATACAATTCTAACCCATTTTATCATCTAAATGATCTATCTATTGCAAATCCTACTGAACAGATATAAACAGTACTACTACAAATTTGGCAATTTTCCCAGGGTTTTATGAAATTTAAGACTGATCAAAGATCTGACAATGATTGAAGTGTTAAGTTGCGAAATCTTGAAGCTCATTGTTTTATATAAAACCCCTCAATATATATCAGCAGAAGCGATCTTGATCATCAAAGTATTAGACAAAATATCTTTGCAAACCTGGGGGGTTTATCTTTTATATCTTGATTAATTAGTCCATCTTTTATCCAAAACTGGGCCTAAATGTAATTAATTCAATAAGAATCTTTTGTGTGACTTGTTTGCACATTTGTTCTAACATAATTATGAATTAAACTTGATTAAAGATTATAGATTGGCTACCCTGAACATTAACCCTTGCCATGCTGAATAAAACCCTATACAGGGTTGCATTTAAAGATCAAAGGAAAGAAAAAAATTGAATCCATAATTGTTGGTTAATATTTATCTTTTAAACAACTCTCACTTAACAGGGAAAAACAGATAATGTAGACATACGTGCAGGCTGAACTTAGTCTATACCTCCTGCCAAAACAGGAATATTCTGGGTTCAGCATGACAAGAGTTGAAAATTACCAGATGACAAACTTTTAGTCTAGTCCAAATTTGAAAGAAGTTGCAGGCAACAATTATTTAAATTTTTTTTTTTTTTTTTTTTTTTTTTTTTTGTGTGTGTGTGTGTGTAGAGGGATCCTTTCAGTGAACAAAAACAATGGAGAAAATGAAGAAATTCAAAGCTATTTTATGAGGGTTGTAAAAAGCAGGATTACATATGGGTTAAGGATTGATTTAAGGATTGTAATCCCAGCCAATATAATTCTTGTATGTCCAACTGACTGCATATCCTCTGTGTAAGGGCCATATCAAATGTTTCACAAAATAAAAGGTGCTGATATCATAGGCTATCTGATTTCAACAATTTATACCTTGATTATATTGCATCCTGGTACCATATTGGGCAACAGGAAAAACAGACAAAACTTGACTTGATTTTCTCTCCTGACCTTTTCTGGGTTCCATTCAACCAATTTCAGATGAAAGTTTTCTTCTTTCGACCATAAATTAGTATTCCACAAAAAATGTTTGGTCCCTTAATCATTGTCATACTGAGCTTGAAATAGTCCTGTTTTTTGCAGGAGGTATAGACAAAATATAAGGCTTGATATTAGTCTACATCAACTTTTTGGCTTTTTCAAGCCAGAGATCTGCCAAACCAACAAAAATGGTTAACAAAAATGGCAGCCAATGTTTGAGTTCAGAGCTTAGGACTGGGCTGAATAAATGATTTGATTGGTCGCTTTTTTTCGTTATTGACTGCTGCGATTGGTCAATTCATTATAAGGGCATCAAATTGATAAATTAGTGTCATCTAGTTACAAAAAACTTCTCCTTTTCCCTGAAATTTCCCATAACAACAATTCATGAGGGTGACAAAAAATAGGATTGTGTGGTAAAGGGTTAAAGAAGATTTTACATATTACTCTAATTTCAGTAAATGATAACTGAATGGTTATAAAGATAGCATTTTCTGTGGTTGTCATGCAATAGGTCAACGATGGTTACATAAAATATTCAAAATCAGTTTTTACCTTGTAAGTGATATATGAAAGTGATAGTATAGATGTTACCATAACAATCAAATTAACCATTTATGGTCATTATCAGCCAGTTGACACTCACTCTGATTACATGGTCTGTATATTACATTGTAACAAATTAACCCATTACCATACAATCTTGTTTTTGGATGCACTGTCCCCAAGATAAAATCTTTGAAGAGCATTTTTGAAAACAAAGTAGATGCTTGTGACAAGTGATTTCTTCAATAACGACAATATTTTCTACCCCAAATCGAAATATGTTTAAAATTTCATCAACTAGTTATCTGAAACTTCTTTGAATTAATAAAATCAGTAAAGTCTCTGATAATGGACTAAAATGCGGCTGTCAATTAAGGAATACATCAACCGATCAAATTTTTAATTCAATCAGCCCTGTACTGAGATTTAACCTCCGACATTTGCCGTCATTTGTGTGAAACAATTTTGTTGAGTTAAACATTGTAACTACAGCTTATTCAAGAACTAGCTACAAAGTTTATGTCTCAAACCAACTATACTACTTTTTTGTCCATAATTTTTGCAAAATAACGCCATGAAAAATCAAAGAGGAACTTTCTGTTATCACTAGGTATTTCAAGTTTTATTAAAAGTTTGAATGTACTTTTTTCTTTTCTGTCATTAGCCACACTATATTTTCTTACAGAAGTGATAACTTGCAACACCTGTGTGCATATATTTAAATACTATATCATTTACAATCTTGTTAGAATTATAAAATAAAGAAACAATTATTAGAAGGAGGTTATTCATCTTCAAATTTGATAACAATGATATAATGGAAAGAAAGGTTTATTTTCATTGTCTTAGAATTCAGATTAGGCAAAAATTACTTTCTCTTGATGAGGTTACAACACTCCGATGGGTGTAGTATAATACAGTACACAAGTTTCTCATTTAAGAGATGAAGAGAATATTTTTTGTTTTCATGGAGGTATGAACGGAAAAACCTAATCACACTGTATGAATACGCAAAGCGGATTCATACATTGTGTGATTAGGTTTTTCGGTTCATACCTCCATGAAAACAAAAAATATTATCTTCATTTCTTATAATTTAATAGCATTGAGTGAAAAAAATGAAATTTTTACAAATTTTGACACCTTTTTGTATGGAACTATTTTGTGCGGAAGCATACAAAATCACTGCGTGCTCAAAATTTTGTTCATGGTATTGTGAATTAATTTTTTCGACCAATCAGAACGCTCCTTTTTGATAGAAGAAACTAAAAATTAAATTATTCATGTTTTAAGCTGGTAACTGACTATTAATAGACATTCGCATGTAAAATGATGTGTATGTTTGGCATGCATTTGTTTATGTTTGATTGTTTAGATGTTTTTTTATGCTAGGAGGCTGTATGAGGGTGTGTTTATCCAGTACTACACAAGAACTCTTTAATGTGGTCTAAATTGGAAGGAGTTACAGACCACATTAAAGATAATGATATTTTAGATTTTTGGACTTCCTGGGTATAAAACATCGTGAAAAATTAAGAAATTGCTTGTCTCAAGTAATTTCTTCATTTTACTCTATGTGTTCCAAATTGTTTTTTCTTGAGGAGCGTCAAAAAGCGTAATTGAGTGAGAATGGGATAAACACCCCAGAGCAGTTGTATGTAAGCTTACTGTAAGCTTGTTCTTGCTGTGTCTAAAAAGTTGGTTCTGGTCAAGTTCATGATATTGAAATGATAGGATTATGTCAATGTTTGTATTGTATGTTGTATTCTGTGTACAGAGTGGAATTAATCAGGTAAATACGTTATCTGCCAATGGTACCAAAAATTACCTTATTTTTAGTTTTCATGACATATCAATTACGTCACAGGCTTCCGCTAGCAATACACTCATTATCGACATCACCTGAAGACCAACGACCTCACTCTATAAATTTCGATGTATCAAAGTAAAACACAGTGAAGATTTAACACAAAGAAAGAATATTTATCGTGTAAATGACATTAATAACTATTGGAAAATTAGATAATTTTTTTCTAATTCAAATTTTTGTGAAATTTTCTGTTCCAGAGCTGCTTTTAACCCATTCCCACACAATCACGCTTTTTGATGACCTTTAAGTACAAAGGCTTTGGAAAACATTGTGGAAAATGAAGAAATTACTTGTTACAAGCAATTTCTTCATTATCCACATTATTTTCTTCCCCAAAAGATAAAGAATTTTTAAACTTTCATCAGCTAAAAATTGTTGTCTGCCCCTTCTTACAAATTGGAAAAGTCTAAATTTTTGTCAAGTGGGAATGGGATAGTGCCAAAATAATATCTATCTTGAGTACATTATTTGAGGATAATTAATGAGTTTTTCAAAAAAAAATTTTTTCTAAGAATCCTTTATTTTGCATGTAACAGTTTAAGACTTAAATTCTTACTTGTTAAATTAATTAATATATAACACAAACACTCTACTTAACCATGTGCGGTGAAAATAGATTTAAATGACAAGAACGCCCTTAAATTAGTCATCACCTTTTAAACTGGTCAGTTTTTCAATTAATTTAAGGGGACAAAAGCATCAATTTTTATGGTCCACCCTAAATAATTTGAAACTGACCACTGTCAATGCCATCATTGGTGAAATATTTTACTGCACCCTTCTTGTCAAATTTTATTGCAATAGGGTCCATCCAAGACTTGATCTATGTCGAGTCTTGCTGTTTGAAACATAATACTGCAACTATAAAATGGGTCCTGCTATCATTTTTTATCCCATTCCCACGCAATCCCTCCGTTTTACTCCCCCTAAGAAAAAGGCTTTGGAAAACATTGTGAAAATGAAGAGATTGCTGGTATCAAGCAATTTCTTCATTATTCTCAATGTTTTCTATCCACAAAGACAAAAAAAATTAAATTCCATCAACTTGAAATAATCTGCAACTTCTTTCAATTTGGACCTTTCTAAAATTTTGTTGTGTTGGAATGGGGTAAGCAATAATTGTAAGATTAGTGAAAAAGGTTGTCTTCTTTTTAAATCAGTTAACCCATTCCCACACAGTGACACTTTTGGACGCCTCTCAAGAAAATCAACAGAGAAAACATTGTGTAAAATGGAGAAATTGCTTATTAAAAGCAATTTCTTCATTTTACACAATATTTTCTGCCAAGAAAGTTGAAAAAATCTAAAATTTCATAAACTTTAAAACATTGTATGCAACTCCTTTCAATTTTGACCAGTCTAAATTATTCTTGTGTGTTAATGGTTTAAGCCTGCTATGCTTAAATGATGCAAAGAATATTGCTAGTTATGCAAGTTTTTTTTATCACTGAGTATATTTGATTCACTTCCATAATATATTTTACATAATATTTTAACCCTTGTCATGCTTTGGCATGAGGCATAGACAAAAATAAGCCTGCACTGATCCTAGTCTACACTACCTGCCTGTCCTTTTTAAACCAGATTTTTTCATAAGATCAATTTTCAAACTAAATATTGAGCCTGGCAAAAAGTCTGTACAGTGCCATCAGCCCTTTGATTTGAATGCATTTCTGACCAAGGAATTTATTCAGCATGTCAAGGGTTAAAAATATAACCCATTACCACACAACCCCATATTTTAACCTGTCAAAACAATTTCTCCTTCTATAACATTTTTTTCTATCCTACGTGGTACTTTTTTTTTCATTTTTAAAGTATTGTCTACATCATTTACTTTCAATTTGAACCAATCCAAAATTTTGTCATCTGGGAACAGGTATAAATATATGCCTCTATGAAAGTTTGCAATCAACAATATTACAGCAAAAATCTTCTCCTTTTAAAGAAATCAAGAGATGAAAAGACGTTTGAAACCATGAAATTCTATTGACATTAAAAGAGACAGCATGTTTTTATACTAACTTTAGTAATGAGCCTTGAAATATCAGTTTAGAATCTTTTCCAAATCAAATTTCAATTATAGAATAATAAAATTTGAAGACATCTTTCACCCTCATTTCAAAGCTATCATAATTTTGTCATTAAGGTTAGATCATACTGCACACTTCATTTATTGAAATCTATGAATTGGTATCAGCTTATCTAATGCTTAAAAGTTAACTCTTTCCTGCTTTTTTTAGCTTGGCTGTTTTCGGAGTATTGTCATCACCTAAGCGTCGTTCACGTCAGCGTTTGCATTGGCGTGACAAACTTTAACCTTGGTCATATCTCTGTTGTTATTGAAGATATCCTCATGAAACTTGGCATGTGTATTGACTATCACAGGAGCTATTTAAACTATCAAGGGGGATAACTCTAAAAGCATTTTTGTAAGAGTTATGCACCTTTTTCGACTTAAAATTTTTGCATTATCCAGCACTTACAGCCGAGCTTTTGCACCCGTGGGCCGTGCTCTTGTTTTAGACTGGTCAAACTGAAAGAGGTTACAGATCACAACAAAAATAGTTTTTCAAAGAGTTTCATGTGCAGAAATGATTTAACACATTTTGAGGTTTGAAATGTTTGCAACTTCTTTCAATTTGGGCAAGTCTAAGATTTTTTTGTCAGGTAATGGATTAAATAAGAGATCTTGCTCTTACTATAGTTCCATACAAAACCACCATTCATAATTTATCCTACATTGACTTATTACCAGACGACTTAAGTTTAGACTGGCAGAAATTAAAAGGAGTTGCAGATGACAATTTAAAGTTTATGAAATTTCAGGCTTTTTCAACTTTCTGGATAGAAAACATTTAGTCAAATGAAGAAATGTTTGTTACAAGCAACTTCTTCATTTAACACTATGTTTTCCCAATTGTTTTTCTTGAGGGGCATCAAAAATTAAGTCACTGTGTGGGAATGGGTTAAATTAATTTCAAAATTTTATTGTCATAGAAAACAGAGACATACTATTGCAAGGCCTATTAACAACTTGGTCTAGCAGACATTTGGTCCTTTTATATGGGAAATCAGAGAGACGTTTCTTTAGATGATGTGGTTAAATTCTCATTCCCACTCAATCCCTCATATTCACGCCTCTCAACAAAAAAGCTTTGGAAAACATTGTGGAAAATGAAGAAATTGCTTGGATCAATCAATTTCTTCATTATCCACAATGTTTTATATCCAAAAAGTCACAAAATTTAAAATTTCATCAACTTGATAATGTCGTCTGTAGATCCTTTCAATTTGGACCGGTCTAAAAATTCCGTTGTGTTGGAATGGGTTAAAATAGTTTGAACCTATTTTGACTTTATTCAAAGAATAATTCAATTTTAGTTTCATCTATCAAGATTCAAGCCTTTGATTTTTGGCTGAATTTTGCTTTCAATATATACTTCCATTAGCAACATTTTGAGATAGATAATAAGAAGGTACAGACAATTTGATAATGACAAAATTTTAAAATTGTTCGTCTTTCTCTGTAGCACATATGTTGTAATTGAGGAGGATAGTAAAAAAGTGGATTGTATGAATGAGGAAGCATATATAAATCTACAATTTCAGTTACATCAAAATTCTAAAAGAATTCTAAGGAAAGACAAACCCTGCAAATACAAACATGGTAGATCATTCTAATAATACTTAGACTTAACAGTTCTTTTAAATAAGGGATCATACAAAATGAATTTGACCATCTCATGTTTCAGCCTTGTTGAATGATATCAATGAAATCCATAAATGCATCAAAACGCTTCATTTGTAATTAAACTCTTGATGTCAGTCAGATGAAATGATTTATTTATTGATATTAAATGGTCATGACTATACATGTATAATAGGAAGATTTCATACTTTTAACACTGTTGAATTTGATCATTATATACAAACTGAATTTTAACCCTTGTATTGCCGAATAAAATCCTTCTTTTAGCATTGCATCAAAATTAAAGAGCCGAAAGTATTGGATACACTTCTTGTGGATCAATATTTATGTTGAAAATTCAATTTCATTAACAACTTTTGCATAAAAGAGACAAACAGGTGGTGTAGACTAAGATTACACTGCCCTTATGTGCAGGCTGATCTTTGTCTATACCTCCAGCCAAAACGGGTTAAGCATGAAATCACTGGTAGTACTTGTTGTTCGATGGTCAATATTTCTTTTAATCAATATCATAAACAACTCTACCTTGAAAAGGACAGACAGGAGGTATAGACTAAGATCAGACTGCACTTAAGTGCAGGCTGATCTTTGTCTATACCTCCTGCCCATACAGGAATATTTCAGGTTCAGCATGACAAGGTCTAAGCTGATTCTTGTAAAAAACTAAAATCTGTGATATTTAGATACATTACATGGCAGAAATTATAAAAGATCGAATTTGAATCAATTTGAACTAGCATTTATTTTCAAGATCAAATATTTTCAGGATGACACATGTAACACCAGAGTGTCCCCCATATAAATTTGCTGGCCTAATATCTCACCATCCAACTACAGTTTAATCAATTAAGACCTTTCAATCAACCAATTAAATTTCATTCTGCTCCTTACCTTGGTTAGCCTAAACACCTGTTCCAATATTTATTTGGTTTTCTTTTTTCATCAAATCATGCATGATCTTTAAAAGTCATAAAAAAATAAAATGTTATCAGAGGCAGATTTAAAGCATTGTTGGCAAATGAATGAGCAAACATTCTGTGACCTGTTCATGATTTCACATAAAACTATTTTCTTTTAGAAACATTAACAAGTGAAAAAAGAATATCAGAAATTGTAATGATGCTCAGCCCCCAGGGGCTCCAAAGATGAAGCTGTTCTGTAAGTGACCAACTGAATATGGGGGATATTTTAGACATTGTTGACCAGTGAATGACCAGCGAGTGACCACCAGGTCTATTGTGGACTTCATGACAGGCCTCCTCACCACTTAGAAATGTCAACACTTTTTTTCTGTACATAATTTTAATGAGGTTCAACAGTTTGGGTATAAGTTGCTGCTGGTTAAAATTTTTGAAATAACAAGTGAGCCAAAGTTAAGATATTGCCAAGACTGATTAACAGAGTGAAGACTCAGATCAGCTAGGGCATCTCCACAGTCTGATCAGAGTCTTCACTGCAGCTTTGTAATCTGTATTAATATTCTGACAAACAGCAAATATTTTTAATCTATTAAAAGGCGGCATTTCAGATTGTTCCAAATTCAAAGGGATTGCAGACAACAATTCAACTTCATGAAATTTTAGATCTTTTCAACTCTCTATGTTAGAATATTAAGAAATTGCTTGTTACAAGCAATTTCTTCATTTAACAAGCAATTTCTTCATTTCACACAATGTTTTCCTAATTTTTTTCTTGAGGGACATCAAAAAGTGTCATTGTGTTGGAATGGGTTAATTTCCTGTCACATATAATGGCTGTTGAGGCTGCTCTATGTCTGTTGTTCATACACATGAAATTGTTAGAAATGTCACGCACAGGTTTAAATGTGATACGTCACACAAAAAAGGGACTGTTTGGGAAATATAAAAATATAAAAAATGTTTGTGAAAGGAGAGGGAACTAAATTGGTGAGATCCATAAAAGAAAGTAATTCAAAGTGATATGCATACAGTATTTGGTACAGTGCTATGATATTTAGAAAATTTACATAAAGCAAAAAATACCCATGCTGTTTAGACCATGCTGTCTTATCAAACCAGTACAGCCTTTTTTGCACAATTAAAACAGATGGATCTTTTTCATATACTGGCTCATTAATACTTTAAATCAAAGGACTGAAAGTTCTGAGAGCGGTTTTGCTGGTTTATCAGTAACAGCGCTCAATAATGCGAGCATATTTCATCAATATGAGTGAATAAATTGTACAACTAAGTAGGAGGAGCAGCTGGAGGCTCGATAAGGATGTAGTGGTAGTATTGGTGTGTGAACTACCAGGAATCCATGGTTAGGAGCTCCAGCCACCCCGATATAACTGAAATACTATTAAAAGTTGTGTTAAAGCCTATTCAATCAACAATGACCCATTACTGTTTACCGAAATCGCTATTTTGAATCAATCGCAACGTTTTCTTCTTAAGTGCGTGAAAATTTGTGGTTGTGTAGTAAAAGGTTAAATGATAAAAGGTAAAGATATCAAAGCTAACATTCAATTCTTTTTTCGTTGAGCATATTATTATCACAATTGAAGTAGTTACATGTCCGTTTCAAAGATTTAGTCGAATTCGAGAGGTAAGAGGTGTTTCATTTGATGGGGTTAATAGGCGCTTCAATCTACAACAGGGTTGTAATGTGTTACATAAACTGTGTATGAGGGGTGTAAATTTGCCCAGCCCTGGCAGGTCAATACACCAGCAGACAGTTTACATGTATTCGCTAACTCCACTAACCACTGGCCTAGATTCTATCTTGAAACGCGAGGAAATTATTTCTCTCATTTTGACAATTCATTAGACAATTTACCAAGGATATATTAAGTTTTAAACCATTTTCCTGGATATTCATGACTAAAAGGAGGCTGTTGGCATTCAGCAAGTAAGTTATTTTCTTCATCAGCGATGAAACAAGATGGAGGCGATCACATAGATTTTCACTTCATGTTTATGAGCATGCGTGGAAATGAGCCGAAATGTGTGAGAACTTGTTTCTGGTTGATCAATATGAAATACCAGTTTTTCCTAAAAAAAACGCTAAAAAGACTCATTTTGAGGAAATTATGCCCAGGCAAAGAAGTTCAAGGACTAATTTTCTAGTTCTATAACTTTTCTAGAACTTATTTTTATGTTCTAGAAACTTTGATGAACTTCTACTTGTCCAAGGTTCAAGAACATAAGTTCTAGGACAGTGTAGTTCTTGAACTTTGGTTCAAGAATCTACAAATTTCTATAACTTTGTTCTAGAACTAGTTCTTGGCCTAGTTCTAGAACAATAAGTTCTTGAACTGCCATTTAATGTACTTGAATGTTCAAGAGCTAGTTCTTGAACCTGTTCTAGAATATTGAGTCCTTGAACTGCCATTTAACATTCTTGAACATTTTAAAACTGAAGTTCAAGAACTAGTTCTTTAATTTTTTTGCAGGGATATAGTTTCATGAATTTACCTGAAATGTTATAGTCAGTATAGAATATGTAAATACTATTCTACGAAATTCTATTTCAAAACTGACATGTCACTATACTATTCTACGAAATTCTATTTCAAAACTGACATGTCACTATATGTTTAAAGGTTGGCTTTTGTGGTCAAATAACTTACAGTTGCAAGATTATCTATAAAAAAATGAAAGAGTTCAAAGTTGAACTCCCAGTCTAGATGAATGGTCGATTGATTGATTCTTTAATTGACAGCCACAATCAGTCAATTAAAAACATTTGCTCTTATTAAGGTTCTTTGTGAACATATTGTGTGTTTCAAAGATTTATAATTTAATTTTTAGTTTCGTCTATCAAAAACGAGCGTTCCGATTGGTAAAAAAATTTATTCATAACTCCATGAACAAAATTTTGAGCACGCAGCGATTTTGTATGCTTCCGAACAAAATAGTCCCATACAAAAAGGTATCAAAATTTGTATTTTTTTTGTTTTTTTGCTCAATGCTATTAAATTATAAGAAATGAAGAGAATATTTTTTTGTTTTCATGGAGGTATGAGCCGAAAAACCTAATCACACAATGTATGAATCCGCTTCGCGTATTCATACAGTGTGATTAGGTTTTTCGGTTCATACCTCCATGAAAACAAAAAAATTCTCTTCATCTCTTAAATCTATTGACAATTGAGAGTTGAATAATACACAATACATAAACAGATAAAAATAGTTTCAATGAATATATTAGAAACATAATAATATATACTAGAATGAAAATCTTTTAGAGTATTAATTGCATGAATTACAGCAGATGACATGATCTGGCTAGATTAATGGATTATAATACTGGATTAGGAATTAATACTTCTCTAATCTGTGAATGGTGGATTAGGTTGTTAATGTAAGCCGAAGGTACAGCCAAATCAAAGATACACACAAATCAAACAAAACCAAAATTAACAGTATCAAATTCCACTGTTTTAATAAAACTTGGCTCTAAAGACCTCTAAGAAGGGCTGTTTTATGCTATTTACAATTCAAACCATGTATTAAGTCCACTTTTTGGGACTTAAGTACAGACCTTTGAGGGTACTTTTTACCATAAAACTACAATAAAATGTTTGGTATTTTACCCTCGGTCTGTATTTCTCTTATTGGTATTTAAGTGTTTAATCTACATTTAAAAGAAAATGTTTCTTTTTGTTATAACTTCCTCTCATTTTTTCATTTAATAATTTCTTCCCTTTTTGGTATAGTCTCCTGTGGTAATCAAAATTGGCAAACTCTTTTTTAGGGCATCAATAATATGATTAGATTTGCAGATTTCAAAATTTTAACTCTTTACCAGATGACAAAATTTTAGACTGGCAAAATTGAAACAAGTCCTACGCAACAATTTTGAACAGATGATTTTCTTAAAATATTTGTCCTTATCAGTAAACAAAACAACTTGCATATTCAAGAAATTGCTTGTTACAAGCAATTTCTTCACTTTACACAATGTTTTCCTAATAATTTTTCTTGAGAGGCATCCAAAAGCCTCCCTGTGGGAAAATGGGTTAATGCATAATCTAATAGTTGTTTTATTCATATTCCGTAGACTCATTTCACATCAAAATTTGACCATTGCTGAAACCGAGATATTCCTGTTCAGAAGGAGGCTTATAGACAAAGATCAGCCTGCACTTATGCATTTATAAAATCATTTGTATTATAACATATTTAGCCTATCATTAATATGTCAGATTTTTATTGTGATGTCGCTGTATATCATTTTACATATATCTTTTGTTTTGCATCATTTGTAACTTTTATTATCATTTGCTGTTTATCACTTCTTTAGCATATCATTGGTAGTGTTTTAGAATATCAGGTGTTGTATATCATTTAAGTGTATCATAATTGTGATTTACCTTTGGTAGTGTATCAGAGGTAGTTTATCATTACTTTTGTAGTGTATACTTTTTAGCATTTACTCACAATTTTAACCTATTCCCACTCAATGATGGTTCCTAATGCCCTTTAAGAAAAAAACTTTGGAAAATGTTGTGGAAAATGAAGAAATAGCTTGTTACAAGCAATTTCTTCATTATCTACAATATTTTCTACACACACACAAAAAAAATTATTTTTTTTCTAAATTCCATCGACTCAAAATTGTTGTCTGCAACTTCTCTGAATTTAGACTGGTCCAAAATTTTGTTGTCTGGTATTTGATTAAGTATATCATTTCCAGCAAAAACTGGTGACAAAAAATGGTTGATACTCATCTCATCTGTATAAACAATACCTCTAGGCTCACTTTGATCTCCCCCCACCATCAAATCAACTTGATGGTACATTGGTCACTTTTGGCTGCAGGGTTCTCATTAAGGATTCTGTTGCTTGACTTTGAAACAACAACTAAATCAGCTGGAAAGATAGTTGTCTGAGCCTTCTGGATGTTAGAGGCTTGTAACACCCAGTGGCAGATTGAGAGTAGGTTCAGGTGGGTCATTTGAAACATACACACACACACCACCCCCACCACCCCCACCACCCCGCGCTGAAGCCTTTATTTATTTTTCTTGGGGAAATTTGATGAAAACTTGGTAATAATAGGAAAACAACCCCTAACCGCTACTATTGATAACTTGAATCCCATTTACCGAAATCCTGGATCCACCCAGTATGGTACATTACCAGAAGATTTTGGACTGGTCCATTTTCAAAGAAAGATGCATACGAAAATCTCAGGTTCATATAATTTTAAACAAGAACATGTATGTCTGTTTGGCTAAAAAGCATTGTGGAAAATGAAGAAATTGCTGAACAATTTCTTCATTTTCCACAATGTTTTTAAAAACTTTTTTCCTTGAGGGTGTCTAAAGGTGTCACTGAGTGGGAACTGGTGAAAAATATTAGCACTAATACAAAACAATCTCTGATTAATAGTCATCATGGATAGAATCATAATGATATTCCCAACTCTAGCTTTACTTATATGCACATAATTCAATGTTCCAGCAGTTTATTAACATACCTTGTTCTTGCAATCTGAGTTGATTAATATCAAGTTCAAGGTTATATACTCTTCCTGTTCAAGTCATTAAAATACTGCTTAATACCTGTTAGTAAACAATTTCTGCTTTTCTCCTAATGTTTCCCACCTCATGAACTGCTCATTTTACAATCTGATCCTCTTTAGATTTGGACCAGTTAAATTTTCTGTCTCTGGTAATTAGTTACTGCATTTATACTTAAAAAGTAAAAGTTGAACTTACAAACCCTTAGGCAACAAAACAATTAGGACCACATGTAATATTTTGACAGGTGATATTGTACATATTCTGGTATTTAAACATTCGATCAGAATAACTAAAATGATAGTCAAAATTGATAACTGATTAATTAATGAGGAAGTATTTATTAAAATAAGTTTTCATTTACTATTGAAAATGTGACGTACCTGTCAAAAAGTGACAAAGTGATGATTAATTGTTAAATATGTACAAAATGGTGTATTTCATATTTAGAACAGGGGCATGAAAATGCCCTACTGAAACTTTTGATAGCTGTATACCCAGTTAAATTTAGTGAATAAGTGTTCTGAGTGCTATTTGATATTTTTAGTAATAATCTATTAAAAATACTGAATTAAGTAACATTATATTCTTGAGAATAGTTCCAAAACTCTCCTTTAAAAATATAAATTTTAATTTCTGAACAATCTTAACTAAAGTTTGTTCGATAAAGTTTAAGAACTGATAGCTTGCATGATTAAGTTTATGTATTAAATTTTTGTATTGTATTTTATTGTATTTAAACATTTCCAAAAGTCTTATTTATGCCTAATAATTGATTGAAAAAACTTCAATACTTAGCTGTCTCTTATATGCATGAGCACCTTGAAAAGCTGATAGGGTTAATTTATAGAATGAGTGATTACATGTTAAGCCTTGAACAATATAACATCCTGTTGAAGAAATGGCCAATACTTGATGGTTTCATTAAAATGGACAAAACTCAAACATCCCATGCAATCAAAGTTTGCGCCATGGGACAAAATACCCATGATTCACGGTTCATCAGTCATCATCAATTATGGCCGCAGAAGTCGAATGTTATCACCTTCCGTTACATTAAACAGCATATGCCGGCAATAGCCAAATATGTCCCCCAGAGCTTTTATCACAGCTTAAGCCCTGCAATTTTCACAGGCAATATATCAATTAAATTGAAGTGATGAAAAAATTCATTTTGAGAATACTTAAAGCTTATTCTTAAGGCTGTCTGCTGTACATCTTGATTTGCAAATATATTTCAATTACCAGTTTAAACGAGCAAATCCATGAAATAATTTGTGTATTTATCATGGGATTTAAACCTATCACAAGACTTCATTGTTACCTTTAGGACAATAAGGAACAAGTTCTCCTACAAAAATGTCAGAAATATAAATTGTTTCAAACTAGCAGTATACCTCACAACCCAGTCTTTTACACGCTAGCTATATGAAATATATAGTTGTAGAAAACACTGCAAGAAAAGAAAAAATTGCTTGTAATCAGCAATTCCTTCTTTTCTCACAATGTTTTCTACCCTTTTCAATATTTAGTTTTCAATTCAAACTCATTTTTAATTTGTGCCAACAACTTCTTTCAATTTGGACGGGTCAAATATTTTGCATCTGTTAATTGTTTAACAAACATTCTTTTAACAATATTTCAACCAATTTGGGTACTTGTACTTTTCTAAACTTTCTCTTTTTAAACTGACTAGGTTGCAGTCTTCTTTAACCCATTACCACTCATTGAGATTGTAGACCAGTCCAAATTGAAAGGAGTTGCAGACGACAATTTAAAATTTATGAAATGTTAGATTTTTTCAACTTTCTTGGTAGAAAACATTGTGTAAAATGAAGAAATTGCTTGTTACAAGCAATTTCTTCATCTTACACAATGTTTTCCTAATTTTTTTCTTGAGGGGCGTCCAAAAGCATAACTGTGTGGGAATGGGTTAACCCATTCCCATACAGATATGCTTTTAGATGCCCCAAAGAAAAAAAGGCTTCAGAAAGCATTGAGGAAAAATCGATGAAAGAATTGCTTAATACATGTACAGGGAATTTCTTCATTATCTACAATTTTTTGACAGTAACATCAGCAGATAAAAAGATTTAAAATTCCACCTACTTTAAATTGTTGTCTTCAACTTCTTTGATTTTTGATCAGTCTAAAATTTTGTCAACGTGGAATGGGTTCTAAAATTCAAATACTGTAGTCTGGAAATGGGTTAAAATTTCTTTGTAAATTCTTTTGAAGGAAATCATGTGAAAACTAGCAAGGTGTCACAGACATGGATGCCCTCGAATAGCCTTCAGTTGTACAGGAACTCATGACTTGCAAAAACTTGCATTTTTACGTGCCAAAGAAATATAGTTGTGGTCAAGTGGGAATGGGTTAACCCTTTCCTGTTTTTGGAAATTTTAGACTAGTCCAAATTGAAAGAGGTTGCAGATGACAATGAAAACTTGATACCATTTGAAATGAAACCATCCTATGTGGTAGAAAATATTATGGAAAAAGGAGAAATTGCTCGTTACAAGCAATTTCTTCTTTTTCCACAATGTTTTCTCAAGTATAAAATCAAAGGAACGTAAAATCCCGTATTTGAACGGGAATGGGTTAAGGTTAGCAGACATCACACAGCCAATAAAAAAGACTCATCAAACTTTTATTGTGTCCTACAAGCCACTACAAAGGGTTTGAAATTGGGCTTTTTAACATTGGTTTACTGTATCTTATTTTAATTAAATTCTGACAAAATCCTGTCTATTTCTGCTATCAATATGGCAGAAACGTTTCGTCATTGTCATTCTAAAAACTTGTAACTACAGCTTGACCCAAGCTGTAAGTATAAGGTTTTAGAACGACAACAATGATTTATTGTATCTGTTTGTTCCGAATAAAACAAAAACTCTTCCATCCTTTCAAAATTATCTAATGGATATGTGTTGTTTTAAATTTAGCAGTTTCATTTTAGGATTGAAAAAAGTAGGACTAGCTTGTTCCTAACACTTTGATTTACTTATTTGATTTTCTAAAATCTGTACAGTTATGAAATCAGCAAATTTAATATCTGCTCAATATAATCTTTTAAGTCAAATTCTGCTTATAAACCATTGTTATGCTGAACCCGGAATATTTTTGCTTTGGCAGGAGGTATAAACACATATGTGCAGTCTGATATTAGTCTACACCACTTGATTGTCCTTTTTCAATCACAGATGTATGTTAAATGAATTTTTGAAAAGAAATATTGACCTTCAATGAGTACTTCCTGTGCTTTCAGTCCTTTGATTTCAATGTAGTTCTAAGACAGGATTTTATTCAGCATGACAAGGGTTAAAGGTAAGTTCACAGACATTGCAGGGTAAAAAAAACCAAAGCAGTGCCTAATCTCCTATACTTCAAAATTCAAAATCGGATCAACTTCATTGAAGTGTTTGAATTCTGAACTTAAACACAACAAAGCTGATATTGGTTTGAAAAAGGAGAGAATCTTGTATACTTTTGCAAACAGCATGACTTATCTGGTTCAACCACAACAACTGAATGAGTCTAAATTTATTTAACTTTGCTGTGAAAATATTGTTCAAATGGGCTTTAACCAATAACCAGACTGCAACATTTTATATTGTTCAAATTGAAAGGAGTCGCAGACAACAATTTAAAGTTTATGAAATTATAGATTTTTTTGTCTTTCTGGATAGAAATAAGGAAAATTGCTTTTTATAATCAATTTCTTCAATTTCCACAATGTTTTCCAAATCATTTTTCTTTGGGGAGGTCAGAAAGCGTCATTGAGTGGCAATGGGTTAAACCCTATACATAAAAAACACTTGCATCTTTTAAGTCATTACCACATGGCAAAAATTTAGACTAACCCAAATGGAAAGAGTTTGCAGACATCAATTTCAAGTTGATGAAATTTTAAAAATCTTTGTATTTTGGGTAAGAAAACATTGCAGAAAATGAAGAAATTGATTGAAACAAGCAAATTTTTCTTTCTCCGCGATGTTTTCTAAAACATTTTTCTTGAGGGACCCATTCCCACACACTGACGCTTTTAGACGCCCCTCAAGAAGAGCAAATTCTTCATTTTCTACAATGTTTTCAACCACGAAAGTTGTAAAAATCCCAAATTTCATTAACTTTAGAATGCCGTCTGCAACATTTTCAATTTGGACTGGTCTAAAAATTAAAGAGTGGTAATGGGTAAACCATTAGACAGAGAAAATCTCTCAATTTTGAAAGCCACTATTCTTTTCCATTTTTGTATGTGTTCAGTCTTTTTCTTTTTTCTTTCATTTTATCACTTTTCAAAATTAATTTTTGAAATCCTCTTTTTTGTGGAATAAATTTAATTTTCTGTTTAAACAAGTTCAAATTTTTTTAATCAAATTTTCAAATTCAGTGAAGCACTTTTGAGAAAATTTAAACTCTATATACTTGATCATTATGTTTCAAAATAACATATTAATGCTAAGGACTTTGTATGTTTTAGCTCTGTAAATATAATGACTTTAACCTTAGATAAGAGCCTGTTGACAATGATTACAAGGTTCAGCTCTCTTTTACTTGCTCTGTTTTTTCCAACTTAATCTTGCTTTTTTCACAACTCTTGACAATAATACTTTGAAAAAACATTACAAGCTATTTCTTCATAGAGTGCAATATTTTCTACCCTAAAAGAAATTTCAAATTTCACCAACTTATAATTGTTGTCTGCAAATTGTAATTTTTGTCTGCAAATTGTTTAATTTGGACCAGTCTAAAATTTTGTCATCTGGTAACGCTTTCAACTAGTATTTTCAAGGAATGCATTCAACCATATTAATATTTCTTGTATTTTAATAACCCAGTTACATGTAATTGTTGTCTGCAGGTTCTTTCAATTTGCATTACCGGTAATCTACAAATCTGTTTATTTCTTACCTGAAATTTAACATCTTTTTTCGGCTCCACTTTATCATTGGTTGAACTGATCAGTGTTGGGGAAGATGGCAGCAACTGACTTTCAAATAACTTAACAGCATCAGGAGTCCTTCTTCCCCCGTTGGACGAAAAGCCAGAATCATTGTCACCAGTCTGATTCACATACATGCTTTCTGCATACTTCCTCTTCTGGCGATCAATTCTCTTAACAATCCAGATAATTATAAGTATAACAGCTGCCATGACAACAGTTACTAAGACAACCACCACAGCAATGATTATGTTCTGGCTACTAACCCCATCCGTAGTTGTAACCAGAGAAGTTTCATTCCTAGGCAGAACAACAATTGTAATATTAGTTGTAACAGTCTTTGGCACATCACCACTATCAGAAATGTCTACACCTAAAACATACCATTCAATATCAGATTCATACATTTTTCTAGCAACATAAATTTCACCATTCCTCCCTAGATCAAACATATTTGAGTCATTTCGATGAGTAATTCTATAGACAAGGTCTGCATTCTTTCCCTCATCAGCATCTTTCACAACCATTTTCATGATTTGAGTTTTCTCCGGCATCATGTAGGTTATATATTTCACGTGTTTTGGATCTTTTGGATATTCTATAACTGGGTAGTTATCATTGACATCAACCACAACAACTGATACAGTCAATGTACTGCTTAATCGTTTATCCCTTCCGTTATCAATTGCCTCAATAGTGAAGTTATACGATGGGACAAGCTCTCTGTCTAAGACACTGGTTGTCTTAACAGTTCCATCAGGGAGAACTTGAAATGGTATGCCTGATTGTTGATCAACCATACTGTAAGAAACATAACCATTACCACCTTCATCTCCATCAGTGGCAACAATTTTCTCCAGCACTGTATTAATTCTCTCACTTTCTGGTGTTGGTATAACCAAAGGATTTATTTCAAAGAATGGTGCATTGTCATTCACATCTTCTATGTCAATAGAGACGGTCACTGAGGATGACAGCATTGGGTTTCCACCGTCTACAGCAAAAACTTCAAATTCATACCTTGTCTGATTCTCTCTATCAAAACTGATCTTGGCCTGTATGAGTCCTGTTTTGGGATTAACATAGAAGGATTGTTGATCATCAGTGTTCAAATAAAATGATACCCTTCCATTCTGGCCTATATCTCTGTCTGAGGCTCTAACCTGTTGGATCGTGTAGTTAATAACATTATTCTCTTTGATTTTGGCATAATAACTTGGATCACTGAATACTGGTGTATTATCATTCTCGTCAAGAACTTTAACAGTGAAGTTTTTCCGTGTAAAAAGATTTTCTATTCCATGATCATGACACTCAATCACAACGATATGCTCATCTTGTGTTTCACGGTCTAAGGTTCTACCTACAGTTACCTTATATTCCTTAAGTTCAGAGAACTGAATATTGAAGAAATCATTTTCTGATTTACATGTCACCTCACCATTTCTGTCTTGATCAGAGTCTGTTACAAACACATAAGCAACAGCTGCACCATTGGCATATTCAGAGGCTGTAGCATAGCCTTTATCTGAGAGAAGATCAATTGTAATAATGGGTGGATTGTTTTCTGAATCTTCAACAGTGACCTCAACCACTGCGGAAGATGTTTGTGGTCTGGTTCCTTTATCTACTGCAATAATCCTCACAGTTCGCAGATTGTTTGGTGTGTATGCTAACTGTGTAGAAAGTTTAACCTCTCCTGTTGTAGCATTCATGAAGAAGGAATCTTTAATACTTTGGGGTTGTTCAGAATCTAAAAAGTAGAGTATTTCAGCATTTGCATTGATATCTTGATCCATTGCTGAAACTGTAATAATAGTTGTATTGACTGGTAAGTTTTCCTTGATTGTCACATTGTATACTGGCTTTATGAATTCAGGCTTATTGTCATTAGCATCTATGATAGAGATATTTATGGTTAAAGTTCCATTTAGGGGTGGGCTACCACCATCTCGTGCAACAACTATAAGGGAATAAGAATCTAAAGTCTCCCTATCCAATTTTCCTGTGATAATTAAAGATAGTTGATCACCACCATTATTGGTCAGATATTCTGTGGCAAATGGAACATCCTTTGTCAACATCTGATAATTCTGAACTGTGTAGTTAGAGCTATCTCTATCCACTGCTCTATCAAGACTTATAGATCTACCGACAACCTCATCTTCTGATACGTTGTAAAATACTGTCGAGATCGGAAAGTACGGTGAATGGTCATTGATATCATGAACAGTAATAGTTACAGGAATTTTTCGAAAGAAAGCACCAATGTCTTCTTGAGCAGCGACCTCAATCTCAAATTGGCAAGAATAAGCTGAGGAGAATTCACAGATGGTTTCCCTGTCAAGAGGTATATTAATGCTGAGATCACTGGTAGAGGAGTTAATGCTAAAATGTTTGACAAAGGCATTACTTTCACTGTTCATGAAGCGATATTCTAAGTTTTGAAATACTGATTCACTGATGTTTTCTCTAATACTGCTGTTTGCTGCTATATTTCCTACATATGTATTTTTTGGCTGTCCCTCTGGCAGGATATATTCTACAGCTTTACCATAATTTACCAGATAAGTAAAAATACAAATCATACAAGACAAACTTTCTGCAGACTCCATCCTTGATCTTCAAAATTCTTTTTTCTTATTCACTCGTAAAAATAAATTCTACACTACTTTTTGATCCATCAATTTCCTTTGAATTTTTCCATCAATAAGTTTTTAACACTTTGAAAATCAATTATACTTTTTTTCAAATTTAATTCTATAGAAATTTGTTTAAAAAAGGCCCACTCTTGATTGAAGTATTCCTCTGTGATGTTTTTTCACAGAATGATGTGAGTCAATTAACCAATCAAAACAAACACTGATGATTTAATTCCTATTTAACAGATGAACATCCTTTTGATGAAAAGAGATTCAAAAAATATTCAATTAAATCTCCAACAATACAGCTTTCAGCAACTGAAGAGGGCCTGAATTCTAAGGTCATCGAAAACGCCAACACTTTTCGTACTAACAATTCAAGTTCTGTCACCACTGTTATCTACTATTACACATTTTAATTCACAATCCATTCAATCGGGGTGTCCATCTATTTCATCCAATTCTCCTCCTATCATACAATTATCTGTCCATGATCAGTCACTGCGGCCCTGTAACAAAATGAAGAGTAAATAAATATTGACTAGTTAAATTGTACATCCCACTGGGAGAGGAAATGGCCTCCAGTTATTTTTCAAATTTCACCTTTTCTGATAGATTGACTCCTTCTCTTAATTTTTTTACATTGATTTTCATATTCAAATGGACATTAACCCATCACTTGGTTTACAAAATACTGATAGGCATTAACCCATTACTACATGTTAAAGTTTTAGGCAGGTCCAAATTCAAAGAAACTTTAGTCAACATTTTACAGTTAATGAAATTTTAGAAGTCTTCATCCTTCTTGGTAGAATATATTGTGGGAAATCAAGAAATTGCTAATTAAAAGCAATTTCTTCATTTTCCAAAATGATTTCTCAAGCTGCTTCCTTGTGGGAATTGATTCAAACCCATTCAATTGGTTTGAAAAATTAAAGGAGCAATTATTGTTTGATAACATTTCTAATATTAATGGCAATCAATCAGTAGAAACTTGAAAATAAACCAAAATAAAAAAATGGCATTTAATTTCTGTTAAATGTAAAAAAGAACCAAATTAGCAAACTAGACTTTTATACCAGTCTATACAAGACAGATAAATATCCCTGAAGTCACGATACAAAATATATGTTACTTTAATTGCTGCACTGAATTAAATAATTTCATTGTTTAATATTTCATTCTGACAGTGGTTGATGTGTCTATTCCTTGAGAGCCTTTATTTAGTTGCATGATGGTGTAACAAAGGAAATGAAAAAAAAAACACAGTAGGAAAAGGAGATATGACATCCAGTGAACAGCTTTTCCTTTTTCCTCCATTATTTCTTAGCAAAAAAAATGAAATACCCTTGATTTTCAATTCAAATTTACTGAGAATGTTGTGATGTGATGTCATCTTGGACATTAACTCTTGTCATGCTGAACCCAGAATATTCCTGTTTTGGCAGGAGGTATAGATCAAGATCAGGCTGCACATATGTGCAGTCTGATCTTAGCCTACACCACCTGCTTGTGGCTTTTAAGCCAGAGATGTTTAAAAGATAATTTTTCGAAATAATTATCAACCAACAATTATTGCAGTGTTTTCAGTCCTTTGATCATTAAATGTAATTCTGGAGAGGATTTTGCATGACAAAGGTTAACCCATTCCCACACAAAGACACTTTAAACGCCCCTCAGTACGAAAGCTTTTGAAAACATTGTGTAAAATGAAGAAATTGCTCGTCACAAGCAATTTCTTCATTATCCACATTGTTTTCTACCCAAAAAAAACAAAGATTTTAAAGATTTCATTAACTTGAAATTGTCGTCTGTACCTTCTTTCAAATTGGACAAGTCTAAAATTTTCTTGTGGGAATGGGTTAAGTTGACATTGAAGGTTTGCAAACCTCAGAAAAAGAAAAGAATCAAGCATATACTATTTCAGTCGATTCTTTATTTTGAGTTAAAATCCACCTCTTTTTTGCCAAAGTGACAAACACTTTTGTGCTCAATGAAACACAAAAACTAATTTTTTGGGCCATTGAAGAGAATGTTTGCAATAACTTTATCTTTCAATCGCCTTTCATCCCACTCTCTTGCAGAAGTGAAGTATCAATTTTAATCAGAAATGTGACTTAACCCAGACAACACAATTTTACTTGTCCGATTTGCAGTTAACAATTTTAGTGCAATATCTTTGTCTTTTGGGGTAAAGTACACTGTGGATAATGAAGAAATTGGTTATTGTTATAAGCAATTTCTTCATGTTCCACAATGTTTTCCAAATCCTTTTTTGTGGATATTCAACTCTGTTCAACCTGTACTTGCAAATAACTTGTCAAGAGAAAAGGGACCTTCAAGAATTCTGTGAAACAAGCATTTGATAATGCAACCAGGTCCAGCAGATGTTGATTCATGATAGAGATGAAATTCCAAGAATAAAGATATATAGTGAAGTAGAATGAAAATTCTTAGGTTCATATAGTGAAAAGTGTCAACCCACCCTGGAATTCAAAAAAGTTGAAAGAAGTGAACTAGGCAAACCGGCATTCCTTCACAATACCGCCATAATTACGACCAACAAGAAATACACTGCGGGAAACATTGGTTGGAAATGAAGTAATTGTTTGTTTTAACCCACTACCACACAACAAAATTTTAAGCTGATCCAAATTCAAAGGAGTTGCAGATGACAATTTAAAGTTTATGATATTTTAGATATTTTCATCTTTTTGGATGGAAAACATTGTGTAAAATGAAGAAATTGCTTGAAATTTTTTCATTTTACACAATGTTTTCCCTCTTGTTTTTCCTGAGGGGCGTTCAAAAGCATCACTGTGTGGGAATGGGTTAAGCAATTTCTTCATTTCACATTATGTTTTCTAATCAGAAAAAGGTGGGGTATTTCTAAAAAAAAATCCATTAAGAAAAAATTGTCTGCAACTTCTTTGAATTTGGATCAGTCTAAAATTTTGTAGTTTGGTAATGGGTTAAAGTCTCAGACATATTGTCTATTTTGATAACATGTATCTGAAGTGTCAGAAATAGCTTATTTACTTTATATTACCTACTGTAATTGAATCGTAAAATTGACTACCGTTTCTTTAATTTGAATAGACCTATATCCCTTTTTCTTCACATTGGATTTGACAAAAATGATGTGACTGAAGCTTTCAAACTACACAAAACCATTACTAAATGACAAATTCAGAGAAAATGCTGATACAGTTCTAAGTTGATGATATATTAAAATTCAAAATTTTTATGGAGCAGAAAATTTTTTGATAATGAAAAAAAGGTTGTCACAAGCATTTTCTTCATTTTCCACAATGGTTTCCAAAGGTTTTTGTCTTGGGGGCATCAAAAAGCATTATTGATTGGATAATTCAAAATTGTCATCATACTAGAATTGGTTCTCTGTGAATATACAATAGCAAATTTTGTTGAAAAATAGAAATATCAGTAATAACACTATAGACATTGTGATTTTTAGCCTATTAATAGTTAACCATTTTTTAGACTGGTTCAGATTCAAAAACATTTTGGTATTTATGGTTGAAAACATTTTTGGTAATGAAAAAGGGCTTGTAACACATTTTTCCACAATATTTGCAAATTCTTTTTTATTTTGAAGGGCATAAAAAAACAGCATTAAATGGGAATTCTTAAATAGATATACATTTGTAATTTCTTTCCTGAAAAAGTTATGAAATACAATGTAATTTCAATGTAAATTGATGATAACACAAGCATGCACACTTACTGATTTTCCCTAATATTATATATGATTATAAGAATAGTGTTCAAATGGAAAAGAAATGTATAAAAGAATAGAAGGCACAATTTCAAGAGTGCAATCAAAGATCTTAAATAAAATTACAGTAGGTCGCGCCCGCCTTTTACAAAAATGTATCTCAAATAAAACCCTCATTTAACCTTATGAAAAGGCAGAAAATTGTCTAAGATTAATTCGTTCAAAATATAAACCTTGGGATTCAAGTTCGCATTGTGGTATTTGACACGAAAATTGTTCTCTTTCAGTCCAATATTATATGTGTCATTTCAGAGTGTTAACAAACCATTTATCTCGAAAAATCTACGGAAAATGATACCACAGAAGATGAAACCTTTCTATTTTTCACATTTTTCTTTAACCCATTCCCACACGACAAAATTCTAGACTGTTCCAAATTCTAAGATATTGCAGATGACAATTTAAAGTTGAAGAAATTTTGATTGAAAATCTTTGTCTTTTGGGGTAGAAAACATTATGGATAATTTATGAAGAAATTACTTGGTTCAAGCAATTTCTTCATTTTCCACAATATTTTACAAAGCCTTCTATTAACCCTTTCCCGTTTTTGGAAATTTTAGACTAGTCCAAATTGAAAGAGGTTGCAGACGACAATGAAAACTGGATGCTATTTGAAATGAAACCATCCTATGTGGTAGAAAATATTGTTTTCAACAATGTTTTCTCAAGTATAAAATCACAGGAACGTAAAATCCCATGTTTGAACGGGAAAGGGTTAAGGGGCGTCAAAAAATTATGCTTGGATCCCTCTAGAATCCCCTTCCTTTTCCAATTGATAGCTCATATATACTGCTGTCAATATAAAAATCATTTGATCAATCAAAAATCACTCATTTATAATAGACTTGAAGTGAACTGCGGCTTTAAACTCTGAAATTTAATGTTAAGAATTTTTGTTAGTTTGGAGACTTAAACACTGTAACTACAGATATTTAAGCTTTTGTTACGACATTTAGGTCACCATTGCAATGAATATTTTGCTTTTTGTCAACACTAAGCCAGTACCAAACAACAAAATTTAGACTGGTCCAAACTGAAAGAAGCTTCAGATGGCTTTTAACAAGCAATGTTTATTATCTACAATGATTTTCAAAGTTGTTTTTGTTGGAGTGTTTAGATGGGCATAAAAATCCAAGATTGTGTCAGAATTAGTTGACCAATATGCCTTAGTAAACATTGTGAGTAAAATACAAATGATAATATTTTCTATTATATTATCTTTGCAACATGTTAAAACATTTTAAGATTTCTTTCATTAGATAAATAGCTTTCAGTTAACTTTATGAGATATTGCTAAATGGGGAAAAGTTATTGCAGATGATGAATCGTTGACAATCTTCAAATTTATTGACAGGTAATTTACAGCGAATTAAAGAGGAAATCAAACGTTTTTTTCTGATATGAATGATGGATTGGTTTTGGTGATCAAATTATTACTGATGATATCTAAATCAAAACATCTGTACTCAATCATCAATAACTTATAGTTTGCAGAGTGATGTTGCAATTTGTGAAGTGGTAACCCAATTAACCCTTGTCATGCTGAACCCTGAATATTCCTGCTTTGGCACGAGGCATAAACAAAGATCAGCCTGCACATAAATGAAGTCTGATCTTGGTTTACACCTTCTGTTAGTCCCCTTTAAGTCAGAGTTGTTTAAATGATCATTTTCAAAAGAAATATTGACCATCATTTATATCCTCCAGCGCTGTCACTCTTTTGATTTTACCCATTCCCACTTGCCAAAATTTTAGACTGGTCAAAATTGAAAGTAGTTGCAAACAACAATTTAATGTTTATGAAATTTTAGATTTTTTCAACTTTCCGGGTAGAAAACATTGTGGAAAATGAAGAAATAGCTTGTGACAAGCAATTTCTTCATTTCCCACAATGTTTTTCAATCATTTCCTTGAGGGGCGTCTAAAAGCGTCATTGTGTGGGAATGGGTTAAAAAGCAATTCTATTTAGGATTTTAATGCAGCATGACAAGATTTAATATTCACTATGATTAAACTAATTCCAACACAATCCCTTTTTTAGCTCCTTATGAAAAGAGTGTCGAAAAACATAGTGGAAAATGAAGAAATTGCTTGTTGAATGCAATTTTCTCATTATACACAACATTTTCAACCAAAAAAGGCAAAGATTTTTAAAATTACCATCTAAAACTTCAATAAATTTGGACCAGTCTTAAATTTTATTGCCTGGTAATGGATGAACTCTATGCTGTAGTTATAACATTTTGGTAGTCCATTGACGAATCAGGTGTCATACAAAAAGGAACAATAGGAGATCTACAATCTTTAACCCATTACCAGACAGCAAAATTTTAGACTGGTCTAAATTGAAAGGAGTTGCAGACAATTAATTCAACATTAATGAAATTTTAGTTTTTTCAACTTTCAAGCAATTTCTTCATTTTACACAATGTTACGAAATTATTTTTCTTGAGGGGCATCAAAAAGCATCATGCACTGTGTGGGAAGGGGTTAAAAACTGGTTTGTAGTATGGCCTGGATTGATCAGACCAGGGTTTAAAAACAAAAATCTTTATCCTAAATATTTCATTTACTGAGTGGTAAATTCACCTTATCTGGAAATAAAAATCACACAATAGCGTTTAGCTTTATACAAAATAGACAAATCAAAGAGAATTACCAAACATATATTTATTATTATGACGATATTGAAATAACTCATTTTCAAATAATGTAAAAAGTTCTGATTATAAATATTATTATTAATGATAAAACTTCATAAACTCACAGCAAGTATAATGTAATTATTTATCCAACAATGAAGGTCTAATAGCACTATATTATACTGATTATAAACATATAACTCAAAATGGATCTTTCAGAAGAAATTTAAGGAAGATTATCTGAGTTTGACATAACTCCGCCTAATTTTACACCATTTTAATCCATTTATAGTCCTTTACTCATTACCAGACAATATAAATTTAGACTGATCCGAATTGAAAGAGGTTGTAGGACGACAATTTTAAGTGCATTTGAATTTAAAAAATTATTCAAAGGACTATATATGGGTGGATTGGTGGATAATCGTAAACCTAAGTGGGATAGCAGCTGGATGCTAGGAAAGGATGTAATGGTGGTACTGATGCGAGATATACCAGAAATCCATTGTTAGGTGCTCCAGCCTCCGCAATAAGTCTGAAATATTGTTAAAAGTGGCTTTAAACCCCATTCAAATAAACAAATATATGGGTGGAAAACATTATGATAAAGTAAAAATTGCTTGTGACAAGCAATTTCTTTTTTCTCACAACGTTTTCTGTAACAATGTTTCTTAAGTGAATCAAAAAGTTCAAATGTCCGGAGTTGAAATATTTTTTACCCTTTCCCATAGAATTAAATATTTTAAGGCTAGAGAGATTTATCATAAAAAGGAAAAGGATGGTATATGGTAACCCATTCCAACATAAGGATCCTTTTTGACCACCCTCAATTGGGAAACATATATAAACTCAAGAAATTTCTTACAAGAAGCACATAGAAAGTTGAGAATGTCCAAAATTTCATAAACTTTGAATTGATATTATGCACTTCATTTAAATTTGGGTGACGCCATTGTTGCAAAATAAATCACAAGCACTAAATACATGTGTGTAAATTCAAATACAATGCACAAGTAAGATGAAATGTAGCCAATACAAGAACACCTATACAGGTGCCTCTGCTGTTGGGTGCTGAATAGTCAGGATAGAGTGTTGACCAGGGACAACAAGGACAACACATTCAGCCTGCCATATATTTGACCTTGATCTATGACCTTGAGCTCTTTCTTTTCAAATGACACATGTATCAAGATGTAGAACAGTCAATGTGTCAAGTTATTTTGAATCCCATCCGTAACTGTAGGGGCTTGTAACAAGCAATTTCTTCAATTTCCACAATGTTTTTCTAAGTTTTTGTCTAGAGGGGTGTGATTGTGTGGGAATGGGTTAAAGTTACGTCCCTTTATATGATGTGTTGCTCTTTTGATTGTGAGCATATATTCCAAGTTCCCTGGATCTCCTATCAATATACATAATGTAAGAGGATTAAGAAATCATTGTAAAGAATGAGTTTTATCAATATACATGTAATATTATATGTTAACATCTAAATCAGATTAACTGATTGTCTATTCATTGAATTCTATCTGTAATTTAAAGCCGTTGCTACCTGAAAATGACTTGTCAAGAGCAGTCAGCTAGAGGTATACATGTTTCCACACTACATCATTCTTTTCTTATTGTTTTCTTTCAGAAGCTGTAACTGGTTAATGTATGACAGAAACAACCTCTGGATGTGCAATACAGTCATCATACCTGCATAAACAGTCTCTCATTGTAACACCACATTTCTGAGGAATGTATAATATTCCAACATTCCCAGGCAACCTGATGCTTTTTGAAGCCAAAACAAAAATACTTTGGGAGCAATGTGGAAAATGAAAGAAATGCTTGTTACTGTAGCAATATCTCCATTATGAACATTGTTTTCTACCCTAAAAGTAGATTAATAAAAAAAAATCATCAACTAAAATCTGACATATGAAATATATTTGAATTTGGACAAGTCTAAAATTGTATTATCTGGTAACTGGTTAAATGATACATAATGTGTTTAATTGAACTCTCTTTTACCATCATAATTCCCACAAAATCCTGGGGTTGATGGGAGTGGGGGTAGGGGTGACCCTAAAGAAAAAAACTTTGAAAGATATTGTGGAAAAGGAAGAAACTGCCTCTAACAAACAATTTCTTCATTGTTCACAATATTTTCTGATCTACAAAACGCAAAAAAAAAAAAACAGTTATGTTTTGTCAAAGTGAAATTGTCATCTGCAACATCTTTCAATTTGAACCTGTTGAAGATTTTGTCATCGAGAAATGGATAAAAAGCAGATCTAGCAAGAGAGCTAATTACCATTTGAGTTGCATAAAATTTTATTTCCTTTTATTTAAATGTGATATTTATAGTTCCTTTTTCTGAATGCAATAAAAATTATACTGAGTCATAAAAATGTAACATTAATATTATTTTCATTTCAAGGCTGATATTTTCTTCAAGTCAATGAGTTCTGAACTAAACTATATGAGCTGTCACGAGTTTGGTAGAGTTCAAGACTTTTTGTCAAGACTGACATAATCTTTAACCCATTCCCACACAGTAAGGCTTTTGGACATACCACCAGGAAAAATAATAGGGAAAACATTGTGTAAAATGAAGAAACAAGTTCTTCCTTTTACACAATGTACAGTTTTCTACCACTAAAGTTGAAAAATCTAAAATTTCATACGATGCAACTCTTTTCAATTTGGACCTATCTCAAATTTTGCCATCTGGTAATGGGTTAAAATTGTCCTAAAAATCTAAAATTTCACAAATGTTTTTGCTAGCTAGATTCTATGTATTTTTTACAAGTCTGTAATTTTTTTAGGGATTTTTGCATAATGCAGTAGTTTCTTAGGAAATAACATTTGTTTGAAAAAAACAGTGCCATAATATAAAAGTTAGCTTAACCCATTCCCATACAATCCTGCTTTTTTTCCATACCACAAGAAACAAGCATTACAAATAATCAAGAGGTTGCTTAAGAAAAAAAATTATTTTCATAATTTTCCTACCCAGAAAGACCAAGGATTTCAAAACCTCATCAACTTACAAAAATGTTATTTAGAGCCTCTCTTAATTTGGTCCAGTCTAAATTATGTTGTCACCTGCATGGGAAGGGGTTAACAAAAAAATAATGCAATTAATATAAATCATTGTAATTGTTTCTATAATCAAAATGGTTAGTTGCACTCATTCCCATAAAATTTAACCCTTGTCATGCTGTATAAACTACCAAACTGAATTGCTGTAGAATCAAAGGGGTGAAAGCACTGATAGAACTTGTTATTCAAAAATCAATATTTCTTTTAGAAATCAATTTCAAAGACAACTCTGGCAGGAAAAGTACAAGCAGGAGATGTTGTGCAGGCTGATCTTGGTCTACACCTCCTCAACAAACCAGAATATTCCTGGTTCAGCATGACAAGGGTTAAGAGTGACCAAAATTCATAGTAGTTGCAGATGTCAATTTTATGTTGTTAATTTTATTTTTTGTTGTCGTTTAGGGTAACAAACAGCATGGATAATTAAGTTCCTGCTTGTGACATGAAATTTCTTCAATTCCAAAATGTTTTCATATACTTCTTCCTTAAGATACATAAAAAGCATGTTTGTTTGGGAATGGGTTAAGCTAGAGAATGGCTCAATACATCATATTTGTAATTGGAAACAATACATTTCTAAGATTGCATAATGTTTAATGATAATATCATTAATATCTTGTAACAGATGATTAACAAATAAAGAGATTAAATTGATCAGGGGCTGTTATAAATCCCTTATTTGGAGAACTGATAGGATTAAAACCCCATGACACTAATGTACATAACTGAAAATTAACACCCTCATCAAGTAGGTCTTATTCTTTAACTGTTTTTCAAGTTCTTGCTTGAAAATCCACATAGCCCCTACACAATAGTGTCATTTCTGACTAAAATCTGATTGTAGTTTAGTTAAACCCACAACCCAACAATCCTTAATTTTGACATGCTGAAAAAATAGCTTTCAAAGCATTGTGAGATTATGAGAATTTGCTTCTTATTACCGGACACTTTTCCTTTTCTCACAGTGCTTGAATTTTACCATATTTAGCATTTTCTTCAAATTTACCACATATTTAGATGTCATCTGCAATCTTTTTCAAATTGGACTAGACTAAGATTGTCTTCAAGTACCTATCAGCCTGTTGACCATATATAAAGGTGTGAATGCTACTCAGCTAGTACTGAACCCATTACCAGACGACAAAATTTTAGACTGGTCCAAATTGAAAGGAGTTGCAGACGACAAATTAAAGTTTATGAAATTTTACATTTTTACAATTTTTTTGGTGGAAGACCATGTAGAAAATGAAGAAATTGCTTGGTACAAGCAATTTCTTCATTTTCCACAATTTTTTTCCAAGGCTTTTTTAATTTCTCCTTGTTTCCACAATATTTTTTCAAGTCAGTGAAGTATAAAAACACTTGGAAATAAAAACCAGGGATTGAAAGGGTTAAAGTAAACTATATAATCCTCTACATCAGGAAAATTCTCTATGAATAAGGTCATACACATGTGCAATAATATGACAAGAAGCAGCCATAAAACATTACACCAGAGACTGAGGAAGCCATTAAGTAATAAAAGGTTTTATTGTTTTATTAGTTAGATTCTTTTATTATCTTTGGTGACACAATTTTGGGTCTTTAATGGCTGATGATAAATTTAGTTGGTTAAATATGTCAATTTCAGCTCCACTGTTAAGCACTTTTAATTATATTTAATCAAAGGATAGTGCAGGTACTCCTGGTGTTCTGTCAAATATAACAGCAGATCAACTATTACATCAAATCTTAACCTTTTGTCATGCAGAATAAAATTGCATTAAAATCAAAGGAATGAAAGTACTAGACTGACTAGTTATTGGTCAACATTGCTTTGGAAAATTGGATCTATAAACAACTCTAGTTTGAAAAAGGCATACAGGTGGTGTAGACTAAAATCAGTCTGCACTTATTTCTATACCTCTTGCCAAAACAGATTCATGACAAGGGTTAACCATCAGAGCTTGCGTTTATATCCTGTGGCATGATATTTAATTTCCATCAAATATCATGTTTTTATTTCCACCATTTTAATGTTATGTGGAGATGGAATTAACAAGTTTTTTTTAACAGGATATACATTACCCTCATGGTATAGCCACAATTGAAACTAGATGGTTGTCCCAGGACAACTGCTGTCGGGCCCGCAAAGTTTTGACCATCAACTTGACCTTGACCATCAATTTTAGTGTTTGACCTTTAGCTTTTAGCTTGAACTTGAAGCTATCCAAAAATTTCTTTCAAATGGCACATTTACTCATGATGGAGAATAATTGTACATGTACCAATTTATTTTGAAATCAATCCATAAATGTAGGAGAAATGCTCTTGACAATCACAATTTTAGTGTTTGACCTTGAACTGTGACCTTGACATTAGAACTATCCCAAAAATTCTTTCAAATGGCACATCTACTTTTGATGCACAATAATTGTGCCAAGTTATTTTGAAATCAATCCATAAATGTAGGAGTAATTTTCTGGACAAACACAATTTTAGTGTTTGACCTTGAGCTGTGACCTTGACATTAGAACTATCCCAATAATTCTTTCAAATGGCATATCTACTTATGATTGAGATTAATTGTGTCAAGTTATTTTGAAATCCAGCCATAAATGTAGGAGTAATTGTCCAGACAAGTTCGGATGGATGGACGGACTAACATACGGACTAACGCACATACACCAACTTGTTGTAGTGACAACTATGTCTCCCTCACCCCAAGGGGGCTCGAAAATAAAATTAACCCATTTCCACCCAATGACCCTGTTTGAAACTCCCAAGAAATAGAGTTGTGGAAACTTGAAATTTGTAACAAGAAATTTCTTCATTACCCGCAATGTTTTCTACCTCAAACAATTTAAAACTAAGTTAACTCTAAATTTTCACCTGGTAAATAGTTAAGAGAAACGTTTGCCATAATTATGGAGATGGAAATTCAATATTGCATAACATCATAATAAACCAAAGACATACAGATGATCTTGCCTGTTGATTATGTCAACAACAAGTCTATAGACAGTAAAAGCTGAGGTCCATATATTAAAAAAACAAACAGTTTCTTACATGTTATGTTTGCAGAATGACCTTAAGGCAAATGGTCCTTCTTCCGATGGTCATTGTCACCAGGGATGGTCATTATCCTGGTCTCAAGTTAGATAACACTGGTCAACATTTTCAATAATTTGTCAGCAATTAACCCATTCCCACACAATCCCATTTATTCTGCCCCCTCAAGAAAAGGATAAAGAAATTGATTGGTACAAATAATTTCTTTATTTTCAGCCTTATTTTCGACCTCAAAATTTCCTCAACTTGAAATTGTCGTCTGCAACTTCTTTGAATTTTAGAATTTTGCTATGTGGTATTGAGTTAAACCCCTGATACTTATTCTTATCAAACTCTAATATATTATTTTTAAAATGTACCAGGTATTTACCGGTAACTGCCAATTTGTTGTAGATGCCTTTTGTTTTGTACTATATTAGGGAAGTATAATGTCTCTTTCTTTGCCTGTAGCCAGAGTAGATCATCCAACCATGAATACTGATGCTTCAATTTTAATCATTAACTCAGTGATGCATTTCTAATGGACCTTTGTGACTACTAACACACAACTTCCAATAAATGATCTTGAGTTGAGCCAAATAAACGATAATTATACTTGCAGGGAAAATGCTGTGCAACTTCAGCAAATATTGCATTGCCCCCATCCCAACCCCAACTCCCACCTCAATTTTTCTTTTCAGAAAACTTGTATTAACCCTTGTCATGCTGAATAAAACCCTGTCTAGAATTGCAATGAAATCAAAGGACTAAAATCACTGGAACCTATAGATGCTGGCCAATATTTCATTTGATAACTGTTTTCATATACAATTTTGAAAAGAAAGTGACAGACAGGTGGTGTAGACTAAGATCAGAGTGCAAATATGTGCAGGCGGATCTTTGTCTATACCCCCTGCCCAGATTAGGAATTTGCCGGGTTCAGCATGACAATGGTTAATCATCAAAATATCAAACTCTCTACTTCACATAAAATTACCCTTAAAAAATGAATAAATGTAGTACTTCTTAGTGCCCAAAAGCATAATAAACTTGTGTGTTGCTTTGTTTTGAATTTTTTGATTGCAAGGAGTTCCCAGGGACCAGCAGTACTGCAACAAAGTCTTTAAATAGTGAAATATATGGTGTACCATTTGGGTCAAAAGTCAACTCGCATAGATTATAGAGGTGTGATTGTAAAATATAAATGTGCATGCTCATATATTGAGCTTGAACATGTAATATTGCTTGTTTGTGCACTTTTAATATTTGAGAGTGCATACTTAGAATTAATGACCTTCATTTTATGCATGCACTTACAATTTCATGCCTTCACACACAAGCATACTGGGCAAGTTGTTAGCAAACCTCCCCCCCCTAAATTCTTTAGGTGTAGCTGTATTATTTTGTGTGCATATGGGGTTTTTTTGTATGTACGACTGAATGGGCTTTTGACTCATTTAGTGCACCATAGAAATAGTCATACCTAAAACATGACAAACTGTGAGTCCTATTCACTGTCAAATTTTTCCTTGAAATATGTGTCCTGTCAGGCTAGCTAAAACAAACCCTCTGGGAGGTGAGAAATATTGACCCAGGTCAGACTGTGAAATCTGAGCTAACTGAGTTGGGATGTGAAACTTTCCACCTTTTGCAGATTTTCCCACTTTTTTATATACGCGACAATAGTAAAAATATTTGGAAAGCATAATGGAAGATGAAGAAATTGCTTGTCACAAGCAATTTCTTCATTTCCCACAATGTATTCAACCGAGAAAGACAAACGTTTTCAAAGTTTCATTAACTTAAGAGTGTTGTGGGCAACATCATACAATTTTAACCAGTTGCGTAGTAATGGGTTAACAAGATTTTTTCTCAACTTTGGAAATGGCCTCTTAGCCTTTTCATAATCAGTATTGTGAGGACATGAGAAATTCATTATACAAGTGGTGAAACAAGCATTCGTTTTCTTAATTCACAATGATTTCCTTGATACAATCCCTTGAGCCTGCTAGAAGTTGAAATTATTTGGTAAAAGGTCAACAATGTATCTAGTACTGGCTATAATATAGCACTCATCCCGACCCATAATGACATGGTGTATTCTAATTAGGAGTGGGAGGGGTATGATTTTAAATATCTGATTTCATTGATAGCTCTATGTTTCTACATGTTTATTGCAAGATGACCACTAATTTACATAGTGCCCTTAGGGATAGACTGTTAAATGATGCTTTCTCCATATTAATTGAACTTAAATGTAGGAAAAGTCTTTAATTTATTCATTATTTGAACATTTACAACAGTTAAAAGGCTCATAAAACTTGGTTAATCATTTGGTTTCTCTACCTGACAATTATCATAATTTTTCTCTGGCATATTTTTTATGTAGATGTTGCAAACAATTTAACCCTTTCCCATTCAAATATGGGATTTTACGTTCCTGTGATTTTTTACTCAAGAAAACATTGTAGAAAAAGAAGAAATTGCTCCTTTTTCCACAATATTTTCTACCACATAGGATGGTTTCATTTCAAATGGTATCCAGTTTTCATTGTCGTCTGCAACCTTTTTTAATTTGGACTAGTCTAAAATTTCCAAAAACGGGAAAGGGTTAATTGTTTTTACACCCCCTCCTACGAAGTAGACATTAGTATAGGGAGGTATATAGGTCTCACAATCATGTCTATCTGTCTGTTTGTACATCCGACTGAAGACAGTTTTGTTTCCATGCTCTAAAATCTAAAACCAACAATGCTCTTTGACGCCTTCAAGACAAAAGCGATTGTGAAAACATTGTGGAAAATGTACAAACTGAACAAACTGAGTAGGTTGTGAAACTATCCACTCTTCTTAGATTTTCTGACTATAGAATGGTCATTCTATCTTAACGAATTTCCAAACAATCCTCCTTATTTACACCCCTCAAGTAAAAAGATTAGAAAATATTGTGGAAAATGAAGAAATTGCTTGCCCCAAAAGTAAACTATATTCCAACCCATCAAGACAAAATTTCTTGTCTGAATCTATGATTTGGACCAGTCTAATATTTTGTCATCTGGTAATGGGTTAACCCATTAGGACACATCTGACCAAGATTTTAATTTGGTCTAAGTTGAAAGATGCTGTAGACAACAATTTCAAGTAGGTCAAATTTAAAAAAAAAAATGCCAGAAGAAATTGTTGACAATGAAGAAATTGCTTGTAACAAGCAAAATCCTTCTAATTGTCCAAAAAAGTTTTCAAAGTAGTTCCTTGTGGGTCATGAAAAAGGATGGATGTGTCAGAATGGGTTAACTCACTACAATCCCACTAATTTAGTTGAAATTCAAAAGCATTTACAGACTATGATTCAAATAAATGTAACCCATTCCCACATAGTAAAATTTTAGACCGGTCCAAATTGAAAGAAGTTGCAGGTGACAATTTTGAGTTTACGAAATTTTAAATTTGTTCAACTTTCTTGATAGAAAAGATGTAAAATGAAGAAATTGCTTGTTAAAAGCAATTTCTTCACTTTACACAATGTTTACAAATTGTTTTTCTTGAGGGGCGTTCAAAAGCATCACTGTGTTGGAATGAGTTAACAACCAACTGAAAAGGAAATCTTGGGAAGGTTAACCCTTGTCATGCTGAATAAATACTTCTATAAAACTGTCTTATAATCAAAGTATTGAAAGCACAGAAGGCACTAATTTGGGGTTGGTAATTATTAAGAAAATGATCTGCATAATCAATGCTGGCTTTAACCCATTCCCACATGACAAAATTTCAGATTGGTCCATATTGAAAGAAGTTGCAAACATCAATTGAAATTTTATGGAATTTTGGATTTTTTAATCTTCCTTGGGAGAAAAATATTGTGACAAAAGAAAAGATTGCTAATGTCACAAAAATTTCTACATTTTCTTCATTTTGCACAATGTTTTCCTAAAAGATTTTCTTGAGAGGCTTCAAAAAGCGTAGATGTGTTGGAATGGGTTAACAGGACGAGCACAGGGTCTAGACAAAGATCAAACTGCACATGTGTGCAGCCCGACCTCCTGCCATAATAAGAATATTCCGGGTTCAATATAACGGTTAAAAGAAGTATGTTGCTGTCAACACTTTTATTTAAGAAGTTATTTGCTATAGTGCATTGAAAACATTTAGAGGAAAGAAGAATTTGCTGAATTGTTACAAGCTGTTCTTTCTTTGATGCAACAAAGAAAACGGTGAAAAACAGAGGACATAAGATATTCATTTTTCTTTATAATGACTTAATCTGAAAATTAAATCAAAGCCTTATGATAGTTCTCATTTTAAAAGCAATTAAAGCATTAGTAATAGTAAATCGAAATGTCTATCAACACAAATTTTATGTAATTGACTGTGATTAAATCTGTCTTATATCATGTAATTTAAAATGAAAGCTATATAAAAACATCTGTCAGATTGCGTGAGGGACGCTTAGAAAAAAGCATGAGCAATCAGCGTCAGAAATCTATAAAACAAAAACGAGAAACTACTCATGCATAAAAAACAAGGGAAAATACATCAGACGGGCAAATGTGAGTTAGAGTCACCATGACATCTTCTGTAACTTAATTAACCCTTGGCCTTGGCCTTTAACCCATTACCAGACTGCAAAATTTTAGACTAGTCCAAATTCAAAGGGGTTGCAGACGACAATTTTAAAGTTTATAAAATTTAAATTTTCTCAACTTTCTGTATAGAAAACATTGTTTGAAATGAAGAAATTGCTTGTTACAAGCAATTTCTTCATTTTACACAATGTTTTCCCAATTGTTTTTACAGAGGAGCCTCGAAAGGCATCATTTTGTGGGACATTGACACATTAAAAGACAGCTATACTTAAGACTGGGGTGGATCCAGGATTTCTGTTGAGGGGGTTCAAACCTACCAATCTAGACTTCATTTTATTATTATTACCATTTCTTCATTGAATTTTCCCATGAAAATGAAATAATTCAGCTACAAAAAAGGTTTCAACAGAACCCCCTATAAATCTACTACTGCTAAGACTGGAACAGGGAAGGAATCATTGTGAAAAAAGAGATTTGATAAGCAATATATTCTGATCATAATCAGTGATGAAAGACATGGTTTTGAAGTATCAACAGAACTTGGTTAACTTTTCCCTTTTTTTTTTTTGAAATTTTTTGACTGGTCAAGATTGAAAGAGGTTTCAGACGACATTGAAAATTGGATGCACTTTGTAATGAAATCATCCAATGTGGATGAAATATTGTGGTGAAAAAGAAAATGCTTGTAACATGCATTTCATTCCTTTTCCACAATGTTTTCTCAAGTATAAAATCACGGCAACGTAAAATTACGGGTTTGCACAGGAAAGGGATAAAGAGTTATCTACCCTTGAACTTAAGGTGGAAGAAAATATTGTGGTAAATAAGAAAATGCTTGTAACAAGCATTTCCTTTTTTCCACAATGTTTTCTCAAGTAAAAAATCACAGCAAAGTAAAATTACGTAAAATTTGCACAGGAAAGGGATAAAGAGTTATCTACCATTGAACTTAAGGTGTGCTTTATATTATTCAATAATCAGAATTTTTTTTTTCTTTTATTATGAACTCCATTTTAGATTGCATTCCATAAGGCAAGAAAGAAGACAAAACATTTATTTAAAAAAATGGTTTCCTTTAATTGTAAGTATTAGCTATCATCATACTTTAACCCTTTTCTGTTCAGTCCCTGTTTTTTACATCCTCATGCTTTTATTCTGGAGAAAATATTGTGGAAAGAGAAGAAATTACATGTAACAAGCAATTTCTTCCTTTTCTACAATATTTTCCACCCTACTGAATGAATATTTTGCAAATAAAATTGACTGTAAATTGCGGTCTGAACTTTGGCTTTGCAGTCTGATCTTTGCCTGCACAACCTGCCTACTTCTCAGGTTAACAGAAGCCTTAGCACAAGAAAATAGGATATTTTCATGATATTTGTTATGGTATCATTCAAAGTTAATTGGTGTATTGGATATTATTGAATTTAATTCAGCCAGATAAGGGCTTAAAATTTGGACAAATGCTTTCTACCAAAAAGGTAGTCAAACATTTGTTGTCTAATTTTGGGTTTATCTTTCCCCTCTGTCGGTATAAATCTCAAAAAAATGCCCGATCCCACCCTCCATCCCGAAAAATCTTGAACAAAAAAATTATTCTTAGATAACTTAAACGAAAAAAGATATTTACCTACACTATCCAGCAACCCAAATTTTATCCAAATTTTCTATATATCAAATTATGGTTTGCATTTCATTGCAGTCTAAACTTATGTTATCTCCTTAACTGAAACAAAAAAAACATGTACGCTTTAAATCCCATGAAAAGTCACAAAGCACATGGAAACCGACTTAATGTGCTAAAGACAGTCAGAAGTTGTTAAAAGTAATTGCAAACGCTACTAAATAATTCAAAGAAAAATGAGATACCTGTTCTCACAATGAATTTTTCAATAATCCTCCTGCTCTTACAGAAGACTAACAGGCTAATTGTCAATTAAGGCAAAACAAAACAAAACTCGTCATCCACAAATGTTCAAACAAACAGTACTAACACTCAATTGGTCTCATCAACTTTTGAAAATGCCTCTCTGATTAAATTTGAAACTGCACCAGTTTTAAATTCACATAGTGTGTTATAGTAAAGTTAAAATACTACCTCTATTGATTAAAGTGAACGCTCGTCCCTTGTAATATTTCAACCAATCAAGTTCTGTGGTACAATCAGATACCTGACCAATGGGATAATCTACTACACTATACCAAGCGGTATGGAACCAGTGGCGTAGCCATGATTTTGAAAAATTGTACTCAGCTATAAGTGGGGGTCCTTGGTCTAGCGGTAAGACGCAGGACTCGAGACCGGAGGGTCCCGAGTTCGAATTCAGTCCGCGCCATGGGATTTTTTTCAGAGCAAAAAATAGCTCAGCTCAACTGAGCTCCTCACTACCTAGGTGTTTAAATGAGTACACGTCAGGATTATAAGCCAATGTGCTGTTGATACAGCCGACTAAGAACTCGATGATCGATACTTAAGTTGTAAGGTTGTTGAGCGAACTTCTGTTTGAAATCAGACTATGAAACTAACTTAATTTTAACCAGAAAAACCTGGGACCTTGGATCGTTTGGTACTTCCGTCAGCGTAATTTTGATAACGTTTTTGGGTAACAAAAGCGTCGTAACTACAGTTTGATTAAGCTGTAGTTACAATGTCTTTATCGCCCAACGTAAATATATTAAACACATTTTTTTTCTTTTCTGCAAAACGCGTATCGACCGTATTGGATGCTAGACACATGACACTGCCTAATTTACTCATTTGCTTTTTGTTTGCTCTTTATTCAAATGTGCTTTTCATTTATCTTTCATACTTTTGTCTAGTTTGAATTTTAATTATTTACGCATACCGAATTTGATATCTGACAATCGACTAGCAGTTTTGTCGGTACCGTCGGTTGACGGATTGAATGAACATATTAAGATAAGTTCCATCACCTTTTACCTATACAGGATATAACATAAGACTGTTCAGAATAGAGGACACAGATTGAAAATCAAAGGACTAAAAGCACGGGAAGCTACATATTTCGGCTCAATATTTATATTGAACATTTATCTTGTAAATAATTATTGTTGTAAAGGGACAAGCAGGCGGTGTAGACAAAGATCAGACTGCACTTATGTGCAGGCTGATCTTTGTCTACACCCCCTGCCACAGCAGGTTCAACATGACAAGGGTTAAGACAAGTTACGTCACCTTTACCTTTACAAGATGTAACATAAGACTGGTTGAAATTCACTACGGTTACAGATGATACAGATTGAAATACGTTGAAATAAAACATTTCCAAAACAATTGTTATGGCTTCCAATTATCAGAGGGTCGTAAAAACAAGACTGTCAGTTCATATTCTATTTCGTTAGAAAAAAATTAAACGAAAGCACTTTTGACTGGATGTGTCACAAATTTATGAAAAAAAAAAACATAATAAATCTGAATTAAAGACACACAAGCAAGAGCATTTCGGCAATTAATGTAAGCAAGAAGGGTAAAAAATGAAAAAGAAAGAGAAACTTGGTGGAATATAAGAATCATTGTTGTTGATGTTGCTTTAACTTCTGTTGGTAGCGTAATTTAAACAAAAATATATTTAAGAGATGAAGAGAATATTTTTTGTTTTCATGGATTCATACATAAGTTTGATTAGGTTTTTCGGTTCATACCTCCATGAAAACAAAAAATATTCTCTTCATTTCTTATAATTTAATAGCATCGATCAAAAAAAGGCAAAAACTTCACAAATTTTGATACTTTTTTGCATAGGACTATTTTGTATGGAATCATACATAATCACTGAGTGCTCAAAATTTTGCTTATGGAGTTACGAAACTAAACATTAAATTATTCAGGTATATGAATGAGTATTCATCTATATCAAATATAAACCGGTAATAGACTTGCCTAAATTCGGGCAACAATTGGGCCATTATAAAGCGTATGACACGATAGGGGTAAAATATTCGCAAGATGGTGGCAATATTGACTTTTAATGATGGCGCGTAACTTTTACGATATTTATTGTGTCTTATCAGCGGCTTAAGATCTTTACATACAGACCGGCATATTGTTCAAACACTCTAAAATCACCGCGGAAAATTGAAATTATAATTTTATGACAAGTTTTACTGGGGAAGGTGAGAAATTCTAGCTTCTTGACCCTTTAAGAATCCCTTTCGACAGAGATTCATTATGTGACACTGCGTCCAAAGATACTTGAACTGGGGCTATGGTTTCGTGATCCGGTCAAGAAAAGTAATAACTCTGACCTTTCAAGTAGTTCCTTTAACGATTTCCTGTACAATCCGTGTTTTTTACGGCCAAGACATGTTACAATTTAGAAAACATTGTAGAAGACGATGAAATTGCTTGTAACAAGCAATTTCTTCTTTTCCCACAATATTTTCTATCCTGTAAATTAGTTACTTTTAAAGTTTATTTTATTTTATTTTAATACGTCGTCTGAAGCTTCTTTCAAATTAGAAGAGTCTAATATTTTGAAGAAAAAAAAAATAAACAGAAAACGTGGAGGACGTCCCTCAGACATGCAGTAGATGGCAAAATAGCCTCTGTGACGATTACAAAAACAAGAACACAAAAGTCAATGAGGTTTAACCGTTTCCTGTTTTTCAAAATTTTAGACCCGTTTAAATTCAAAGGTTTTGCAGATGAAAACTTAATTTGGATTTTAATTGAAAAATAGCCATTCAGTAGGGTAGAAATATTGTGGAAAAAGAAGAAGTTGCTTGTTACAAGACATTTCTTCTTTTTCTGTAATGTTTTCTAAATTATAATATATCGGGGACGTAAAAACAATGGATTAAACAGGACAATATCAAATCATTTACCGTTACAATATCAAATCATTTACCTTATTTGACGCATTATGCTAAAAGCTCATCCTGCAGCCATTGTTGATACAAAAATGGAAAGGAAATGGTTTGAATTTGAGGCATTTAAGAGATGAAGATGGTTTTTGTTTGTTTCTATTTAAATATAAAACTAAAAACCTCATAACACTGTATGAAGCTGCGAAGCGTTAAGTTCTAAAAGTCGACGAAAATAAAATTACAACATTTCATTCATTTCTTATAATTAATATCATTAAGGCATTTCAGGTATTATGTTCTAATGTATCATCTGATTGAATTCTCGTCTACAGCTTTTTTAACCCTTGTCATGCTGAACCCGGAATATATCTGTTTTGACAGGATGTATAGACAAAGATCAGGTTGCACATATGTGCAGTCTAGGCTTTGTCTAGACCTCCTGCTATTCACTTTAAAACCAGCATTGCTTATCCAATTACTTCTCTAAATTATTACCAACCCAAAATCAATGCCTTCTGTGCCGCCAGTCCTTTGATTTTAACAAAAAAGTTAAGAGGATTTTATTCAGCATGACAAGGATTAATTTTGACGAGCCGTCTTCTGGCGATGGATTAAATTGGAGAATTCTACTTGGACGAATAAAATCTAAGTCATAAGAATATTTAAGAGTCGTAAATCTATGCATGTAGCGTTCTTCAGGGTTAATTTGAATTTAAATTTCTCCTTATTAAGTGCTTTAAAGATCGTAGATAACATATACCATACATAAGTGTCAATTTGTCACTCGATTCATTTAACGTGACACAAGGTTAGAGGAGGGTAAAACATCTGCTAACATACGACCACGATGATCGTTCGTGCATGGCGATTACGATCATATTAGATACTTTACAAAACCTATTTCAAAACAATGTCAGCCCGATTAGCTTAGTTGGTAGAGCACTTGATTTCAAATCTCAAGATCACATGTGGGTTCGAGCCTGGCTGACAAAATCAACTAACAAACTAATCCTTGATCTATCTCTCGTAAAAACTAACTGTCTTCTCGGGGCGTCGCTCATATGGGCATGTGTTACGATAGTGACGATGAATAAACGGAACCACATACACGCAAATGGGCAAGTAGACACAATTTTAGTCGTTTTTGTCTTCAAGAATTGAAACATCATTTAAAATTAAGATATTGCTTGTTACAAACAATTTCTTCATTTACGTTATGTTCTTTCAAAGCTTTTCTCGGAGGTCGCAAAAATACGGAATCGTGTAAGAATCGGTTAAGTAGACATTGTATAAATTTACCATGAAATTCGTATCACATACAATATTGCATTTTAGATAAATTACCAGCAATATAACTGGAACAGAGTGGGTTTACAATGTTCCTCTCCACATAGTTCCTCTCCTAGACAAGGGCAAGTCTAACATTAACCCTTGTTATGCTGTATTATAAATCCACAACAGAATTTTATAACAATCAAACGGCTGACAGCCCTGGAAGCGCCAAATTATGCCTCAATATCTATATTGAAAATTTATCGTGTAAACAATTCTGGCTTACAAAGGCAAGCACATGGTATAGACTAGTAGGTCAGACTTCAAATAATTGCAGTCAGATCTTTGTCCGTACCTCCTGCCAAAGCAGGAATATACCGGGTTCAGCATGACAATGGTTAACTTAATGCTATGTTGCGATGAATAGTTTAAGTATGAAATTTGCGCTCATTGAAAAACGGTTAATTTACCATTGGTTAGAACTCTCCTATTGTACATTCCTTAGTATTAACTATCGATAACGTAAAGTATTTTAGCCAAACCCTTTCGACAAATAGAGTTTCTTTGCACAGAAAATCGGGTAATTCTAGTTAACCATTTCCCACACAATCACTGGTTTTACGTCTCCGTGGATTTATACTTGAGAAAATATTGCGGAAAAAAAGAAGAAATTGCTTGTTACGAGCAATTTCTTTTTTCCGCAATATTTTCTATCCTATAGCATAGCTACTCTTTGAATGGTACGTACTTTATAATGTCATCTGTCACCCCTTTGAATTTGGACAAGTCTAAAATTTTGAAAAACCAGTAAAGGTTAAAGTCATAGTTCCACTCTTTTTTAAAGGATAACAAAAAAGCTAAGAACTTTTAACACTACTACAAGGTAGGCTGTGTAAGCCTTTGACCATATAAAGGTAGTATGAGGTTTAGCACCACTTTGAACAATCTTGCAGATATATCACGGCGAAGCATGTAATTTTCAAAAGTTCAACAAACTTTACAATGAGATCTGTCTCTATCGTGTCTACTGCCATTTCTTTAGTGTTATCAGAAACAAGAGGGTTAAGGTGATACTAGATCGTTCCCCCGAGACCATTTTCTCCTTCCAATGTTCCATCTAGTCGCTTCGAATTTGATGACTATATAAATATTTTCACTACGTTTATTGGAAATTGTGATCAGATAAGCGACAAAACTTATGTTGCCTTAATAGTCCACGTTTACTTATATTTGATGGAATTTCACCATTTTTAATTTCGATCGTTCTCGTGACCAAACAAGTATTTTCCGTAAATTTGACCCGAAATTGTGACCTTTAGAGTGGTAATAAGGAAAGATGTTTTTCCCTTGTCCCAAATGAAACCTTCCTTATTGCTACAGAAAGAATTTTAGCAAGTTTGGAAAAAGCAAGAATGAATTTGTCGATAAGACCTTTCCAGTGATGTAAATGGAATTTCACCATAATCATCAGGAGTGCCAAGGCATCGAAAACAAATCGCAAATTGTGACATACAGGATTTTTCTCAAATGCATATTTCCATTGAATTATGACCGAATTTCAACATATTCAATAAGCATCCTCTTCTCAGCGATATCTCCAGAAAGACTGAGAAAGGTAAACCAAAAATCGTGAGTTGTACAGTGATAAATAGTAATTTGTTACTAGGCCCCTTTTCCCTTGATATTAGCCCAATATTATACTCATTTTGCTAAAGACAAACCAATGCGTGGATCGATTATGACTGGGTTCAGTCTAACAAAGTGTTAATGTTTCCCAAACGAAGCCCCCCTTTTTAGTTGAATAAGAAACGTGAGCTGGATACGATTTACGAAGCCTTTGCGACCGCTTCTTTTTCCTACATGCTTTCCTTAATAGAATAAGTTTCCCAGTCGGCAAGTTAAGCAAGTTTAGTTGCGAATTCTTGCCCAGATGGTTACTCTTGGCCCTTTTTCTCACGACGGAAAATTTTAAAATGTCATCGATGGATATGTAAAAAGTTTTTTTTTTTTTTTTTGCAGATGAAAGTTTCAGTCATTTAAAAAAGAACATGTCAGTTTTTAACCTATCATAGCGATAACAGACATGACTCTACAAATGTATTTTCTAATAAATGTCATTTTTTTCAAATGTCGAGACTAATTATGGCCGACAGATATAGACAAAAATATTACATAACATCAGAGTTTGAAAAAAAAACGAACCATATTTTTTTTTGTTTTTTGTTCTTACACTCAAAGGAGGTCAGTTTCAATTATTTGTATATTACTTAATTTATTTTGTTAAGTTGAAGTCGAAACTATTCTAATAAGGACCAACAACAAAGGGTTTCTTCTAACAAGAGGTTCCGCTTCGATTATAAACGGCTTTATTTTGCAAATGTATGGTTAGTAGGATGTTCTGAAAAAGTAAAATGGTTGTTTGACGACTTAAACGTCGTAACTGCTCCTTTAATAAGCTGTTAATACGTTTAAGTCGCCAAACCAACAAAAATATTTCACACAAATGGTAGCCAAAGTTGGAGCTAAAAGCTCGATTCCGGGCTGAATGAATGATTTGATTGGTCGGTCGATTCCTTGATTCCTTGAGAGCCGAGATTGGTTAATTCAAATGAGCAAACAAAACACAAGGTTTAGTTCACATCGAGACGATTCTGTACCTACATCATCGGGTTTCGGTTAGAAATAACTTAAGACTGGAAAAGTCCCCTCATATCGTTAGAGCGTGAGCAAAATGTCGTGACTATAGCTTTGATATTTTGCTCGCTCATCGACGATATATAGAATACTTTATGATAAATTCAAAGTCCATTATTCTTCTAATATTAGGTGCAAGGATATTTTTCAATGACCGCATTGTTTTTGAAAATGCCATTACATCGCACCTCAAAATGTATTAATTTTCCCACTTCTCTTCTTCCCGCCCCCCCTTTTTTTTCACTGTAGTCTCAATTTTAGACGTAACGTATTTCATTGTCGAATGCGACCAGTCCCAAATACAACATCGCATCCTGAGGACAGAATTCTGAACTCGGTTTACCTCGGACGAACACGTCTCTACCCTGATCAGAATCTCATTATTAAGACAATTTCAATTAGTTACGACAAAAAGTAGTAAATTGAACATTCGCGGCTGTCAATGAAGTACTTGTAACCAGTCTACCAATGAAATCATCCATCTAGACCAGAAATGAGTTTGGAACTCCGATATTGGCCACCCTTTTCGTTAACCTTTTTTGTCGGTTTGGCGACTTAAACATCGTAACTACAGCTTATTCAAGCTGAGGTTACGACGTATAGGTCATCACCCAACTGTCCCACTTTTTTGTTACATGCTACTTGCAATGAATTTTGCACAAAAAAATGTGAAAAATCGAAGCGGAACGATAGGCGTGGAAAATGGAGTAAGTGGGCGGGGCCAGTGATTGGTCAATTTCTATGGCGTTGAAGTACATGTATTCTCATTATCTGTTTCAGGCATCGAATACTTACAATGGATAAGGCAGGTGGCTAAGAAGAAAAAATCAGCACAAATTTTAAGTGGACAATTATGCAGAGTATGAACGTGTTTTACATTCCTCCAGACAAATTGCACTTTTGACAACGATTTGTTTGTTTGTTTGTTTGAATGGGGTTTTACGCCGCTTTCAACAATCTTTCAGTTATATCGCGGCGGCTGGAGCACCCAACAATGGAATCCTGGTATTTCTCACACCAGTACTACCATTACATCCTTAGCCTCCAGCTGCTATCCCACATTGGTCTACGATTATCAACCCATTGGTGAGAGACATATAGTCGGAAAGGATGAGTGCCGCCGTCGGGGATCAAACCCGGGACCTCGAGATTGACAGTCCGATGCGCTACCAACTGCGCTATGACGGCGGCTTAATTTTTACATCGAACTGAACAGATTAATTGGCGTATCGCGATGTCAATCAAAAGAATCAACCGACCAGTCGAATCGTTCATTTAGACCGGAAGTGAATTTTAAACTCCACATTGGCCGAAGCATTTTGTTGGTTTGGCAACTTAAATGTCGCTTATTCAAACTATAGTTACGGCGTTTAGGTCTCCAACCAAAAATTTTACTTTTTTGTTTTATGGAACTGGCCATAAAAATCTGCAAAAGAACGCCATTTAATATTGAAGTTGAACCTACCCGTTGGATCTTAACCCATTCCCACTCAGTGACGCTTTTAGACGCCCTCAAGGAAAGAAGCTTCGGAAAACATTGTGGAAAATGAAGAAATTGCTTGTTACAAGCAATTTCTTCATTTTCCACAATATTTTCTACCCAGAAAGTAGAAAAAAGCCAAAATTTCATAAACTTTGAATTGTTGTCTGCAACTTCTTTCAATTAGAACCAGTCTAAAATTTTCTAGTGTGGTGATGGGTTAAAGGGCGTGACCGGCGGAGTCAGTGGGCGGGGCCAGTGATCTGTCAATGTTGACAACAAACCGCACGAACAAATTGATATTGTACATCTTTTTCAGTTTCTTAAAAATAACGAGCAATATGCGTTCCTTAAGAAAGGATATTTGGCCTTATTTTTGTCGTCATGTAAATTAAAATTTCATAAAAACCCAGCTATGATTTATCTCCTAAATGACTGAATCAAACATGATTTTGCAATTAAACAATTGATTTATCAGACAAAATGTCATAATGTTATCCCGGTAGGTAAAAAATTATTTCCAGCTATATGTTTTTTTCCCGTTCTCATTTAACTGTTTCCCGTTTAATGCTCCACTGGCTGAAAGCAAGACAGATATTGTCATGGCGCTGTATCTGTCTTACGTCCGTCCGTCCGGTCGTCCGTTGCGTCCGTCCATAAACTTTTACTTTGAAGAACTTCTCCTCAGATAGTATTGAAAAGATTTCAACCAAATTTCACAGAAATTATTCTTTGGTGACCTTCTATCAGATTCCTTCAAAGAATTTTGATCGGATGAAAATCATGGCTTTAATGGGCGGGGCTTTTATTCATATATGGTTAAAGCTTTAAAATTCTTCTTCTCAGAAACCAGTGGATGGATTTCAACCAAATTTCACAGAAATTATCCTGTGGTGAACCTCTATCAGATTCCTTCAAAGAATTTTGATCGGATGGAAAACATGGCTTTAATGGACGGGGTTATTTCCATATATGGTAAAAGCTTTGAAATTCTTCTCAGAAATGAGTGGATAGATTTCAACCAAATTTGACCGGATCGATCTTTAGGCGACCTTTTATCAGATTATAAAAAAGAAATTTTATTGGGTGAACAATATAGCTTTAATGGACAGGGCTAATTTCCCTATATGGTATATACTGAAAACTTTGTAAAGTTCTCAGAAACGTGTTGATGGATATCAACCAAATTTCACGGGAATTATAACCAGATGACTGTTTGTCATATCCCTTCATATAATTTTGATTGTTGAAAAGCATGGCTATTATGGTAGTGGGTTATGTCCATATATGGTATACAGTGAAAAATTTACATAAGGAATTTTACATAACTTGTCCTGAATTTTGTAAAATCAATGAAAAGTTTGAAATCGTTAAAATGCGGGACTGTGTAGTAATGCACTTCAAGGAATGTAACTTAAAAAAAACTTGCACCGTCAGACAGAAAAGGCGCTCTGAATTCAGAAAGTTTTGACCCTGGTAATCCATTATCACACAATGGCCCTTTTCGACGACCCTCAAGAAAAAATAAGGAACACATTATGGAAAATGAAGAAATTGCTAGAAATAAGTAATTTCTTCATTTTCCACAGAGTTTTCTGACCAGAAAGTTGAAAAAAAATCCAAAATTTCATAAGCTCTAAATTGTCGACTAAAACCTCTTTCAGTTTTGACCAGTCGACTGGTAATGGGTTAAGCCTGCCAAGTATGACTTCCCACTACAGTAACAACCTCTGTAGTTCTGAGATGATTTCCTCAGTCTCAAAATATGCTTATACTACGGGTAAGTCCAAGCATAGATGTGCCTTTTGACTTAAGCTAGTAAAGCGTCAGCCGTGATAGCTTGAGTTAACATGCGGTCTTCTCAGAGCTCAACGAGTACAACCTACCACTGGGGGCTTAACCACTAAACATATTGAATGTATGCGCCATAAAAGTAGTTCTTATACATGTATTTCAGGAATATTGCAAACTCTATTCAGTTGTAGAGAACTCTTTCAAAAGCATGTTATTTAACCCATTCCCATCCAATTCCGCTTTTTAAGCATCTCAAGAAAAAAGCTGTGGATAAAATTGTGGACAGTGAAGAAATTGTTTGTAACAAGCAATTTCTTCATTGTCCATAATGTTTCCTACCCAACAAGGGAAATATTTTCTGAATTCAACCAACTTGAAATTGTAAATGTCGTTTGCAACTTCTTTCAATTGAACCAGTCTGAGATTTTGCCAATTTGTAATGAATAACTCCTGGGTTACTCTAATCTCATTTATTTATCGCGATAACCTTTTGCAAAGAAGATTACTTAAGAAAACTATGCTTTGCTAGCTTACAGTTTCTCCAGAACTTTGATTATCTATAGGCTAAGCGAGGAAATGCAATATGCAGGACTGGCGTCTGAGTCTCGAAAACAAACAACGTTTTGGCCCAAGTTGCAATGACTCCGCAATTATAACACTGATTTACTAATAACTATCTTCAAAATAGCATTGACGGACTATGCTGAAATACATGAAAACACTTTATGTTAATCCTCAGAACAATATCAGTTTCTAAAGGGTAACAGGGATGTCTAAAAGCTATTTCTGGGTTATTTTGTAGGCAAGTCGAAATTTGTTCGTCCTTCCTGGTTGGTTAATGATAAAAAATGAAAAAAAAATATGATAAGGGACAATGATAAGAAACAAAAGAATAATTACTTAGTGATAAAAAGACGAAAGTTTTGAAGCAAGCTTTGCCTTCAAAACGAAGGTGGAATAAAATTACAATTAATTTGACAGCTTCCTTTAGAAGAAATCAACATTTCAAACAAACGACTTTGACATATTTAATGATGCAATGACAGTTGAAACCCTTTCCCCAAACCAGTGCGAATTGCCATTTTGAAAGCGTCTAGAAATCTTTGCTGTTGTGTTTTTGTTAATGTCAAAATATACTGTTTGCTGTTCATTCAAAACAAAGTACGTAGTGGAACATCCTTCTGGCAAACTTACATGTCTGTGCATTTGTACATCATCGGTGTAATTCTAAAACCTCGTAACTACAGCTAGATTTACATCGACGTTATGTGGAGGTTTCTTTTTCAAGGTGAGTCACATACAGGCCATTTCTTTAGGTTACTGACGGATAGCTAACCCCGCTCACTTAATGCGCTGGCCACGCCCACTGAGTCCGAAAGAAAGTGTTCCACTTTGATATTGTACGGCGCTATTTTGCAAAATTTATGTACAGCAGCATGTAACGAAACAGTAAAATAGTCGGTTGGAGACCTTTAAGTCGTAACTAAAGATTGAATAAGCTGAAGTTACGGCGTTTAAGACGCCAATCCAACAAAAAAAGATTCACATAAATATCAGCCAATGTTGAAGCTCAAAGTTCACTTCCGGTCTAAATGAATTATTTGATTGTCGATTGATTTTTGATTGACAGCTGAGATTGGTCAATTCAGCCCGTTCTTGACATTTCAAACCAACTAACATGTGCTTGAAGCACAGACATTGAACAGTCTGAACAGACACTCAGAATTTTTGCTAAGCTCCTCGGGGAAGTACCTACCTTAAGAGCGCGTAGTGAGGACTCTGATCAGACTGTATGGATGCACTTACTGATCTGAGTCTTCACCTTGCAAAAATACATAATGTTTGGAAATGCCATGCCAATTCTATACAAACACATAAAACGTATGACTCGTTATCGTGTATCATCTGGGAGAAGCACAAATTATAGTCCGTTTTAAAGCTGCAGCAAAACAATCTAGCTGATTAGTAGGATAAAAACTTTTCGCAATGTTTTCGGTTCGGGCTGATATTCTTAATGTAGAATGATAGTTATCTATAGTAACATTAAGTTTTAAACATACAGCCACTATAGACCTCTACTAGGACCCACCTATTTTTCTAACAAATGTTTCGCGAAATTCCCATAACATCGAGTTCGACATAAATTCTTTCCTCAGACAATCGGCTACAAAAAGAGTTTGGCCATTAACATAGATAGTATGCATGGAAATATAAATACGACGTATGAAATTGGCAGACATATGCATAGAGACTCAAATATAGTTTATCATAAAAATAAAACGAATGACAGTAAATTTGGGGATTATTGCAACGGTCTATATCTATCGATTGTTATTCTCAAAAAATCTATTTTATTTGTTATCTCAAATGCATCGATTACCTCAAATGCATCGACAATTACTTAAGATACGGTGATTTTTTTTAGTTACTGGACATAATGAAATTACACTTTTCAAGGAAGGTGACAGGTCGAATATTGCTGTACTGCCTACGTGTTAAAGGACGTGATATTCAGATATTCAGACTCTATTTGTTTTCACTTTTACATATGACAAAATCTTTTAAATTGTCCTATCGTTACATAATAAACCAACTAAGACCCGTTCAACTAAAAGGAAAATCTAACGGATTCCGTAAAACAAATATTAGGAAAAGCGATATGATCAAGCAGAGGTCAACAAGAGAGAGTACATTAAGAACATATAAATTATCAGACAGAATGGCCATTCCAGAATCAGAAAACTAACAGACTGTATAGTTAAAGACCCTGTTTAGCTAGCCATTATCTTCACGGGTGTTATTTATATGTTCGAGGGGGGTGCTATTTATAAGTCTTTGGACCATCTTATATGAAGATTGCTTGGATCAAAGGTATTACCGACTGACTTACCAATCTCTAACAATTAGCTCAAGATAAAAATTGACTCACTCCTGAATGCAAGATTTATAAATTAAGGTAATTTACATTTCTAAAGAGCAATTGTTATAAATATCTCATGCATTTTTGACAGATATCATTTGCATTTCATTAAGAAGAAACAAATCTATCAATCAATCCTCATGGTTCACTAGTAACATTTACTTCTGCGTCATGCCACCGGTCCAGTGAATATCTAGTCTCTCAACGCGTTTTTATCGATTTTTTAAGGAAAAAACGGTATTTCATATCGATCAACCGGAAACAAGTTCTCACACATTTCCACTCATTTCCACGCATGCTCATAAACTTGAAGTGAAAATCTATGTGATCGCCTCCATCTTGTTTCAACGTTTATGAAGAAAATAACTTACTTGCTGAATGCAAACAGCCTCCTTTTAGTCATGAATATCCAGGAAAATGGTTTTAAACTTTGACTTAATATATCCGTGGTAAATGGTCTAATGAATTGTCAAAATGAGAGAAATAATTTCCTCGCGTTTCAAGATAGAATCTAGGCCAGTGGCCAAGGGAGTAAACGAATACATGTAAACTGTCTGCTTGTGTTTTGACCTGGCAGGGCTGAGCAAATTTACTCCCCGTATACACAGTATATGTAACAAGTTAAAACCCTGTTATAGTCGCGATTCAAGCGCCTATTAACCCCATCGAATAAAACACCTTTTACCTCTCGAATTCGACTAAATCTTTGAAACGGACTTGTAGTACTTCAATTGTGATAATAATATTATCAACGAAAAAAGAATTGAATGTTAGCTTTGATTTCTTTACCTTTTATCATTTAACCTTTTACCACACAACCGAAAATTTTCACGCACTTAAGAAGAAAACGTTGTGATTAAATCAAAAAAAGGATTTCGGTAAACAGTATGGGGTCATGGTTGATTGAATAGGCTTTAACGCAACTTTTAATAGTATTTCAGTTATATCGGGGCGGCTAGAGCTCCTAACCATGGATTCCTGGTAGTTCACACACCAGTACTACCACTACATCCTTATCGAGCCTCCAGCTGCTCCTCCTACTTAGGTGTACTATTTACTTACTCATATTGATGAAACATGCTCGCTTTGTTTAGCGCGATTACTGATAAACCAGCAAAACCGCTCTCAGGACTTTCAGTCCTTTGATTATCTAATGCCATCTGATAAAACATTTACGTTACTTCAAAATCAGTTGAAATATTTACAGACATTCTGCTTATATATAAGTAAACTTTTACCCATTTGAATACTCGATAGATCTGGTTTACAGCCGGTTATCCTAGTCTTGTACATGTGTTTCACGTCATTGACTTTTCGTTGGATCAAAAGAATAAATTTGAAGGTTTATAAGAGCAAATGGAATCCGTGACTCCGTTCCCTTTTAGGCAAGCTGATCTAACATCGTCTATAAAAGACTAAGTAGTCAGCTAGTCTCCCTTACTAATCGTTCTCCTCTATACTCTCGATCAGCCGCAGTATTCAAGAGGTAGTTGTGCGAATGTCCTGAACGGATGAACTGAAGAACGGAAATCTCGGTGAGCCTTCTTTATTTCTATATAACTAGAATAGAGTGTATTTATTTGTGATGTTAGGGTCTTCTTGTTGACACAAGAACAGTAGTCCCAGGAAAAAGGTGCGACAAAATCATTACTTCACAATTAAATACACACCATCACAATTATCTTCAAATATTGGCACTAGCTTAAAGGATATCCTATTTCGCGCTGTCCTTTTGTTGACACTTTCACGGCAAGTTTTAATTTTGTAATTAAACTTTCAGGGTCGTCGATTTTAAGACTTATGATTTTACGTAAAAAAGTCAATAATTGTAGTGATGCTTCTGTTGTTTATGCTGTTATCGTTCACGCTGTGATATATACTTTTACTAGTTCATTGAACATATTAACCCCCCTTTTTAGAAATTTTAGACAGGTCCAAATTGCCAGAGGTTGCAGACGATAATGAAAAGAATACACAACCATCCTTTGTGGTAGAAAAAAAGTGGAAAAGGAAGAAATTGCTTGTCATAAGCATTTTTTTTCCTTTTATCCACATTTTTTTCCTTAAGTATAAAACTGCGACAACGTAAAACCACGGGTTTGTACAGGAAAGGGCTATGTGAGAATTTCGTGTTATTCAAAAACCTCATAACTACAAATTTATCAAAGCTATAGTTACGAGATTTTAGAATAACACCGGCGAATTCAGAAATGCTAGATACCATCTCTGTTATCCAGTCTTTGATTTTGAGTCTTTCTAGAACTATGGTCTGGAGATAAATCATTTTTAGCCTGATATTGCGTAAGCAATCAGAGGCTAAAGTTACAATGATAAAAATTCAAACCCATGCAGAGTTTAATGTGAAAACATAATGTAAAAACATCTACCGCAATCAATGTGATCTTCTGTCGCTTGAAAAGTAGATCGGATCTGACCATAGATTAATACGCCCGATTGAGGCGAGAAGGACGAAGGCGCGATATGACTCATTGAAAGCTGTCGGCTCGATGTACAGTACTTTCATGTGAGTGTTCTGAATTTGGCAAAAGTATCAAAACTTGACGAGTGAAAGGAAAGAAAGAAAGAAAGGAGATATATTATATATTGGAAATTATTAAACATATATAATCATATCATGTTGTTAAGAAAAAATAAGGTGTTTGATTCTTACCAAAATAATATTACTTATTCTAGAGTAACAATGTTAGAATGGTCCGGTTAGACGAAGTTGCTGTATAAAGCTTATAAGCGAGGGTGTCGGTTTTACGCACGATTGGAATGTTTAACAAATTAATTGGTCATTCATAGGATCATATTCGCACTGTCTGAAAATAGTTTAGTCGTGCTCGGACTTTCTGTCTATATATTTTTACCTCCGAATTCTACCCAAAGGATGAAACGTCTATATACCGCTTTTGAGAGGTGTACATAATTATGTTAACCTGGTAAACGACCGCCCGCCCTCTCTCTCTCTCTTAATCTGGATATTATAAAGCGCATATTTACATAACGAAATTGGTCTGTGTGGTAGAATACTCACATCGCACGCAAGAGCCTCCTAGTTCGAACCTCGCTACCCATCTCTCTCACTCTCTAGCTCTCTCTCTCGCTTTCTCCACTGGACGAAAGCCAACGAGCTTTTGTCATGATGTGGTGTCCGTCGTCCGTCCGTCCGTCCATCCGTCCGTCCGTCGACTTTTACTTTAAAAATCTTCTTCTCAGAAAGTAAACCAAACTCAACCAAAATTCACAGGAAGGATCCTTGGTGGCCTTTATCAGATCCCTTCAAAGCATTTTGATCGGGTGAAAAATATGTTACGATATATACATATAAATATATCGTTACAATACCTCAACGGGATGAAAATTATTGCGGGCAGGTTGTGTTCCCTAGCGCACAAATTGGCAGATCTGCGCATAATCGACAGTAGATTTGGGTAGAAAGTGGCATTTCCGATATTCCGATCATCTAACTTTTTCTGTCCAGATTATGTATCTCCTGTATACATATCTCAGGCTTTCAGCGCTTTCAGCGCTTTGATAAATTGAATTAACCTTGAACCACCTTTATAAATTGATAGCGGGCAGAAGTACTGTGACTGATTGCTTATGAATCCTTTAAAGTAATACGAATTGGACATTAACTTTTTCACCATGTCACAAAAACTTAGACCTCTGATAGCCGAAAGAATTTGCAGCTATGAGCAATATACGCACGAAGAATAATCTTGGCTTAATTGGGAAACTGTTTTTTGGAAAAAGGTAGAATACGCAATTTAAGTTAACCATTTTCTCTTTTTATTACATTCGAATCTACAGTTCGTTGACGTGGGAAATTCGTTAAGTGTTAAAGTTCCGATGAGAACAAAATCAGTTTATTAGCACAGTAGAAATATCAATATTTTAAGAGATTTAACAATAATGTTAAAAACCGCTAGTTAACGTGGGTCTGCCTGACCACCGTGGCTAAACTTGTTGACCATTGGTCAATTAACGCCGTAATCTTGTAATTGAAATATGGTCTGTTTGTGGTTGTATATTGACATTAAACAAGACTATCTTATAGAATTAAAGTATAACTCATATGATTTTGTTTGACCATCCTAAACGAAGGGGGGGGGGGTATTCAGCACCGTTTCTGTTCTAAATGCACCGGATTATAGACTACACTTAGTTCTCTTTCTGGTGAATTATCTACTGTAAATATCGCAAGTCTTACGTGAGAAACACACGTGGCCAAAAATGGCGTCTTAACCAATTACCAGACGACATATTTTAAGACTGGTTCGAATCTGAAAGAAGTTTCATATGGCAAAATCGGAAAATAAATGTCACGTAGGGTAGAAAACATTGTGAGAAAATGAGAAATTGCTTGTCACAGGCAATTTCCCATTTTCTCAGAAGGTTTTCTATGATCATATTTCTTCAGGATATTAGAAAAAGTAAAACACACCATCACAATTATCTTCAAATATTGGCACTAGCTTAAAGGATATCCTATTTCGCGCTGTCCTTTTGTTGACACTTTCACGGCAAGTTTTAATTTTGTAATTAAACTTTCAGGGTCGTCGATTTTAAGACTTATGATTTTACGTAAAAAAGTCAATAATTGTAGTGATGCTTCTGTTGTTTATGCTGTTATCGTTCACGCTGTGATATATACTTTTACTAGTTCATTGAACATATTAACCCCCCTTTTTAGAAATTTTAGACAGGTCCAAATTGCCAGAGGTTGCAGACGATAATGAAAAGAATACACAACCATCCTTTGTGGTAGAAAAAAAGTGGAAAAGGAAGAAATTGCTTGTCATAAGCATTTTTTTTCCTTTTATCCACATTTTTTTCCTTAAGTATAAAACTGCGACAACGTAAAACCACGGGTTTGTACAGGAAAGGGCTATGTGAGAATTTCGTGTTATTCAAAAACCTCATAACTACAAATTTATCAAAGCTATAGTTACGAGATTTTAGAATAACACCGGCGAATTCAGAAATGCTAGATACCATCTCTGTTATCCAGTCTTTAATTTTGAGTCTTTCTAGAACTATGGTCTGGAGATAAATCATTTTTAGCCTGATATTGCGTAAGCAATCAGAGGCTAAAGTTACAATGATAAAAATTCAAACCCATGCAGAGTTTAATGTGAAAACATAATGTAAAAACATCTACCGCAATCAATGTGATCTTCTGTCGCTTGAAAAGTAGATCGGATCTGACCATAGATTAATACGCCCGATTGAGGCGAGAAGGACGAAGGCGCGATATGACTCATTGAAAGCTGTCGGCTCGATGTACAGTACTTTCATGTGAGTGTTCTGAATTTGGCAAAAGTATCAAAACTTGACGAGTGAAAGGAAAGAAAGAAAGAAAGGAGATATATTATATATTGGAAATTATTAAACATATATAATCATATCATGTTGTTAAGAAAAAATAAGGTGTTTGATTCTTACCAAAATAATATTACTTATTCTAGAGTAACAATGTTAGAATGGTCCGGTTAGACGAAGTTGCTGTATAAAGCTTATAAGCGAGGGTGTCGGTTTTACGCACGATTGGAATGTTTAACAAATTAATTGGTCATTCATAGGATCATATTCGCACTGTCTGAAAATAGTTTAGTCGTGCTCGGACTTTCTGTCTATATATTTTTACCTCCGAATTCTACCCAAAGGATGAAACGTCTATATACCGCTTTTGAGAGGTGTACATAATTATGTTAACCTGGTAAACGACCGCCCGCCCTCTCTCTCTCTCTTAATCTGGATATTATAAAGCGCATATTTACATAACGAAATTGGTCTGTGTGGTAGAATACTCACATCGCACGCAAGAGCCTCCTAGTTCGAACCTCGCTACCCATCTCTCTCACTCTCTAGCTCTCTCTCTCGCTTTCTCCACTGGACGAAAGCCAACGAGCTTTTGTCATGATGTGGTGTCCGTCGTCCGTCCGTCCGTCCATCCGTCCGTCCGTCGACTTTTACTTTAAAAATCTTCTTCTCAGAAAGTAAACCAAACTCAACCAAAATTCACAGGAAGGATCCTTGGTGGCCTTTATCAGATCCCTTCAAAGCATTTTGATCGGGTGAAAAATATGTTACGATATATACATATAAATATATCGTTACAATACCTCAACGGGATGAAAATTATTGCGGGCAGGTTGTGTTCCCTAGCGCACAAATTGGCAGATCTGCGCATAATCGACAGTAGATTTGGGTAGAAAGTGGCACTTCCGATATTCCGATCATCTAACTTTTTCTGTCCAGATTATGTATCTCCTGTATACATATCTCAGGCTTTCAGCGCTTTCAGCGCTTTGATAAATTGAATTAACCTTGAACCACCTTTATAAATTGATAGCGGGCAGAAGTACTGTGACTGATTGCTTATGAATCCTTTAAAGTAATACGAATTGGACATTAACTTTTTCACCATGTCACAAAAACTTAGACCTCTGATAGCCGAAAGAATTTGCAGCTATGAGCAATATACGCACGAAGAATAATCTTGGCTTAATTGGGAAACTGTTTTTTGGAAAAAGGTAGAATACGCAATTTAAGTTAACCATTTTCTCTTTTTATTACATTCGAATCTACAGTTCGTTGACGTGGGAAATTCGTTAAGTGTTAAAGTTCCGATGAGAACAAAATCAGTTTATTAGCACAGTAGAAATATCAATATTTTAAGAGATTTAACAATAATGTTAAAAACCGCTAGTTAACGTGGGTCTGCCTGACCACCGTGGCTAAACTTGTTGACCATTGGTCAATTAACGCCGTAATCTTGTAATTGAAATACGGTCTGTTTGTGGTTGTATATTGACATTAAACAAGACTATCTTATAGAATTAAAGTATAACTCATATGATTTTGTTTGACCATCCTAAACGAAGGGGGGGGGTATTCAGCACCGTTTCTGTTCTAAATGTACCGGATTATAGACTACACTTAGTTCTCTTTCTGGTGAATTATCTACTGTAAATATCGCAAGTCTTACGTGAGAAACACACGTGGCCAAAAATGGCGTCTTAACCAATTACCAGACGACATATTTTAAGACTGGTTCGAATCTGAAAGAAGTTTCATATGGCAAAATCGGAAAATAAATGTCACGTAGGGTAGAAAACATTGTGAGAAAATGAGAAATTGCTTGTCACAGGCAATTTCCCATTTTCTCAGAAGGTTTTCTATGATCATATTTCTTCAGGATATTAGAAAAAGTAAAACAGTAGACCGTTCACAGAAAGATTTGGGAGTATGGCACTCTTGAATTCCTTGTGGTATGAGCGATGACGGAGATATTCAAATTTCAAAACTACACACGTTCATTCGGATCTGAGTAAATAAGAATAAGATGAACGTATAAGGTGTATGATTTTGTTTCACAAATCTAAATGACAGATGTATAATCCCATTTCAAGAAGACACATTTTTAGTCTGGCAAAAATCAAAAGACGTTGCAGACAAAAAAATCAGCTCATACAATTGTAAATATTAGGGAATAAATGTAGGAAATAAAGAAATTATACACCAGACGGCGGAATTTTAGACTTGTCAAAATTGAAAGGAGTTGCAGACGACAATTTAAAGCTTATAGAATTTTTTACTTTATTAAATTTGGGGAAGAAAACATTGTGAATAATGAAGAAATTGCTTGTTATGTTCTAATGTAATTCAGGAATATTGCAAACTCTATTCAAATTGTAGAGAACTCTGTCAAAAGCATGCTATTTAACCCATTCTCACTCAATTCCGATTTTTAAACATATCAAGAAAAATGCTTTGGAAAACAGTGTGGACATTGAAGAAATTGCTTGTAACAAGCAATTTCTTCAATGACCACAATGTTTTCAACTCTCCTTTGCTTTGAGGGCTTACAGTAGTTTCAGTACTTTGATTTTTCACAGTGTTTCTAAATCCTTCTTATTCGGAGGCGTAAAAGTGGGATTTTGTAGCAATGGGTTAAATCGTTTATTCTGTGTCCTGTGTCCTGACTCAGTTTCGGTCTAAAATTCTATGAAATATCTAAAAAGTTGTCCCTTTAGTCAATATTTAATGTCCAGTTTTATTTATTTTTGTCCACTCTAACAAAATGTAAGCAAACAATACTTATTTTGATGACAATCAATTTTACAGCTATAATCTTATGTTAAATATGTTAAAATTATAAAACCCTATATGAACATTATCTTCGATTCCTTCATCTACACGCCGTGCTCATTTGATGGACCGCCGCTGTCAACGAAAACAATCGATTGACCAATCAAATTATTCTTTTAGGCCTGAAGTGAACTTTGAACTCCGACATTAATGTTAGCATTTTATTTGGTTTGGCGCCATGAAAGTCGTTACTACAGTTTTTTCAAGTTGTAGTTACGATGTTTAGGTCGCCAGTCAACCCTTTTAGATCTTTCTTACACGTTAGAGGTCATAAATTTTGCAAAAAAAAGGGCAGTTTAATATTTTAGACGAACTTCCTATCGGAGGGCAGTGGGCGAAATATCCGTCATATAAGCATTCATTATTTAAATGTTATCCATTACTCGAAAGTTGACCATACGGGATGTGATAAAAGTATCGATCATGCTCAGAATGCGTGGAAGGCAGTCCAGGTTCGAAGCTTTGCGCCATCGACGTGGTTTTTGTTGTTGTTGTTTCTTTTAGAAAGCATTGTAGCAAATGAAGCATTACTTGTAACAATTTGTCAATCACACAAAAAGGTCATACCTATTACATATGGTCGTTGTCGTTCTAATGCATCGTAGGTACAGCTTGAATCAAGTTGCAGTTAAGAGGTTTTAGAAAAAAAACCGACGATATGTGCTCCCTGCTTAGCCCAATTACCAGCATTAGGCCGTTGCTCTAAAATCGTTTGTCCGACAGACAAACACAAACACGTTGAAAGATCTCGCTGGACCAAACCGCGAGAACAGTAATTCCCTTTATAAGTTTAAGAAAGGTACAAACTGCTGGAAAGCGATATAAACTAAAACATGTTTAATTTCATGTGTAAAAACTCAAATCTTTTGATATTCAAACATTCATTCATTTGCAAATGGCAGATTTTAGCCGAAAATATTTACAAGTACAGTAAAAAGACGGATTGTAACATATTTAACGAACTAACAGATCATTTCTTTCACAACCATTCAAAAGCCATTTTATCAGATTGTAACATGTGCCTATAAACAATACTATACGTTGTGAGATCTAGATTTGTATCGTTACTGTATTGAAATCATTCATTCTCAAGTCATCGACTTATTGAATCGTCTTCAAAAGATCTGTGACCCGTCATTTAAATAAGATACTCATGGAAACTCTGTAAAACCAAATATTTAGAAAGGAGATGCGATCCAGCAGAGAACAATCATATTTCGAATTTCAACATTGTATACATGTTGTAAAGTAGAAGAAAAGTCAGCTGCCAGGAGAGAACAGTTGCAATCCAATCCAGTCTACTCGGGCTGATCAGAGTCGAAACTTTGAAAACTTCTAAGAAATCCCTTTTCGGTAAATCTTCAAATACATGGACCGTCAGATTGAAAGAGGCTACCTGTTGACGTCGAAAGTAGCGGCCCAGATCAGACGTCAAGTAACGTACAGGGATTTTCATTTATCTTAGAATTTCTATATGAGGTGATCGCCTTTGTCACCCTTGTCATATCGAATAGATCTTCTTTAAAGAAATGCATTAAAATCAAAGGGTTGAAAACACCGAAACCATTATATTTTGGTTAAAAACAATCATTACTGTCATTTATTTATTCATTTAAATCATTTATTTAAAAGAACACTCTGGATTTAACGGGGATTAACCAGGTGGTGTGGACTCAGACCAGGTTACAGGTATGTGCAGGCTGATCCTGGTGTATACCTCCTGATTAAACAGGAATATTTCAAGGTTAATATGACAAGTGTTAAAAGTCACCTCATTTGCTTCTAAATCAAGTAACTCATTGGAACCTGTAGCGGCGAATATCCTTTCCGACATTTGTCTCCCACCAATGTGGGCAGCTGGAGAACCGGAAAGGATGTGGCGATAGTACTGGTGTGAGAAATACCAGGAATCCATGGTTATGTGCTCCAGTCGCTTCGATATTACTGAAACACAGTTAAAAGTAGCGTTAAACCCCGTTCAAACAAACAAAAAAGAGCGGGACCTTTTTGTTTGTCGTTATAAATATCGATAGCGAAGTATTCATAAGATGCGCTATCTGATCGCAGTTTAATTCAAACTATCCGATCCGACCTTGCTAACTCGTTCGCAAGACAAAACACATCTTAGGCATTGTTACAATGTAGCGGTATTTTGTTCTGTTTGAACACTTTTTTGTGATCAAAAGATACGCCGTTCTTTTGACCCATAGAACCCCTCAAGTACGGTTTTGAGTATAAATAGAAGCTCCCTTTGAAAGCTGAGCATCTAGCCAAGTCATCTATGGGTTCGACCGTGAACTGAACTGGTGAGCGCGCACATATCTTTTCAAGGCCCAACTGTGTTATTACGCGTTCGCGCATTCTTTTATGCGTACACAACTTAAATTGAAGAAAACGGTACACCATACTTTCATGAGAAAAGTTTGATTGCAAAGCTCGACTATTCGATGGGCACTGACCACCAACAGTAAATCAAACGGAGTAAATATTGCAGAATTCATGGCCAGTAACATGTAACAAAGATGGTTGACGACGTCAACACCGTAACTACAGCTCGGATAGTTAGTAGTAAGATGTAAAATCATTAAACAAATATGATGCTTATTCAAAATGTCGGCCTTTGTCAGATTTCAAAGTTCACTTCCGCTGTACATTCAAAATTGGATTGGTCGATCGAGAAATTTTCAAAGCCACGATACGAATGCGGTACTTTTCTTGTACAAACCGAATTTTAACCCATTCCTACACAATGACGCTTTTTGGTGCCCATCTAGAAAGAACGATCAGGAAAACGTTGCGGAAAATGAGGAAATTGCTTGTTACAAGCAATTTCTTCATTAACCGCAATGTTTTCCACCCCAAGAGAAAGATCTTTTTAAAATTCCACGAACTTTTGATTATCGTCTGCAACTCCTTTCAATTTGGACGAGTGTAAAATTTTGTCGTGTGTTAATGGGTTAAAAGGTAATTTTGTATTGTGTTTGTGATAATTGCTAATTGACATTGTACCTGTCCGAATCTATTTATTAATGATTGATTATTATTGGAATAGAAACGTCCTTCAAAGATAAAGTTTTTTGAAAAATGATAAATGGTGAATCATTGGATTAACTATTGAGAAATATAGAGTGAAGAAACAATCTTTAGTTTTTACTACTAGTATATTTTACCCATTCCCACGCAATCCAGCTTTTTAGGCCCCTGAAGAAAACAGCTGAGGGAAAGCTTGTAGAAAATGAGGAAATTGATTATAATAAGTACTTTCTTCATTACCAACAGTGTTTTCTACACCAGTGACAGAGATTTATAAAATTTCACCAACTTAAAATTGTCGCTTGCAAACATTGTCGTGATAATAGATTAATAGATGTCACATTAATTATGACTATAATTTGAAATTTGCGAATAATGAAAAAATAGCTTGTAACAAGCAATTTCCTCATTTTCCACAATGTTTTCAAAAGTTTTTTCCTAGATGCGCTTAAAAAAGGGGGATTGAGCAGGAATATGTTAATCGTCTACTTTTAAACTGAAACTAGTGTCTTATGAACATTAGCACATGAAATAGGAAAGTATGGATGATCCTTGTAGGTGAATTTCATTATTCACTGGACTGCAGTAGCAAATTTACTCTCTAATTCTGTTGACAAACTGGTTCAATTATTGTTTTACTGCTTTGCACCAGGTTGAGTTCCTGTGTCAAGATGCGTTTAGCCTTGATCTAGGGGTGTGGACAAAATTCCCTTATTCACAAATTATTTTGGATTAATCACCTCAAATGATCTACACATTAGAATAGATTGATCCAAAATGTTTCAGTTTCAAAAAACAGGACTATGGACTGTGTCTTATTGTGAAGGTTTTTTACACTGCTACTCGCGCAACGCATTGGAAATTACTAAAGTTGTTGCAAAGCGAACAAATGTCCACCAGCGTTTTGTCGCAGGGGAAATCCTTTTAGGGGTTAAAGTTGTTTCTATCGCAAAGTTAATTTGTGATCTTAACGTTGGCTTACATGGCTAAAAGAATGAGGCTTCATTTAAGTTTCAATGTCCTAGGTCAAATGGCTTTTGAGTTCAAACACGGATGCAGTTTTCAGACAAAATTTGATCTGAACTTTCATAGAAGTAATACCCGCCAAGTCGCGTCCAACATTTTCTTAACGTTGAAGGTAATACGCCCAATGGCTTTTAAGATATAGCCGAGTACAAAGTTTGAGCGTAATCCTGGCATAAGTTATACTGGCCAAGTCGCTGGCAACATTTAACGTTGAAGGTAATACGTCAAATGGCTTCTAAGTTAGACTGCAGAAACGGTTTTTAAACGAAACATCAATTATGCTTCATGACCTAAAAACAACAATAGGACACCTTCTTGGGTCAAAAGCAACAAAAGTGTACAGTAATATGCTTATAGACCAATTGAATTTTGAGTTGCAGCACAGAAAAAATAAAGTCTAAGGACAAACGAACGGGCGAGTGGTGTTGAAATACGGATTTTCTCCACTTGTCTCCGGACAAGTAAAGACAAGACTTTCTATTTCTCCAGAATTACTATGAACTGTTCCACATAAAAGTGAACAGACAAATGTCGAGAATTGTTGTTTATGTTGTTAATCCCTTCTTTCAGACTAATCTATTCTAGAAAGTTAAGTTAATGAGTTTAGTAAGATAACTTAAATGAATTGAACGAGTTTCGTCAAATACATAGGACTTTGAGTTCAGGCAGTACGTCTTACCAACCTACGCCGATATTGCTATCGTGTTATAAAGACATCACTGTCATTTGGGGTCATTAATTCTATTTTGTCATTCTTACTTTTCAATATTCATCTGAATGTGACAGCAATTTTTAATGCCGGCGTTTTTTATAACATAAACAAAATTACCATTTTTAGGACATTATGAACATCGATGAATAAATGAAAATCTGACAACCAGCATCCGCTTGCTTTCAGCTCCTCGTAAGTCCAATTGCTTCCTTGACAAATTCGACGTACCCAATAACGATCTCGGTATTTGAATTATGTTAAACGTCATGATGTTTAACCCATTCCAACACAGCAAAATTTTAGACTGGTCCAAATTGAAAGAAGCTGCAGACGACAATTTTAAGTTGATGGAATTTTGAATTTTTTCATCTTTTTGGATAGAAAACATTGTGGATAATGAAGAAATTGCTTGATACAAGCAATTTCTTCATTTTCCATAATGTTTTCCAAACTTTTTTTCTCGAGGGGTGTAAAAAGGAGGGATTGAGTTGGAATGGGTTAACAAAAAGTTACATCCTAGCAGACACAAACCCCACCGATGCGAAGCCGAACCTCTCACCGAGAAGTATCTATTCTAAGTTTACACCATATCGAACAATCCTATCATCAATCGAGGGACTATATAGCTTAGAACAGTTTCGCAATTGAACGTTGAAATGGTCACCCTCATTTGCATGTTGCAAGAGCGATAAAGTTTAATACAAGGCCTACATGATCCAAGTAAACACATTCGTCATGTCTGCGGGTTATTGAATCGCGGGAGAAATCAGAGTTATTTATGTTGAAATCGAAATGGTATAACAAACGAGCACAGAACACGGATACCCTAACCCATTCCCACGCAATAACGCTTTTAGACGCCCCTCAAGAAAAACAATCGGGAAGACATGGTGTAAAATGAAGAAATTTCTTGTTACAAGCAATTTCTTCATTTTCCCCCAAAGTTTTCTACACAGAAAGTTAAAAAAAATCCAAAATTCTATAAACTTTAGAATGTCGTCTGCAACTCTTTTCTATTTCGACCAGTCTTAAATTTTGCCGTCTGGTAATGTGCTAAGTGGTGGTTAGCGGATAAATATCTAAGTGAACGGGAGCCTATTTCCTAGATGGTATAGGTTGACTTTTGATGGTAAGCGTGTATCCCGAATTTTAAGTTTATATCAAGTTATGAAAGATATAATGGAAAGTCACATATTTTTTTACATAACGACGGTACAGACCTTGCTGACAAAAGCCAGATTATAGCAACAATTCTGATTTCTCAGAAAATAGCCGAGCTAAACTGTCTATATCGAGATGATCCTAAGATTATGAAGCGAAATATTGAAAGACACTTAACCCAGAACAATAAATTAAGATGGTATATAAAAGGCCTCTTCAAATTTCTCCTTGATTTTTGAAACCTCATTAATTAAATACAACCTAGTCATATACAATTTAAATTCGCTATTGTATATCATATCTACAGACGTGACTCTAGATCTGTGACAATCTTATAAAGTTTTACTATACTCCCCTAACGAAATTTGGATTGTCGAATGACTTTGAAATTGGAGTTATTTGTCTTATATAGTTTTTAGAACCAAAGACAAGTCTTAAACAAAGTTGCCCGCAGACAACACAGCTCGCCTTTCTGTTACTTATCACGAACTTTATGTAAACCAATGAGCAAAGGTCGAGGTCACTAACTTAAAAGCCATGACCTTGTGAAATATAAATATGAAATTGACTCTCTATATCAAAATAAGGGCAATCTCTTCTTATAGTGTTGATTGTCAGAATCTAGGTCAAATGGTCATAGTTTTAAATAAAAGCTTTTTATTGTTTTTTTGTATCGCGAAAATATATTGTTTCTCAGTGTAATGAATTAAGAAAATGAGATAGAGGTTAAAGATAGACAAAGGATGGTCCAAGGTCAAGGTCAAAAGGTCTTGGTCTTAAATGAAGGCCTATCGCTTGTTCAGTTTATATTCAGCTTTTGGTGGTCCTAGATTTGGTATTTTTTATGACACATGTCTTTATCAAATTCTCGTCTGCAAAACTTTTGAATTTGGACAGGTCTAAAATTGTGCAAAACTGGAAAGGGTTAATATAATTTGGGTAGTAGTTTCAGACCTCAATGAAGAAAAAAATTGTTCTTTTCACGACTTATGGAAAAACAATTACGCCATGTGCATCATGCATGTCAACTGAAAAACCTTTCTATGAAAAAACATCAAATATATAGAACATGACATAAAGTATTTGAACTGATGTTTCTTTGTAGGTAGATTTATTACTTAAGAATACTTATGAGTTGTTATCACTTGTTAGTTAGACCCTAGAGTGCCCCGAAAGCTATTCATCCTGTCTACCCATATAAAGCTCACATTGTATACAAGGCTTTTAAATCTTATCGTGGATTAGCGAAGTTGGTGTCAAATAACCTGTAATCAAAGAGATAGCGATACCTCGCTCATTTTTCAAGTGACAAACTTTACCAAATATCACCTGTAATTGCTTCTTATCCATTAACCCTGTTTCTTCATATCTACATTTGTACAATCTGCATCAAATTTCTACAAAATTATACTTTAAATTATGTTTTAAACACTTTCAGATCAATGCTAGTGGTGTCAATCTGGTTTACACATTTGTCATTTTAACCCTTGTCATGCTGAACCTGGCATATTCCTGATATGACAGGAGGTATAGACAGAGATCAGGCTGCACATAAGTGCAGTCTGATCTTAGTCTTCACCACCTGTCTATCCCATTCAAGCCAAAATTGTTTATAGAAATTAGGTTTCCAAAGAAATATTGACTAACATTCGATGCAATTCTGAGAAAGCTATCTATTCAATATGACAAGGGTAACTTTATGAATAGTTGACTGATCGCTGGCCCGGCCCACCGACTTCCGACACGAATTGGGGCTTAGACTATTAAACAGCGTTATTCTGAAAAATTTATGGATAGTAGCATGTTGCAAAGAAAAAGGGAAAATGGTTTGGTTGGCGAACGTAACGTCGAAACTGCAGCTTGAATAAGCCGCAATTACGACGTTTAAGTCGCAAAACCAAAGAAAGTGATAAATTTGAAGCTCAAAGTTCACTTCCGGTGAAAATGAGTTATCAATTATTCTTTGACAACGATGGTACGCCAATTAAACGTACCCATTTTGCACTGCTTTTCCTGCAAGATTTATAACAGATTGTCCAAATGAAACGTTTTAAATTGAATAGAGAGAAATCACCCAGATCAACTCAGGTGTGTTCATAAAGAATATATGTTTTCATGGTTGTCTTGAGTTTTCGTAATAGTTCTTTTTTGTCCTCTGGAAATAGTTTAAGCTGCATATAGCTTCAAATATAAAGAAAACTCCAAATATTTAAGCAGCATGACCGAAATTTAATGTCGTTCTGTTTCGTGGCATCAGAGGTTTTGATTTATCTCTAGAACGAAGAACACGGGTTGAAATAAATTTCATGTTTCAAATACAGAGGGGATAGCTGTTGTAGAATTTGTATACGTTTAATCTTATTAAAATTTCATTTCGAAATTGCGACAAGGACTGGTTTACGGCAGTCTTATACAGATGTAAGTAAGAGTATTCCTTATCTCTTATTGCAGCTACGACGGTATCTTCCGAAAGCACCATTATTTTTCTTTTTAAAAATGTCGGCTGGTTTAGAAACAGATTTAAAGGCTTCTTCGTGTCCATGTACGGGGGTGGAAAAGCCACTGAATTCATACAAATATCTAATGAAGTAGGCGAACATCTTCGAAATATTTAAGTACGATGTACGAATTTGTTAATGAAATGTTCAAAGAATTTTCAGAAGATAGCAATCTTTCAGAACAGATTATAATTAGATTCCTTATCACTTACCTGACACCTTTATAACGCTGCATGTGACGCAATAACCGATATCGTCCGCAACTTTGTCAAAATTCGTAACCAAGCGGGCCTTAAGATCTAATCCAAAGTAAATACAAATCGAGTGTGGCATCGCGCCATCTTGTGACAAAGTCCAGGTGGAACAAATTAATAAAGCATTGATGCTGACCGTTATGAGTTGACCGATGGCCAATAAAATGGCCAATCGCCTTTGATGGCCATTACTTTGTAAATAAAACTCGGTTATGCGAGCTTTGTTATTAATTTTCAGTAGGCCTGGTCTCTGATGTAGAATTGATTTATACTTTAAACAAACGAGTGGTACCGGCTTTTGTTACCATTTATTACAACATGAAACAAAACAAAGAAGAGACAGTGTCGTTCTTGTATACAAATTGTTTTATATTTGTATCATGAATGGACCATCCCGTTCTATCTTTTCAGTTTTCACCTACCAGTCTAAATCAATTTTTTTTTTTCTAATTTGATTACGAGGGTCCTGATTGGTCAATATACATGTCTCGTCCAACCAAAGCCTTTGCTTGTAAATAAGACTAGTAAGTGATAGTGAACCCGATTTTGAAACTCGAGAAGCCTTCGGTCTTATTCACAAGTTCATTTAAATATTTTCACTTTTTGATTTAAAATCTCTCTGAATTCGCATTTTGTCCTCAACAAATATTAAATTATAAATCAGTCCAAAGTAACCTGGTATTAAGACGAAATCAAGGAAAAACCGGTAACTTTGGCAGCCGACCAAAGTTTATACCAGCTCATATCGAAAACTACAAACTATGTTGTGTCTTGAGGACACTATTGCTTTACTTTTGCATCCGAGAACCCGCGTAGATCTAAAGGCTGTAGTCTTATGTTTAGAGAAACCTGGGAGATAAAATGGTTTACTTGACTGCCTGTGGAAATTAAAAAGTCTCGAGTTAAAACAACCAATGAATAGCCTGCGTAAGGACATGTGTTTGTTTGAATAATGAATATTATTTGACTGATCGCTGTCAACGTCCACTGACTTCCGAAAGCAAGTTCCACTTTAATATAAAAGGGCGTTTCTTTGCCAAATTTATGACCAGTAATATATAGCAAAAAAGCAAAAATGGTTGGTCGACAAACTAACAAAATGTTCACACATATATCGACCAATGTTGGAGTTCAAAGTTCACTTTAGGTAAACACATATCATTTAAAATGTATCTCGATGTGTTTGATTGACAATTCCGATCCGTCAATTAGCTGTTTGAGGTTTATGTGCAACTACGTATTAACTCTACTAGTACAATATATCTTAACCCATTCCCACACGGCTAAATTTTGGACTGATCTAAATTCAAAGATGTTGCAGACAACAAATTTTAGTCAAAAAATTATGAAAACCTTTTTACTTTTTGGTTAGAAGACATTTTGGATAATGACGAAATTGTCCATGACAAGCAATTTCTTCAATTTCCTTAATTTTTTCCAAAACTTTTTTCTTCTGGGCGTCAAAAAGAGTTTCTTCATAATTAGAGAGATTTGAACAGCTGAGTGACATTTTCAACCATTTCACATGTGCGTGAAGTGCAGACATTGGGTAGCCTGGACGGCCATTCAGGGCATTTAAAAAAGTGACCGGTCACTCAACCCTTTCCCACACAATAACGCTTTTAAACTACCATCAATATAAATGATTTGGAAAACATAGTGGAAAATGAAGAAATTGCATGTTATAAGTAATTTCTTCATTATCCAAAATGTTTCTACCAAAAAAAAGACAAAGATTTTAGAGATTCTACTAATTCGAAATTGTTGTCTGCGACATCTTTGAATTTGAACCAGTCTGAAATTTTGTCGAGTGGTAATGGGTTAAAGAAGCTTTAAGTAGGTAGCTATCTGTATAACACTAAGTGTAGACTCTGACCAGAGTGTGCGGATGCGCAGTCTGGCCTGAGTCATTACTTGGCGCACAAGTCAAGTCGTTGAGGATGTCACATATATAGGCTCTTTTCCCAGTTTATTACAATGTGATTACGTGTTTCGTTTGGTTTAAACATATTTAATTTGCATAGATTAACATTTGTGCGTTGCAATTTACAATGACCTCCTAATTCCATGTTCCTGAGAATGTAAGCAAAGTTTATATTGGTCTTCTCCTTTACGATGTTCAAGAGATGTAAGACAGTTTAAATGATTCGTTCATTATTGCAATAAAATGTGTATAAATGTTTCGATGAGAAGAAGAAAATGCTTTGAGAATTCATAAAGAATTGGAGGGTAGTAAAATATGTGAAGATGGTCAATACGGGTGTTCTTCCATGGTCTTTTTATTCTAGTTTTTGTCGTAGAGACTTCGGCGCTATTGCTAGCTAACACGTTCTTATACCAAATAGACATGAAAGCGTTTTATTTCTTAAATATATCTCTGGACTTCTATGAAAAAAATTTCGTTGTTCTGAAAGTCACGATCATCTATACCAAATAAAAGAGTATCGATATCAATATAAATCAAATCTGAACGATTCATAATTTTACACTTATTACGTTTAAAGAAGAAGTGTTCATTGGTCTCTGTCCAACCGCAAATACAAAGAGTGGAATATGAAATGCGTCTATTTTATAGACGGTGATTCAGAAAACTACATGTAATATGAATGACATGAAGTTTCCTTTCTCCAATAAAGTACAACTTTTTGGGGGCAAGTTAATCCTTATTTGCATTTATATAGTTTTTGAAAAGAGAATTTGAGTTTTGATTCCTTATTTCTATTCGTAAGTTCTTAAAAAAACAGGAGGAGGAAAGGATCTTTTGTAAAGCTCCGTTCTACATGAAAGTATTCGTTTCATACCTAAATTAAAACAAAAATAATAATAATAATAAGTTAAATAAATGATAACATGTAAAAGACACACGCACAAATACCAGTTTGTGAATATTTTATATGAATCTATTTTTGTGGGAAAGCTTGCAAGATAGTTCAGAAAACATTTTATTTTCTTTTTCATTTGTTCCTTTAAAATCAATGCTCTCTTATTGACTGAACAAATACCTCATATCTGATGGTTCATCAGTGAGATGGATGTTCAGCCAATAAGAATGTATTAAGTTTTAAGGATGACACTAAAATTAAATTATGAAATAACGAAAGTAGAAACAGTAAGCTATTAGACCAGATCACACTTGTCAGGGTCACCTGATTTTCCCATTCTCTTAGATCTCATTATAATTTAATAATTGCCAGAGGCTGGTTTCATCATGACCTTATCATAAACCTGGCCAGGTGATTTAGTAAATAAACTTTATGACTGCAATATCCATTAGATGACCGATGTGGATTTCTATCCGACACATGTCATACTGACCTGATCGCTTCTGCTGATATACTGGAAACCTTTATCAACAAACGACAAACTGATATTGACCGTGTGCGTGGCATTTTCGAAACTTTTCCTCATGCGTGAAACTCACACTTTTCCAGCATTTTAAGTCACATAGCGCATTAACTTGCAAAATTCTAGACAGGTCCAAATCGGAAGGAGTTGCAGACGACAATATAAAGTTTATGATTCCAACTTTCTGTGTAGAAAACATTGTGGAAAATGAATAAATTGCTTGTTGCAGGCTATTAATACATTGCTTTATGCAAGCAATTTCTCAATTTTACACAATGTTTCCCCATATTTTTTTTTCTTTTGGATGTCAAAAAACATCATTGTTTGCGAATGGGTTCGGGTTATCCACTAAATCTGCCGCACTTTTACGCGCTGCCAAAATATGACTTGAGAACGATTATGAGAAAATGAGAAATTGCTTTTGACAAGTAGTTCCCTTTTTTACACACCGTTTTCTAACACTATCTTACAGTACTCTTCCAAACTTAATGAGGATTTAACCCCTTTTGCAACTTCTTTCAAAGTGGACAAATCTGAAATTGTGTGAAAAATGCGGTAATGGGTTAAGAGTATCCACTGGTTGTATAAAGAGACAATTCAGTGGTCATCTACCATGGTAGAACCCTTGACTACAAACCTTAAGATCACGGGTTCGAGCCCTGGGCTGACCATATCAACTTACAAACCAATTGTCTGTCGGATAAGCCGTTAACCCGAGGCCCTTTGTCACGGTACTATTCATTGGGCACCTTCGTCCTTCATACTTGCACTATATCCCCCTAGCAGTCTTCAGGCGGGTGGCGTTGCTCATATGGGCATGTGCTACAGTGGCGACGATAAATAAACGTAAATAAACACACACATTTGCCGTGAGAATGAATGGTGAAAGGTTCAATAGCTCATGAATCACACAGTGTATGCTTGTATGCTTAATAACTTACATCAAAGTCATCTTTTAAAATATTACCCTAGACATCATACAAAATATACCTTTTAACCCATTACCAGACGACAACTTTTTAGACTCGTCCAAATTCAAAGAAATTGCAGACGATGTTTTTTGTTTTGTTTTGTTTTGTTTATGAAATCTTAAAAATCTTTTGTCTTTTGAGGTTGAAAATACAGTGGGTAATGAAGAGTTGCTAACTTACTAGCAATTTCTTCATTTTTTCAACAATGTTTTCTAGACATTTGCTTGGGGGAGTGCGTCAAAAAGCGTGATAGTGAGAGAATTTCAATGATGTGGGATTACACAGGGAAATCGAAAAACAAGAAACATTAGCTGTTTAAAATTCGAAGAGTATCAAACTTTGTATGAGAAATATTTATGGTATAAAAATATCACACGATCAAAATGCACTATGAGCTCCTCACCTCCTCTCTGTCTCTCTGTGTCTCTCTCTCTCTCTCTCTGTCTCTCTTTGTCTCTCTCTCTGTCTGTCTCTCTCTCTGTCTCTCTCTGTCTCTCTGTCTCTCTCTGTCTCTCTCTCTGTCTCTGTCTCTCTCTCTGTCTCTGTCTCTGTCTCTCTGTCTCTCTGTCTCTCTGTCTCTCTCTCTCTCTGTCTCTCTGTCTCTCTGTCTCTCTGTCTCTGTCTCTCTGTCTCTCTGGCTCTGTTTCTCTGGCTGTGTCTCTCTGCTTCTGTCTCTCTGGCTCTGTCTCTGTCTCTGTCTCTGTCTCTCTCTCTGTCTCTGTCTCTGTCTCTCTGTCTCTCTGTCTCTCTGTCTCTCTCTCTCTCTCTCTCTCTCTCTCTCTCTCTCTCTCTCTCTCTCTCTCTCTCTCTCTCTCTCTCTCTCTCTCTCTCTCTCTCTCTCTCTCTCTCTCTCTCTCTCTCTCAAAATGTTTTTATGTTTTTGGCCACTTTATCTCTCTCTCTCTCTCTCTCCTTCTATCATCTAAATGCTTCACTAGTTTTGATGGACATATGCGTACTTCAATCCGATCCGATAGAAAAAGAAAACCATTCGCTACGTCCATAACTGGTTTGTGATCAAAGAGGTTAAGGAGACACCTTCTATATGTTGACCTAAGTTATGATTATTACCAGATAACAAAATAGTTTTAATCTGTTTTTGATGTATATATCAAGAGGGAGAGAAAATGTAGCACAGTTGCAAAATTGACCGGAATTTTAAAGTCATCATGTCTAACGAGAACTGCTTAAATGCCAGGATGAAACACATGCTTCATCCAGTAAGGGATTGTGGGTGTATATAGATATGGCCATTCAGAGCCGAAAAGAAACAATATGTACAGAATAGAAAACTGAGGTTTGGTCATTCGATGATATAAATTCGCTTCAAACGCAATAGATTCTCTGACATTAATCATATTTTTATTCTTGGACAGCGTCTGCACCAACAATATTGTTCATAATTGAACGAACATAAACGGGCAATAAAAACATTTTATGACTGTACAAGCTGTTTTTATCGTACACATTATAGAGCTAATGTGTTTATATCGAAATGATGTACAAATCAAATACAATGCCAAATATGTGCATTGCTGTCATTGCAAGTAAATAATCCAGTTGACGGATCGATGACCCCTCCCACTGACCTCTAACCACGCCAACTGACCTCCAACTAGGCTGTTCGGCTGGATACACAACGCCGTTAGTTTGCAAAACATATGACCAGAGACATAAAACAAAAACAAATCAGTGGTCGGCGACCGAAAACTGTTAACCATTTACTTTTTTTTCAATTTTGTTTTTGTCTATTCATTTAAGAAGCTGTAGATTACAATTAAAAGTGAGGGCAATTCGAAGAGTAACCAACGTACAGGGTAGGAATTATTTTGTCGGGAAAGGAGCAATAGTTCGTTAAAAGCATTTTTTTCTTTTTCCACAATGTTTTCTCAAGTTTAAAAATCGGAGGGGCTGTACATGACAAGGTAAGCTAAAGTTTGATTAAGCCTATTTGAATTTTAGCTACGACTTTTAAGTCGCCAACAACGAGAAATGTTTCACATAAACGTCAGAGATTGTCATTTACTTCCTGTCTAAATGAATGATTTGGCTGGTCAATCGATATTTAGACTGACAATGGCATTTCACTTGGTTTTCATTCTACTGTTACTAAACAATCATTTATGCAGTAAAAACGGTTTCTCTCAAGATTGAGTTGTTTATATTGCCATCCGCTTGCAAAGTTATATCTCGATCGCTGTAAATCAAAGAATCGATCGTCCAATCAAATCATTCATGTAGACCACAATTGAACTTTGAACTCCAGCATTTATGTGAAGCGTTCTTTTTAGTTTGGCGACGATTTAATTTTCATTTTATGTCCCTGGAGATATACTTCACAAAATAATGAAAATAATGTCGTTTATAACTTCAGACAATCTGTCAACTAGACGCTCAGTGTGTGTGACCAGTGATACTAGAAAATCCTAGAAAATACCCGGTGTGTGACGGTTTGTTTGATTGATTGACTGATTGATTGATTGATTGATTGATTGATTGATTGATTGATTGATTGATTGATTGATTGATTGATTGATTGATTGATTGATTGATTGATTGATTGATTGATTGATTGAGCTTCAGGTATTTCTCAAACCAGTACTGCCACTACATCCTATCCGAGCTTCCAGCTGCCCATCCCACTTACGTTTACCATTATCAACCCATTGGTGGGAAACACATGACGAATAGGATATTCGCTGCGACCGGGAATCGAACCAGGGACCCCATGACTAGGAGTCCTATGCGCCACCACTGCGCTATGGCCGCAGCCACACTTTCACGTTAAGCGTTCTTGTTATTTTGGCGACTTATCGCCGTAACTACAGCTTGTTTAAGCATTTAGTTACGACGTTTAGGTTGCCAACCTACGATTTACTTTTTATTTTATTTCCCATGCAATATTTTTTACAAAATAATGAAAAAACTGTCGTTTCACATTCGAGTTCAGTGGGCGTGGCTAATTATCCGTCAAGTTCTTGATAACATCTGATGTGACGGACTTGCACATAAAATATTGTCCTTTTGAGCAGCGACATTAGGTTCCACATTAGTTCATACCTGCTTCCATTTAGATCTGTAGATAAAGAGGACAGCATGTATCTGCGTGTGAACCATTGAATAATTCATGCAAGCTCGCATCATTCAGCTGTGATTTATTTCTTCCGGGATATCGTGATAGATTTATACATGGTACAATCTGTAGCATCACATTTAGACAAATTGATAATCAAAATGGTAATTCAACCTATTCCAAAGTAAAACCTTTTTTGCACGACCTAAAAAACACTGAGGAAAGTGAAGAAATTGCCTGTTAAACCAATTTCTTCATTATCCACCATGTTTTCTGTCCCAAAAGTCAAGGATTTAGAATTCCTTTAACCTTTAATGATATTAGAATTTAGACCAGTCTAAAATTTTCGTAGTATGGGAATGAGTTGATATTTGACGAATTTGGATTCTTTAATAACAGACCCCCTAGAAAATAGCATAGGAAACATTGTGGATAACGAAGAAATTGTTTGTAACAAGCAATTTCTTCAATGCCTAAAATGTTTTCTCATGACTTTCCTAATCTCCCCAACTTGAAATGGTCATCCGTAAATTCTTTAAATTTGGAAAAATGTAAAATTTGTTCTGTAGTATTTAGTTAATTGACATTACTGTTGAAACACAACACTACACAGAAAAGATATATAAACAACTAAATATTATTCTAACAATCATTTTAATATTTACGATAAAGAAAAAATCAATTTTATCCGATAATGTATTTGTTCGAAAGTTAATCAGTTTAAGGTTAAACCCATTCCCACACAACTCCGATTTTTACGACCCTTAAAAAAGGAGATTGGACAAGAATATTTGAAAAGAAGAAATTTCTTGCTACAAGCATTTTCTGCGTTGTCCACAATGTTGTCTGTCCGGTAATACAAAGATTTTAAAAATTTCATACACAAAAAATTGTCGTCAGCAGCTTCTGTCTGTTTGGACCAGTCTAAAACTTTGGCCCGGTAATTTGTTAATCTGATTTATCTCAATTCGATTACCGACAAAAACTTTAACCTTAAGCTCGCTCTGGAACACCTGCATACGTTTTTATGTTCCCGAGAGACAGAGGCGGTGGTCTCAAACTTACAGGTGACGGTGGTGTTCGAAACCGTGAACTCAGATCACAAGTAAATCGCGTTACAAGTTGGCAATCAATTCATTAAGTCTTGTGGGTTACATAAACCATTTGATTTACTATTCATATATTAATTTCTCGTAACTACGGCAGTGAACTCCTGTCTTTTTTAACCCTATCGGATAACTGACCAATCGCTGGCCAAGCTCACTTACTCCGTTTGCCATGCCCATTGACTTTAATAGGAAGTTCCACTTCGATTTTTCTAAAGGTCGTTGTTTTGCAAGATTTACGGCCAGTAGTATGTAACAAAAAAGCAGAATGGTTGGTTGTCGTCTTAAATGTCCCAACTACAACTTGAACAAGCTGTAAGTACGACGTTTTAGTCGCTTAACCAACATAAAGGCTTAACAAAAATGGTGGTTAATGTCGCAGTTAAAAACTCAATTCTGGTCTAAATGAACAGGTTCATTGGTCGACCGATTACATGTATTTGATTGGTCAATTCAAATTATTTTTTACTCCAATAGGATTAAAGCCAAGCCGCACTGTCCTTGTCCACTATACTACCGCGACGTAAACAAAGTACTGAAAATACTGTAAGCTAGCAACGCATTGTTTTGTTATGTAATCTTCTTGCCCATTTGTAGGGAAAACATTGTTGAGACTGAAGAAATTCCTTACTACAAGCAATTTCTTCATTGTCCACAATATTTTCCAAAGCCCTCTTTTGGAGATTCTTAAAAGCGGGATTGAATGGGAATGGGTTGTATAGCCTGCTTTGAAGGTGTTCTCTACAATTCGAATAAAGTTAATTCATGTGGCAAGTCATTTTGAACACAACATGCTCGAGTATACACAAGAACTACTTTTTTTGCGAAGACATTCAGTGGATTTAGTGGCTAAGCCGCCAGCGGCAGTTTGCACTGGTTGAACTTTGAGAAGATCTAAATTTTTTGTCTGTTAACTTAAGCTATCAAAGCTGACGCTTTCCTAGCCAAGAAGCGCCCGAACATTACCTGATATCTCGATTAACCCATTACCAGACGGCAAAATTTTAGATTTGTCCAAATTCAAAGGAGTTGCAGACGACAATTCAAAGTTTATGAAATGTCAAGTTTTTCAACTTTCGGGATAGAAAACATTGTGGGGAATGAAGAAATCGCTTGTTACAAGCAATTTCTTCATTCTACACAATGTTTTCCCAACTGTATTTCTTGAGGGGCATCCAAAAGTGCCATTGTGTGAGAATGGGTTAAAAACATCTTATATATCAAAACAAAAGCATTTTAAGTCGGTTTTCATAAAAATAAACCGACAAAGAATGTACCGATAGGAAGGATCTCAATAAAAAGGTATGCCGCATATTAACCCTTTCCTGTTTAATCCCTGTTTTTACGTCCCTGTGATTTTATGCATGAGAAAACATTGTGGGAAAAGGAGAAATTGCTTGTGACAAGCAATTTCTTCTTTTCCCACAATATTTTCGATCCTGTAGGTTGGTTACTTTCAAATTGCATCCAATTTTAATTGTCTCTGCAACTTCTTTCAAATTGGTGCAGTCTAAAATTTCAAGAAACGGGAAAGGGTTAAGAGTTTATGTTTAGGCTTTATTCACGTTGTAAATTTTATGGTCAGGGTTCAAACTCAATTAAGATTTAGAGTATGCTTAGTTTGTTTTTTTTTTATCTAAAATACCAACGCGATACCAATTGCTGGGAAAATTGGGTCCTAAAACTTCAAGGACATTTGAGGATTTCCTATTTCAAACTTAGCCTCTTCTTTAACAAGATAATTGAAATCTTTCATAGATTGTATATTACATATATGGTCAATCTCTTGTCCGAGACACGTCCAGTTAATTCGCAACCTGGTGTGTAATCCTATTCACAGTGTAATACTGACCACTCCGGGTAAAAGACCATTTTCCACTCAAGTGGCCGAAGTGGTCATCCTCACGGTCAACAAGGTCACCTGGACACTGTAAAAGTTCAATGATGAAGTAGCAGTTTGAGTTTCGGATGATTCCGTGTGGGCTAGACAACCCGTCAAACTAGGATAAACTGATCCCGCTGTCATTCAATCAATGTACTGAATGTACTGTAAGCTAGCAAAGCATAGTTTTGTAAAGTAATCACTTTTGTCAAAGATTATCATGATAAATTAACGTGGTTAAAATAACCGGGGAGTTGTGGACATTGAAGAAATTGTTTGTTACAAGCAATTCCTTCAATGTCAACAATGTTTTCTAAAGCATTTTTCTTGAAATGCTTAAAAGGTGGGATTGAGTGGGAATGGGTTAGATAGCATGCTTTTGAAAGTGGTCACTACAGTTTGAATAGAGTTTGTAATATTCTTCAAATACACAAGAACTACTTTTTATGGTGTAGGCATTCAATGGATATAGTGGTTAAGCCTTCAGTGGCAGTTTGCACTCGTTTAACTCTGAGATGACTTCAAAATTTGTCTGTTAAGATAAGCTATCAAAGCCAATCAAATCGTATGATTTTCACCGGAATTGAACTCTGAACTCCGATATTCATGTGAAGCACTTTTGATGGTTTTGAAACTGAAACATCGCATATACAGCTTTTTCAAGATGTTTCCAAGCCCAACCATGTTTTGCACAGGTATTTATTCAGAGGTCAAGAATGTGTTATGGATGAGTTTCTTGGTATGTTTAATACCGCCGCTTCGTTATCACCATCACGAAGTTGACTTTGATACTTGCATATTTTGGGTATTGTCAGTATCAGACTAGGGCGCCGCATGTCTTCTTCAAAGCCAAAATTACGTGACCAGCTGTGCAGCCGCGAGCACTCAGCCTACAACACCATACAGATTACGGACTGTCCCTTGAGCCATTCGGGACTCTGGATTGGGCCATCTTGTTCGCACTCAATCCAGCTTTTAACGATCATGGAGAATTAACTTTTTAAAAAGATAAGGAAAATGAAAAAATGTATGTACTGGACAATCTCTACATTTCCTACAATGTATTGTAACTAAAGAAAAAAACAAGAATTTTAAATTTTTGCAATCAAGAAATTGCCACTTTTTTAATTTTGACTGGTTCATAATTCCATCTAGTTGAGGACCGATCTTGTCATGATGTTGTGTGGTTGTGTGTGTGGTTGTGTGTGTTTATTTTCCGTCTGTTTCAGATACATGAATACCTAAAACATTTACATCTGTTGACTATAGTTTTTTTTTTCTTCTTTCCACACAGTCTTTTAATCCTAAGTATGCTTTCTCGTCGACATAAGAGTTGATGTTATATAGAATTGAGTGTAAAGAAACCCGATTGAGTGTGTTTAGTCGAATGCTATCTTTCCAGAGCGCTAATTAGCTAAATATGGTCAGGGTTCATAAACTACAGCAGATAACGCCCGGATCAAAACACCGGCTTGATTACAATATAAAAGGGGTAACCCCGATTACGATCGGATACACAATGTTACTAAGTCGGTGTCCATCAACCGGAAAGTCACTGTCTCATTAACCTATCACAGTGTTCATCTTTAGCCGGTGTGAACTAGGTTGTCGGTAGGATTCGCCGTGAAACCGTGCTAAACGTTTGCCAGATTGTAGAAATGATATTTTTGGCAATATGTGCGCTTTAACATATATCGTGATAAAAACAACTTTAAAATTCATCTCGCACAACTGCGCCGTAATCGAGTGCCAACCACTCGGCTGCAGAGTGGTGGAATATTAACAATGAAAGTTCTGTAAGCTAGCAAGGCATTGTTTTGTTATATAATCTTCTTTGCCTTTAGTAGGATAGAAAAAAATTGTGAACACTGAAGAAATTGCTTGTTACAAGCAATTTCTTCAATGTCCACAATGTTTTCCAAAGCCTTTTTTGTGACATTCTTAAAAAAGCAGGATTGAATGGGAATGGGTTGTATAGCATGATTTTGAAGGTGAGCTCTACCATTTGAATAAGTTAATTCATGTGTCCAGTCATTTTGTACACAATATGCTCGGGTATACTCAAGAACTACTTTTTTGGCGAAGACATTCAGTGGATTCAGTGTTTAAGCCTCCAGTGGCAGTTTGCATTCGTTTGAACTCTGAGAAGACCTCGAAGCCGACGCTTTGCTAGATAAAAACTAACTGAGTCAAAGTTGATATGATATGAAATAATTCTAGAGTCTTCCCCTTCTAATGGTATAGAATTCCATTTTGACATTGAACATATTTGCCATGTTCACACAAATACAATTTTTCACTCTGTGGACGTTGGCAACAACATCAATACATCAGGGTTTTTCTGAAAACAGACGAGCTTTGAAGCATAGGCGCAAGTTTTTCTATGCAAGAGAATGATTCTTAAGAGAATATGCCTCTCATTCATGTGCAAATGAATGTGCACTGGGTTTACTGTTCAAATGGAAATGTTTAGATAGCAGGCTTTTGAAGATGGTCACTACAATTTGAATAGACTTTGTAACATTCTTAAAATACACAAGAACTACTTTTTATGGTGTAGGCATTCAATGGATTTAGTGGTTAAGCCTCCAGTGGCAGTTTGCACTCTATGAACTCTGAGATGACCTCATAATTTGTCTGTTAACTAAAGCTTTCAAAGTTTACGCTTTTCTAGCTGAAAAAGCCTTCTAGGATCAATATGAAAATTAATCTATTTGTAAAAACGTTTTAACGCAAATATTAAATACGCTTTAATGACAAAAAAGTCGCACTTGTTTATAAATAAAATTATTTTCATATTGACCCTTTTACTCTTTCGTCATAATGTTGTACTGAATAACAAAATGTTAGGCGAGAGGGCCATCCACGGTATTTTCTATTCTGTTGAATACAAATGGAATGACTTCCGTGAACAAGTTGATAAATCTTATGAAAATGATATACTAAGTAGCTTGCATTTCTGCTCAGCATGAAATTTGTAGCAAGCAAAACATCAATCGATTTCAAAAAAAAAAGCATATCCTCCGTGCCAAGTGGGTCGTGATTTCTTCCGAATCCACTTTATTCTAAAACTCTGAACATATTTTCAAAGGCTAAATCAACTCGCATGACCGAAATAAATATGTTTACTTAAACTGAAAGTCGCGGAAATGATGCCCCATCTTAAAATTAAGATATACGTATGTACAGCAAATTTTTCGTTTTTTTCAAAAATGAAGAAATTGTTTAACATACGCATATCTTAATTTTCACTACAAAGACAAAGATTTAAAAAAAAGTAGTAATGAAATAAAATTGTTGTCTGCAACTTCTTTCAATTATGACTAGTCTAGAATGCTGTCATCTGGTAATGGGTTAAGGGTAAATCGGTGTTCATTATAAGTGATCCAATCGCTGGTGATCTCACTCAGTAATTACAGGGTAGAAAAGTGTTGCTTCTGTCTTTGTATAAGTTGTCTTTTGTCCAACATTGTAAGTGTTTCAATAGATAATTGATACAAAAATGAACACCTGCAAACCGAACGAGGGTTTTCCCTTACCACTAAGTCTTATCGTTTATCGTGAAAAGAACGAATGAAATGAGAGAAAAAAAAATGACACAAATCACAATCGAACATTATTTCAATGTCTCTGTAAATTTAAGCCAATCATGTTCGGAAAATATTTGGAGAAAACACAAACCAAGTATCGCAGATGACTGCGATTCTAGATTACTACTAACTTGAAATGTGTATAATAAACGAAAGAGAAAGTATTCGTTATGAGCTTGTCATATCTACAAAAATCTCGTGAAATTAAATAAATATTTCAGTTTCTTACTTTCTTCATAACAATTAAGAAAGTACGCTTACACGGGAGCCTAAAACTACGGGCTTTGTCTTACAAATTCCATGAAATGCGCGTGTATTTCTTCGACATAGCTTTGCAGTCATTTTGCTCTAAAACTATACAAATGTCAAAACAAAAATTAACTCACATCTTAAACAAGGCAAGAGAATTAGGAGTGGGTATAAAGCAGCATTCAACAGTATTTCATTTATACAACAAAGGCTGGTATACAAAGCCAAGGCTTCCTCTCGTTTCTCACACCAGTACATCTACAGCATTCTATCCAAGCTGCTCATCCTTTATTCGTCCATAAGTGGGGGACAAATGATCCATGTCGCGATGACTCCTCAAAAGTCAGAAGGAACATTGTCCGATCTAGGTTCTAACTCACGACCAAAGGATTGTGAGCACAGGGTTAACCGGACTTGGTGCCAAAAGTAATAGAACCGAGGCCTTTAACTCTGCACGAATACGGACTTGTGAGTGAACAAAATATATTTTAGAAACGATCAGATGCCCGAAACCGACGAATCCTTTGCTGATCTCTTTGACGCTGAATATTTGGCATAAGCTTTTGCTTTGATGGCGCAAAAGAGCATTAGCGTGGCCGAGTGGTAAGAGTGCTCGGTTGGTGATCCGTAAGTCACGGGTTCGAGTCGACACCGTCGCCAAGTGTGTTTTACACTTAATGGTAATAAGGAAAAGTTAGATCTATATGATATTCAACCAGTACGATCAAAGCGCACGTATTTAAATTGTTGATTAAAACGACACACCTGTAATTAATCTATTCTATTTCAACGAAAGGGCGATGATCTAACATTTTACCCCATAAGTTGTTGATCTTGGCGTCTTTCTAAAAATTTCGAGAAAAAAAATACGACCGAAAAGAAATTTAACCAAAACGTGGATTTCATTCGAGTAAATACGCGTCTGTCAAATAGTTCAATTCAACCCATCCCCACACGATAGAATTTTAGAAATTACATAACAAATTCAAAGATGTTGCAGCCGACAATTTCTAGTTGATGGATCTATTTTTTACAAATTCAAAGATGTTGAAGAAGACAATTTCTAGTTGATGGGATTTTTTTTTTCTTTGAGGTAGCAATTTCTTCATTTTCCAAAATGTTTTCCAAGTCTATTTCTTGAAAGGCGTAAAAGATGGATTTAGTGGGAATGAGTAAAAACTTAAAATCGCCGGAACTCGAAAGGAAGTTAACCTTATTTATATTCATAAGAAAACGAAAATCTTACTTGATAGTGCGAACATTCGATTCGTCTAATCGGGCACCGCTTTTGCCGGCTGACCTAGTTAAACCAGCTAGTCGTTGGTTTTCTACGATAAGCTCGTAACTACAGCTTATTCTAAGCTGTAACTACGAGGTTTTCGTAGAACACCGTCGTAGTGCTTATTGGCCAGATGTTTCCGTAACTATGGCGTGTGAAATTAAGACTCCAAGAACAAAGGAAAATGTGAAATACGAATATTTCTTGTAGGATATTATTTACGGATCGCCCATGACAATCAAAAAATCGATTGACCAATCAAATCGTTTATATAGACCAATAGTGCAACAATGATCTCAATCTTTTTTGGTCAAACCATTTCGTTGTTTGGGGACTGAGACGCCGAAAGTACAGCTGATTTAAGTTGAACATTTATGTAGTCCACAAACCTTGCTTATTTTGTGTCTCCGATCGCATGATTTAAAAACACTAATGTCGTTCTAAAATCTCGCACAAACTACATTGTTGTTAAGTCGGCTTGGCCAACGATCTATGGATCGGGAGTCTCTTATTGTCCAAAGGCTTGTTGTTTTTTTTTTTTTTTTTTTTTTTTTTTTTCCCATTCCTACACAACCCAGCTATTTAGCAACCCTCTAAAGAAAGAAATTCAGGTAACAATGCCGAAAAGAAATTCCTTCATTTTCTACATTTATTCCTATCCAAATAACCAGTGATATTAAAAAAATCTATCAAATTGAAATTGCCATCTGCATCTTATTGGAATTTGGACCAGTCTATAATATTGTCTTCTGATAATGGGTTATAAGACACAGGGTAGTAAGCTGATGATCTTGAGTCCTAATATGGCAATGTTCATAGATATATTGATGTGTTTTTAATTTTCTTATCAAACAGAAACATGAGAACACTGTCAACTTTCTAATTGTGAATTTTGAGGACATGCTTTATTGGTAAATAGATGTCACCCGACTATCCAATGGCCTTTTTAGGACTTTTCGGAATAATTTCATCTTAGCATATCTTACTACATCAGAATAGTAGAAATCAGTTTCTATATCAATGGCTCCCAAAGGATTATCTTTTTAACATGTTTCAATCCCCTTGCCGAACCAAAGCTCCATAACTGCGTAGTTATCTAAAGAGTGCGTAAATCAATATAAATTCCGTTCTCATAGAAATGAAAATAAAAATTATTAGATTAAAACAAATAAAGCATACTTCAACAATTACCAGACGGCTAAATTTTAGACTGGCCTAAATGGAAGGAAGTTGCAGCCGAGAATTTGAAGCTTATGAAATTTTGGATTTTTTCAACTTTCTAAGTGTAATACATTGTTGAAAATAAAGAAATTGCTAGAACCAAGCAATTTCTTCATTTTCCACAATGTTTTCCAAAGCTTTTTTCCTTAGGGCGTCTAAAAGCGTCGATGAGTGGGAATGGGCAAAAAGAATCGTAAACAGGATTACAATAGAAGGAAAAAAGTGGTAGAGCTGCGTTCGGGATGACAAAATATTGGTGCGCGCTATTTTCTTGAAAATCGTATACGAGCAAAGAAGGGAACTGAATGTATGTGTTTATCTTTGATGGTACTGTTCCTTTGTGAAAATAATGCAAACATAAATAAATCACTTGCAAATGATGTTGGTTTTCTTGTCTTACCCCATTCCAACACAACCCCGTCTGCAACATTTTTTTTATTTTGGACCATGGCAGTCCAAAGGTTTTTGCTAACACCTCATAATGTGACTCTAAACTATTTTGGTGTAAAAGTATGTTTAAGGACAATAAGGGTAAAGATTCAATAATTATGTTTTTCTTGTCGGTTTTATTTGTCGAGGTGAGATTAATGAACGTCCTTAAGGATGACACTCTCGCGAATAAAAAGTAACTTTAGCCCGTATTCAAGGTATTAGAAATGAAGATTACATTCGAGTATGTGTAAATAAATCTTGTCAAAGATGAATAGATAGGACAGTGTATTAGTCATTGAATTCCGATATTAGCGAACAGTGTAAGGTTTATAATTACGGACCGAGGTCAGTAGTTTGATGCCCTTGTTGGCCCATTGTCGCACAGTTCTTTGGACGGAAAAAATGAGAAAAACATTAAACCCGTTACAATATTATCCTGCGTTTCGACACACAGAAGAAAAATATTTAAGGAAGAAATAGTTTTAAAAAGGAGAAATCATTTGTTACACGCACTTCTTTCCTTTGCCCAGATGTTTCTAAAATGGACGAAGCTTAATTCCTAATTTTTGTATGCTTTAACCAGTTCCCACAAATCCACCTTCTTTAAGCACTGAAAAAATACTAAAGATAAACACTGTGAGAAAAGAAGATTTCTTCTTTTCTCACAATGTTTTAAATCCTAAATGACATATATTTTCAATTTTAACCATTCTTTGAAATGTCTCCTGCAACCTCTTTCTATATTTGGACAAGATTACTTTCCCATTTGTTATGAGTTTAATTGTCATCTATTAACAGTTCGAAAAGGGACTAGACTAAAGAATTTTCGTCTGGTAATGATTAAATCTTCTTCAGTTGTTCCTGCAGAATGTTTCTAAATGTGCAGATGATAAACCAATCCAAACTTTGCAGCCTTAACCTATTGTCCTCAGAAACTACTGGGTGTAACTCAACAAGAAGTCATTTGAATGGTCGTCTTGACAAAACTCGCATAGATTCCAAGAAATGTTAAACGTGGTTTCTCCTCGGTGATTTTCAGCTCTTATTGGTACCATATAGTAAAATCTAACAACAAATCTTGTGGCTCTTCAGATGAAATTTCTGAAAGAGTAAATCTTCTGGCTTACCAGCTCTCCATGAAACATTACGAAATCTTACAAAAAAGCCATTCACGGTATTCATTTTTTTACGCAAGGATGTTTCTCGGGTGGATCAATCTCAGATTCTTTCATGAAGCTTTTATTTGACTTGGCTATTATGGTCGGGGTTTTCTTCTCTTATCTAGATTTCATTTTATTTGAATGAGCTTCAGCAGGAAAGTCAAATGCGAGGACTTTTATTAGATTCTTTCAAAGTAAAAAAAATCAAATAATAATAAAGTGTTTTAAGGGTGGGGCTTACATATGTGAGCACCTTATGGAAAAAAGAAGTATTGAAAAAAAAATCCCTGAAACCACTCTTTTGGTTTGATTTATCTTTAGCAAGACTTTTCCGTAGGTGAACCTTTCTAATACCCCGACCCGAAATTAAAACGGAATATAAAATGCGCTATAAAATCACCCCTAAGAGCAAAGGTTTTATTTTTTTCTTGTTATTTGGAAAGGTATATTCCATTCCCAGATGCCCCCAAGAAGTTTAAGTTACATCGTCAATAAATCCCTAATCAGAATAAGAACTCTCTCTCTCTCTCTCACTCTCTCTCTCTCTTTCTCTCTCTCTCTCTCTCTCTCTCTCTCTCTCTCTCTCTCTCTCTCTCTCTCTCTCTCTCTCTCTCTCTCTCTCTCTCTCTCTCTCTCTCTCTCTCTCTCTCTCTCTCTCTCTCTCTCTATCTCTCTCTCTCTCTCTCTCTCTCTCTCTCTCTCTCTCTCTTTAAGGAGGTATCATTGGAAGTGCTTAAGTGTTTATTTCAATTACTTTTTTTCCGTTTTGTTGGTAACAAATTACTTAAATATGTTTTCTTATATTGTATCTCATGTCACGTTAAATGTATAACATAATGTTTCTGTCAACTTATGACATGTTCTATATATATAAATAAGATTGTAACGTGCAGGCGTAAAAATCTGGTTATCAAGACGTAAATTCATCCTTTATTCGTTAAGCAATCCGAATTTCGTAGCTACAACTTTATATAGCAGCAATTACGATAATTTTTTATCCACCGACATCTTTTGAAATAGTTTTTTAGCTAGAAAAACGTCAGCTTTGATAGCTTCAGTTAATGAAAAAAATGAGGACTTCTCAAAGTTCAACGAGTGCAAACTGCCACTTGAGGCGTAACCACCAAATGCATGGAATGTTTACGCCATAAAAATAAGTTCTCATGTATTTTAGGAATATTGCAAACTCTATTCAAATTGTAGAGAACTCTGTCAAAAGCATTCTATTTAACCCATTCCCACTCAATTTTGCTTTTTAAGCATCTAAAGAAATAAGCTTTGGAAAACATTGTGGACAATGAAGAAATTCCTTGTAACAAGCAATTTCTTCAATGTCCACAATGTTTTCTACCAAACAAGAGAAAGATTTTCTAAATTCAACCATGCATTGCTAGCTTACAGTACTTTCAGTACTTTGATTTAGATATGTTAGAGCAAGCCCATGACAAGTGCTTGTCTACTGTTAGGTGCTTACAGTTGTGTTGTACTAAGCCAGCGATATTGTTTGTCTTTTGCCGCGGATTGAAATATTTTTTAATTTTTGGTTGGGGCAAATCAAAATAAGTGAATAAGTTGCTGATGACAATTTTTAGTGGGTGAAATTTTCAAAGTCTGAATATTTTGATAGAAATCATGTTGGATAATGAAGAAATTGCTTGTCACAAGTTATTACATTTACTTCATTTCCCACAATGTTCCCAAAGCTTTTTTATTTTCCTTTGGGGGCGTAGGACGATTTTTACTGCATCAAAACATAAACGTTTTCGACGGTCTAAAATGGCGATTTAGTTAGGCTTTCCTGGATCACGGATTATATGAATAGAATATTTCTAGAGAGTTGATTGGATGATACGGTTAATTCCACTCGCCAAGTTAAAAATACTCAAATACGAGACTTTGTGGTGTTTTTATCACTTTTACAACAACTTTTGAGATGAGGGTAGTAAAAATTAACACGAATGAGGCATTTTATTTGTACCATTTCCCATTTAATTCGGGGGTTTCGGTAAAATGCAAACATAAAAAGATAGCGGTACCTGTAAAACCTGCGTAGATAGGCAGCGTAATTTACATTATATGTAACTTGTTCATAATGACGTCATTTTAAAGACGTGTTTTTTCACTAGTGAAAATAACAAATGCTATACAGCCGTTGATATCAACTTCTTCGCGAAACGTTTTGGTAAAATGATTTTTATTCATGTATCTATATCCATGGGTCTTGGAGGAAGAAGAGAAAGGAGTTTACTGTGTTGTTTTCACTTATGAAAAAAAAACACTACCTTATCACACTAACAATGTGATTAAATGTTTAGTTTCGTACCTCAATGAAAACAACATAAACAAAATATTCTCAGCATTCCTTATAACTTTGCACTGTCAAAAGACATGCATAATTTACCAAATATCTAATTAGCAAAAAGGCAGAGTTTTGTGAAAGTACTTTCTTTGCAATTATGTAAAATAGTTCCGTTTTTTTTTTTTTTTTTCGGAGATGCGAACTTTTTTTCTTAACCAATTTATGTTTGTTCCAACTGAATTCACAGATTACAAATTTGTCGAAAAATTGCAGACAAAAGTTCAAAGTGCTTGTAAATTGAATAAAACTTGTTCAAGTGCCGTATAGGTTAATATATAGGTTATGAGATTGGGAAATATCAATCGTCTCGTAATATTTCCAGGATATTCCTTTTCTTCAATGCGTCAAAATGTGATACTATGTGGTAATAGGTATAAGGTTGTACTCCACCACCACCCCTTTATTAGACCAGAGAATGTTAGACCGGTCAAAATTCAAAGAAGTTGCAGACGATAATTTCAAGTTGATAAAATTTAAAATATTCCTATCTGTTTGGGTTGAAAACAACGAGGAAAAAATGGCGAAATTGCCTCTAATAAGCAATGTCTTCATTTTCACATTTTTTCTGGACCTTTTTCATTGGTATTGTAAAAAAGCGGGATTTGGTGAGGATGGGTTTAATTGCGAGGCAAAGTGTAACCCTGATTACAATGGCTTTAACCAATTTTGAGGGATTTTCACTGGACTAGTCACCCATTTTAACGAGTATGAAATAAGTGTTAAAACATTGTCGATGGGTCTCCAATAAATCATAAGTTGAGAGCTGATAAAAGGTCAGAGTATCTTTATGAAATAGAACATTAAGAGACCATACCCTAACAACAGAATGACAATCAACTATTTTCCTTGCCGTTATTTATATGTACTTGTGCATCATTAAACTCCAGATTAGTGATTTGATCGATGTTTTCTAATTTATCTTTCATATTCTAATCTATGATTTCCACCAGGTCGTGCGAAATAGAGACTTTTTTACTTTGTAGCATCACAAAAATAGTTCTTGATGTATAGTTTCATCATACCGGTTGTTGATTATGTTTAACAGGAGTTGGACAGAAATATTGATTTGATACAAAATATTTTCCAATCTTTATCTAATGGATTATAGACGAGAACCAATAAATGCAAAATTCCGGTCTTGCCTCATACCGAGATATTTTTAGAAGAACCTTAATTGTTTATACTATATAAAGGTCCAGGGCAACCCATACATTTGGGGGTGAATTTATTTCATTCCGGAGATAAACATAATACATTTTTGTTTTCTGCTATTGAAATGAAAACCTAATCACACTTTTGTCCAAATCCGCAAAGTGGCTGTCCAAATCTGCAAAGAGAATTCATTCAACTATGATTATGTTTTTATTTTCATACCTCAATGAAATAAAACTATTCCCTTCAAACAAAAAAGGAAGGGATTTACAGGTCGAGACAGTTTTGTTACTACATTTTGTACAAGTATACAAAATAGTTCCATTCTCGGTTTTTGTTACTCTTTTTTTTTCTTTTTATGAAGGTATGTTCAGCCAATCAGAATTTACCATTTTTACGAGACAAACTTTAAATCATTTTACAATGCCGCCAACAATACTATTGATCTGTGATATGAGAACACCAGGTGAAGTTTCGGTATTGCTTGTCACTCTTCCTTTTACAAGATTCGCTTAGTCAAAACCTTATACACTTCACTTTAACCCATTCCCACACATTGGTGCTATTTATCGCCCCTCAACAAAACGATTCCACAATGTTTTCTTCCCAAGAAGTTGGAAAAAATGTAAAATTTCATATCATTGGAATTGACGTCTGCAAGTTCTTTCAATTCGGTCTAGTCTGATATTTTGCCATCTTGTAATGGGTTAAAGCGGCGTGGGTTGTATGGGAATGGATAACAAAGTCACATTCAATTTGATCGAATTGTCTGAAATTTTGCCATCTTGTAATGGGTTAAAGCGGCGTGGGTTGTATGGGAATGGATAACAAAGTCACATTCAATTTGATCGAATTGTCTGAAATTTTGCCATCTTGTAATGGGTTAAAGCGGCGTGGGTTGTATGGGAATGACTAACAAACTCACATTCAATTTGATCGAATTGTCTGAAATTTTGCCATCTTGTAATGGGTTAAAGCGGCGCTTGCACAGATTATGAAAGAAACGTTTTGGCTATCAAATTTCAAAATGCTTCCGGACATTTGAAAGAAAGTGAGTAAGCCGATTTTGTAATGAATGTGAATGTTTATATCTTCAAAAGGAAAGAAAGAAAGAAAGAAAAAGAAATAAAAGAAGCAAAAAAATAGGCGTTACGAGACTCCGAGAAGTCATTATTAATTATTTCTTTTTTTTCCGGGGTGGGGAAGAGAGGGAAAACCTCTTTAGATTGGCTTGATATACAGTTTGAAGTAACACGGTTACTGACGGATCGGTTTCCGTGCCCACTACCCTCCGGTAAGGCAATTTGACTGATGTAATAATCAACATTATTTTGTAAACTATTTTGTTAAGAACATGATAGAAAAGGCAAATCGTTGGTGACCTAAACATCTTAACCACAGCTTGAATAAGATTCAACTGCACTAATGACATTTGGGGGAAAAAAAGATACAAAAATGCGTGGCGTAAATGGTTACACTCCTGTCCGTTTTTGCCTCATTACATAAAGAGCAAAAAGGGCCCTTTTTCACAATCTGTAGCTCCTCCCAAAAGTTTCGTTGGGCCTTAAATCTTTGTCCGTCTTAAAGAGCAGTCTTCGGTCTTGAATTACAGGCCAGGAAAATGGTATCATTAGGGATATATTTTTCTCAAATCTTCATTCTGCACATCAACCCATGAAATTCTTTAGGCTCGGAAGTGAAAGTCTTGTAGGGTACAACTCATGAAATTCTTTAGGCTCGGAAGTGAAAGTCTTGTAGGGTACCACCTTCAAATGTCAGTTTCTACAAGGAAATAGTTCCCAGATAAATGCTTTGAATCACAGTTATCTAACATCTAACATCATCTATAATCTAACATCAAGCAACTTGCTGTTGATTAAACGTTAAAACAGCATGACAAAAGGAGGAGATCAAATTGTCTTATTCGACTACTTTCGGGTACAACCACCCGGAAGTAATTCCGGAGTGGAGTTGACCCAAATTTGGAGGTCACGGTGCACTTCCGGTATAACTGAATAATATGATTTGTTAATCGATTTTTAAATGGCAGTGGCGACCCATCTATTCTCGACCAGGGGTTCATAGCCTAGGACTCCTCGTGCTAAATTGATTGATTGAATGGGGTTTAACGCCATTTCTAACATTATTTCAGTCATATCGCGGTGGCTGGAGCACCTAACAATGGATTCCTGCTATTTCGCACACAAGTACTACCACTACATCCTTTCCTAGCTTCCAGCTGCTATCCCGCTTGTTGATAGACAAATGTCGGAAAGGATATGTATCCCGCCGCTGGGGATCGAATTCTCGTGCTAAATAGCCTCTGTGGGTCTCGGGTTGAGAGTTACGTCTTCGAGTTAGTGTCCAAGGGGTCCCGTATTCATTCAGCAGCTTTCCATTGTGGGTCCTTCAAAATCTAACGCATATTACAGAAAAGCAGTCTTAAGAAATATGTTTTTCAGTAACCAATGTTACGTTAGATTAACCAAAATGTTGATTTTATACCTTTGAATAGTAAAAACACAAGTACGGAAATATTGAAAAATACTTAACCTATTCCCACACATTGACGCTTTTAAACGCCCTCCAGTGAGAAAGCTCAGGAAAACATTGTGGAAAAAGAAGAAATTGCTTGTATCAAACAATTTCTTCATTATCCACAATGTTTGCTACCCCAAAAGACAAATATTTTAAAGATTTCACCAACCTCTTCGACTTCTTAGTTTTTTGTTTTTTTTTTTTTGTTTTTTTTTTAATTCTATCGTGTGGGTATGTTTTAAAAAAATATGTGGGTAATTTAGCCTCAGTTCGAGACTATGCTACATGTGCGAGCTCCTTCTTTGTGTATCATATGGGGACATTTTAGACATGTCCAAATTGAAAAAAAGTTGCCGATGAAAATTCCAAGTTGATGAAATTTTTTAAATATTTGTCTGTTTGGACAGCAAACATTGAGGAGGGTGAAGAAATTGGTTGTTACAAGCAATTTCTTCATTTCCACAATGTTTTTCCAAGCCTTTTTCTTGAGAGGGTGTCAGAGAGTGGGGTTGTGTGGGAATGGATAACAAATTCGCATTCTAATTGATCGAAACCTCACGACTTTCTGTATAGAAATATCATTACGTACATAAATCTAGGGACACCTCCCCATCATCCTATAGTTGGCCTTGTCATGACCTTAAAGGGTATGAGGGATTTCCTTGCAAGCCCCCCTACGATAACAATCTAATCCCATTTGATCTCGCGGGATTTCCTGGGTAAACAGCTGGTCAACAAAATTGTGACCTTCCTTACTTTCGGAATTCAGTGAGCAAATATTACTACTTAATGAAATATTCAGTTGCCCCATTTCTGAATACCTTTGTCTTGAAAACTGCAGATGGCAAGTGGAGTTAAAACATAATCATTTAAAGAAATTGTGTCTGGGTACTTGGTTATCGGATACTAAATATTAGTCTATGTTGATTGATTGATTGATTGATTGATTGATCGGAGTTTAACGCCACTATTTACAGTATATCAGTCATATTGTGGCGGCTGGAGCACCCACCAATGGATTCTTGTATTTCTCACACCACTAATACCACCACATGCTTCCCTAGCCTTCAGCTGCTACCCCACTTAGGTTTAAGATTATCGACCCATTGGTAAGAGACAAATGTCGGAAAGGAAATGTGCCGCCCATGACAACCCACGGACCATCTTTCAACTTCTATCGATATAGTGCAAATAATGGGACATATAAAATGCTTTTCACAAGAAGTTTCTTTCTCCCCAGAATATTTTCAAAACTTATTAAGATTCGCTTTCAGTTTACGGTAAGATTATGATACTGTCGAGAGGTATATTCTTTGAATTGTTCAAGTGCATCATTTTTTAAAAATATAGCTTTTGTTACTAACTCACTGAAGGATTAGCCTTCTAACGCTTATCCTGTATATGTAAACATCACTAAATCTAAATTTGATGAACATCTGCAAGTATTAAAACTTGGAGTCATCATTATTTTGAATAGTAATATCTTTTTAATTCAGGTTTTTTTTGTTTGTTTTTGTTTTATGATACGTAGTTTTCCTCTTGGCCATATGGATGGAATTTGAAGATTTTTTGAGCTTTTATGGGATATTCGAACAATTTCACATGCGGGTGAACACAAACTTTGATCAGTCTAGACAGCCATACAGTGTATATAGAATACTTGCTAGTTGTCTGAATGAGCCAGTAGTTATATACAGACTGCACAATAAAGACTTCGATCAGACTATAAGGATGTGAAGGTTGTTCTGAGTCTTAACTCTTCGGTCATGTTGGAAACATTACGCACAGTCTCCTTTTGTTTTCCTTTTTTAGACATTTCCCAGGTAAAAAAGCCTTACTCATCAACTCTACAAGATCTATGTCTTTCAGTATGTGAGAATATAAACAATGGCGTATATGAGGTTAAAAAGACCTAACCTAGGACCGACAGCCATTAATCACTATAACCAAGTACGTGCAACACATGCATATGATGATTGTAGATGAGCTTATAATTGGGATTATTGAGTGCCTAAAAATGTATGTGTCATTTTGTAATTTCGACTGTGTTGGGGGTATTTTATTTTTGTATGTGCGATTTCCTTTCATAAACAAACATAGGTTTTGATTAAAAGGGCAAATGAGGTTGACCATTTCCTAGTATTAGGGTGGCTTGATATGGTAAATGCTAAAAACATGCACTTCTTGGTGTAAGTTTGAACTTTGAACCGACGTTGTTAGTATCTTCAAGCAAGCCTATGTGTGTTACAAAACCAATGATCTGTAAAAGTTGCTTATTTGGGTAGACTTTTTAATGGCGGGCAAAATTATATCTCCCGGTTAAATTGTTTTACTGTTAATTTATCTTTGTTTACTATGCAGGTCAATAGTTTGAGTTATAAATTCGGAGACAGCATGTCTTTACTTTACTGGTCAATGTAACATGTCAACAGTTTCAATCTGTCACGAAGATATCACGAAGATACTATAAGCCTATAATTGTCTTCCAAGGATACTGATATGATCCACCTAGATAGGAACTATTGACGGAACACTGGTCCCGAGCACTAACCTCTCATAAGACAGTTTGCCTGAGATTATAAAGAGCATTATGTAAATGATATCGTAACGGACACAAACTAAAGGCAAATTGTTGGTTGTTGACGCAAACATTGTAACAAATTGTAACAACAGATTGAATGAGCTGTAGCTACGACGTTTATGTCTCAAAACCGACAAAATATTAGAGCTTATCATTCATCTCTAGTATAAATGAAAGATTTAATTGGCCAATCTTTAACTGACAGCAGCGATCCGTCTACGTGAATAAACTGACCGAAAGTAGAGTTCACCTGAAGACTTCATATCACGACATATTCGGTGTATCTTCGAATTATCACTATGCAACGCATCTCCTCCCTGGTTAACCCACTACCAGGGTACAAAATTCAAGACTGGTCCAAATTGAGAAGAAGTAGAAAACGACAATTTATAGTTGATGAAAGTTATTTATTTATTTAAATTTTCTTTTGGGGAAGGGGGATAGAATACGTGGTGGATGATGAAGGAATTGTTTGAACAAGCAATTTCTTCATTTTCCACAATGTTTTCCAAAGCTTTTTTTATTCTTTGAGGCGTCAAAGAACTGGATTATTGGGGAATTGATTAAAAACCTATCCGAGGATTTTCTGTGCAGAAACATTTAAACTTGAGAATGACTTTTTACTCTCGTCGTACATTGTTTGGTATTAATCGTGATTTCTCGTAGAATGTATGCATGATAGGCAAGTTTAGGAATAATGTTATTAACATATATAACGTTATTTTTTTAAACAAATTTAATCCCTCATTAAGCAATGATTCCGAGATATAATAAGCAAATCAAAAAAGAAAGAAAGGGGAAATATATCGGAGAAAAACAGCAAAAAACGCAAAGGCTGAAACTTTTAATCTATCCTAATGAAAGCAGTCTCTTGCTTTGGGCATCTCGTAAAGACGAACCGAAAACAAAAGCAGTTTTAATTTAATGTACCATGATAAAAGATTAGGACTCGCATAAATATGAATATTTATGGCAATTTTTGTCCATAAATTTATTTACATGGCTTTATCATATCGGTGTTATAGTTATCCACAAAATTATGATGAAGCATAGGTCGGAAAACATAGCATCTCTACTTTCATTTTTCGCTGGCCGACGCTCTGCATAAACCCGCCCGTCCGCTGCTTTGAAAAGAAATACTTGCAAAAAGTCTCATCATATTTTTTCTAAATCTCGGTTTACTTGACAAACATTTCTGCGATTAACCAATGTCCGCCCATCCAAAAATACATTTAGATATGACATATCTTCTCTAGTTTTTTAGCCGATCTAATTCAAAATAAAATTGATACATGCTATCCTTTCCTATACATAGTATGTATGTTGTTTCTATTTATTGGTGCGTAAGGACGCGGGATTGTGTGTAATGATGTGTAGTATGAAAGTCACTTGCCAAGTCTTGGAATGGTAAAGAATTTGTCTATGACATCATTCTGTTCTGTATATTAAAATATTGTCGTTAGGGATGCAAAATATTGTAACCACAGCTTGGATACAGTTTTAGTTACGATATTTTTCACGCCCAACGACGATATGACCCGTCGACCGAAAATATCGATTATGAAAAGCGTCAAGGCTAGAAAGTTATATTCCAACATTGATGTGCAACCCGAACCTCGTAACTACAGCTTGAGGAAGCTGGGTGTACCCGGTCGCTTTGGTCGCCTAAAAACGATAACAAGAAATCATCTTTTAATGTATCTACTGTTCTCAGAATGCTACAAATCATACACTAAAATAAATGAAATTGTTTTACTGTGACATTAGATAAATCTGTAAATGGAGATGAAGCAATAGCTCCATACATTTGCTGAAGTTCATCATCTTACGAGTTGGCTTCAGGAAATAAGGACTATGTTTTCTTTGTCTTGTTACAGCAATAAAGTACATCGGCACGATACCTGTTACAGCGATAAAGTGCATCCGCACGATACCTGTAGCAACGATAAAGTGTATCCGCACGATACCTGTTACAGCAATAAAGTGCATCCGCACGATACCTGTTACAGCGATAAAGTGCATTGGCACGATGCCTGTTGGAACGATAAAGTGTATCGGTACGATACCTGTTACAGCGATAAAGTACATCGGCACGATACTTGTTACAACGATAAAGTGTAACTGCACGATACCTGTTACAGCGATAAAGTACATCGGCACGATACTTGTAACAGCGATAAAGTACATCGACACGATACTTGTTACAGTGATAAAGTGTATCTGTACGATAACAGGAATCGTGCAGATACACTTTATCACTGTAACAAGTATCGTGCAGCAATAAAGTTTGCGTTCTACAAATCAATTGATGATCGCGTTTTCAGTTCATCAATCGACCAATCAAATCATCCATTTATACGGGAAGTGTACTTCAAACTCCAAAATTGGCCGGTATTTATATGAAGCATGTTGTTGTTTGGGCGACTCTAAATACAGCTTATTTAAGCAGTAGAGTAGTAAAGGCCGCAAATCAACCATTTTACTTTTTCGTGATACTGACCATACAGTTTTGCAAAAAAAAAAAACAAAAAAACACCGTTTAACCCTTGTCACGGTGTATAAATTATCTTACTAAATTGCTGTCAAATCAAAGGGATGAAAGCACTGATAGAACTTGTTGTTAAAAAATCAACATTTCTTTTAGAAAACAACTTCATACACAACTATGGCAGGAAAAGAACAAGCAGGAGGTATAGACAAAGATCAGCCTGCACATAAGTGCAGTCTGATCTTAGTCTACACCTCCTGCTAAACCGGAATATTCGGGGTTCAGCATGACAAGGGTTAATATCGAAGTGTAACTTCCTGTTGGAGGTCAGTGGGCGTGGTCAGCGATGCGTTAATTTATTCACAGCTTCTCCGCGAAAATTCTATAAGGATAGACACTGGGTATCATATAAAAGAAGTTTCCTAGTAGCGCAGTTTTCAGGGAGAGAAGTTTTACGAATTAGGCTAAGCTATAACTTTGTCGATAGATAATGCATTGGGAAAAGGATATGCAGTAAGGCAGAATGGCCATTCATTACCCAGAAGTTTTGCAAAAACAATGAGTTTCTCAGCTGATTAGCACATAATGTCACCGAAAAATGTTCGGGATAACGAAAGGGCTTTTTTTTTATCAATTTCAGTTCCTAAATTGACCCTTTCCCTTTATTGCTCATTTATTTATCCTCTTTGACTTTTTAAGCATTTAAAATGACAAAGTTTTCAATCGAAGGGTTAATTTATGCATCAGGGTGAACAATTAAGGATTTAATGAAGTAGAATTAAGACCAGTAACTGACAGTGTTTGTGATGCGTGATATTTGACCTAAAGCGTCACATCTATTCAGGGGTAATGGAGCAAGTAAGATTCGGATCTTTATCTGCTTTGCACGGTGTCACTGAGCCTTTAACCACCATATAGTCAACCCCTTTCTCCTGTCGCAAAAAAACGTCTAGCAAGAAAAGGGGACCCCTTATTTAACCCATTACCAGATGACAAGAATTTATGTGACCTTGTACTGTTAAAGAACTCTATGGAATGTTTTCCACTTTGTAAGGAAAAATTAACTATACAAACACGAATGAGAACTGATAATGGGCATTTTATTCATTAAATGCCAAAATGTTTTTCTTTGAACATAGAATATTTGTAACAGGTCTAAACTTAATTGTTCTCATCTGGGCATTACCTCAAAAAACCGCCCAGCCAAACCAAATAGTTATAGGGAACAGCCGAATAACTCAACGAATACTCATAATACCTCCTTGTGATAGCTCACCTTTTCTGCACCCCAAGAGTTACTACGGTTATTACAAGAGCTATAACATACCACAGTCACAGAAGGGGCCCAGATTAAACACATGGAGGAACGGAGGCTGGGAGGAGACGGTTACAAAACATTGCTGGTTACACTCCTGTCCGTTTTTGCCTCATCAACCAATGAAATTGTTTAGGCTTGGAAGTGAAAGTCTTGTAGGGTACCACGTTCAAATGTCAGTTTCTACAAGGAAATAGTTCCCTGGTTAAAGCTTTGAATCACATGCATGACATGCAGCAGTGATCTCTCATTCTGCAGAACCTAACATCAAGCAACTTGCTGTTGATTAAAAGTTGAAACAGCATGACAAAAGGAGGAGATCAAATTTTCTTAATGGACTACTTTAGGGTACAACCACCCGGAAGTAATTCCGGAGTGGAGTTGACCCTATATAAGTCATTTTTTTTCTTTTGATTTTGACAAAACTGCAATTAGTCTATGCATATGCTAATTGCAACAATCCCTATTTCTATTTTTTTTTTTCAAATATATGGCTTAGGAGTGAAATGACAGAAGAATTAGTACAAGGCCCCTTTTGCTAAAATTATCCCAAAAATGGGACAGTTTTGGTCTTATTCTTAAGGTCAACAGAAATGGTCATAACTTTTGTAATAACGGATGAATTTTCATGAAATAAAAAGTGACCTATAGAAAAATGACACTCTCTTCAAATCTAACCCTTTACAAGATGACTTTGTCAAAAATTGCTTTTGAAATGTACAAAATTGACCCAAAAAATGCAATTTAAATTTTAAACCAAGTTAAATCATCTTTAAAAAAAATTATCAAAAATACACACAAAATCTTTTAAATTGGTGTTTGTAACAAATTTGGTATGTTTACAATAAGTCTAAGTAAAAAACACACAGAAAAAGGTAAATAGGCTTAACAGGAGGGTGTTCAAAAAGGGTACCCCATACACTAAAATATCTGAAATGGTCTTGGCACCTTCAAATTAATATAGCTGCAGTGTATTTTTGTTAACCCATTACCAGATGGCAAAATTTTAAACTGGTCCAAACTGAAAGGACTTACAGACGACAATTTGAAGCGTATGAATTTTTTTTAAAAAAGTAAGGGTAGAAAACATTGTGGAAAGTGAAGAAATTGCTTGTAACAAGCAATTTCTTCATTTTCAACAATGTTTTTAAATTCAAAAATCTAAATCTCATGACATGTTATATTTTTTCAACCTTCTAGGTCAAGAAAACATTGTGGAAAATAAAGAAATTGCTTGTTACAAGCAATTTCTTCATTTTCAACTATATGACTGTATGTGTTCCTAATTGTTTTCCTTCGGGGCATCCGAAAGCGTTATTGTGCAGGAATGGGTTAAAGACATAAGATTTTCTGAAATGTTCACTCTTTTGCTTGTTGTTGTTGTTGTGATGATTTAAGTTAAGAAGTTGCTGAATCCAACACTGGACCATTGATGATGAAACAATGAAAAGGGGCTCTTTACAGGGTATACCCAAATAGGGTTAGGGTTTAGAAGCTTATCAACTTAATTTCAAGAGTGTCATAGGCTGGCAGCCAATCCATTCAATGCCTTTCTGATCATGTGACTGAGAGGGTGACATTGGCAGGGTAGGTATAAAAGAGGATGAAAATGCCTCTCTTGACCAAAATTAGTTACTCATTCATTATCTGCACATTACAAGAAAATATAGAATTCACCCTGGTTAAACGGGAAAGACTTAGAAGAGTTACAGCAAACTGCTTTTACAAAAAAGGGAATACATTTCTGCTACTGAAAAGAAGGAAGCACCCAGGACATTCATAAGAAACGGATGAAAGGGCTAATATCATTTTGCTGCAGACCACAATGTTTCGAAAGAAAATAGCTATAACCTATGACCACACGTATGGACACACAAAGTCGCAGCTTGGAATGCGGGACTTTTACAACTCCCTCTCAAAGAATGGAACGTGGCAAGACACGCCCACCCAAACCATTTATCCGTTTGCCAAGAACGGAAAGTATGTAAAGTTCACTTCAGTGAAAGAATGTTTCCATTCAATACAAAGCGTTAGACGGACTGCACATGGGAAGATGTGATATGATATAAGAATGCAATGTAACACTGTCATTGTAGAAATGGCAAGAAGGGGGGCAGGGTGACATATCCAAAACGTTGAAGGACTTGCGCTTAATAAGATCCTAAGCCGTGGAATCTTACGCTGTAAATTGTAGTAACTGTGCCACTAATTCTCTTCTAAGTGATTAGAGTTTCTGCTAGGATGCCTATTCAAAATTGCTCAGCCCTGCCAACATAACATATCTCTGAATGACTGAGAATGATATAGGCATTGTTAGAGGTGATCTTGCAGATGAGACTCAGTGAAGGTGCAATTTACAGTGTGAGTTCCAGGGCATCCGCACAAAAGTGTGACGCATTTAACAGCGCAGCACCAGCTACTCTAAGCAAAAGAGTAAGCTTCAGCCGGACCTTCACAAGAAGGCTTTCGGCCCAAAATTTGCATTCAAACGATGCTTTCGACAAAGCGGTCAAAAAGAGAATATGGAAAATAACAGGAACAGGGCTTGGAGTTTGGGTAAAAAGCATCTTAAACAGATTTCAGTGCGCCAAATGAAGACCAAGAAATACAGAAAAACTGACTGGTACAGAAAGAAGCCTCTTAGAAGAAGAGCTGTCATGGAATTTCAATACCATGAGGCTAGGAAAAACAGAAATGAAACAGGGTATATGGGCAATGATGACATACATAATTATGCACAGATTATGAACTAGAGGCGAAAGGACAACAGATAGAGATTTAGTAAACAGAAAACAAGATGGGATGAGAGATGACAGCAATTTCTGTCTGGAGCAAGCAACACCACTGATGAGGCTTGATGCTAGCTGAAACAGAGTAAATGCTGATGAAGCGCAATGTTAGCCCAAGGCTGGCCGTCTAGTGGTGAATTGTTATCATTTGAAGTACTATCCAGGGGTAACAAGAGGTGCAGACGAGCTTTTATGACAACATTGGCCAAAATTGATGCATTCTGGGGGATCAGAGTATTGCAAATAGGGTGAAAACTGAAATTTAAATGTTTTTTCAAAAATTTAAATTAAAATTTCACTTACCATAAAAGAATTTTATTAAAATCCAATTCAACACTATCTATTCTATTCATGTTCAAAATTTGAAAAGAAAATTCACAAAAATATGGCCAATATCACCGTTTTTGTATAACCCCCCCTGCTTCATATATGTTACACTCCTGTCCGTTTTTGCCTCATTAAATAAAGAGCAAAAAGGGCCCACTTTCACAATCTGTAGCTCCTCCCAAAAGTTTCGTTGGGCCTTAAATCTTAGTCCGTCTTAAATAGCAGTCTTTGATCTTCAATTACAGGCCGGGAAAATGGAATCATTAGGGATACAGTTTTTCGCAAATCTTCATTCTGCACATCAACCAATGAAATTGTTTAGGCTTGGAAGTGAAAGTCTTGTAGGGTACCACCTTCAAATGTCAGTTTCTACAAGGAAATAGTTCCCTGATTAAAGCTTTGAATCACATGCATGACATGCAGCAGTGATCTCTCATTCTGCAGAACCTAACATCAAGCAACTTGCTGTTGATTAAAAGTTGAAACAGCATGACAAAAGGAGGAGATCAAATTTTCTTAATGGACTACTTTAGGGTACAACCACCCCGAAGTAATTCCGGAGTGGAGTTGACCCTATATAAGTCATTTTTTTCTATTGATTTTGACAAAACTGTTATTAGTCTATGCATATGCTAATTGCAACAATCCCTATTTCTATTTTTTTTTTTTTTTTTTTTTCAAATATATGGCTTAGGAGTGAAATGACAGAAGAATTAGTACAAGGCCCCTTTTGCTAAAATTATCCCAAAAATGGGACAGTTTTGGTCTTATTCTTAAGGTCAACAGAAATGGTCATAACTTTTGTAATAACGGATGAATTTTCATGAAATAAAAAGTGACCTATAGAAAAATGACACTCTCTTCAAATCTAACCCTTTACAAGATGACTTTGTCAAAAATTGCTTTTGAAATGTACAAAATTGACCCAAAAAATGCAATTTAAATTTTAAACCAAGTTAAATCATCTTTAAAAAAAAATTATCAAAAATACACACAAAATCTTTTAAATTGGTGTTTGTAACAAATTTGGTATGTTTACAATAAGTCTAAGTAAAAAACACACAGAAAAAGGTAAATAGGCTTAACAGGAGAGTGTTCAAAAAGGGTACCCCATACACTAAAATATCAGAAACGGCCTAGGCACCTTCAAATTAATATAGCTGCAGTGTATTTTTGTTAACCCATTACTAGATTGCAAAATTTTAAACTGGTCCAAATTGAAAGGACTTACAGACGACAATTTGAAGCGTATGAAATTTTTAAAAAAAGTAAGTCTCTGGGTAGAAAACATTGTGGAAAGTGAAGAAATTGCTTGTAACAAGCAATTTCTTCATTTTCAACAATGTTTTTAAATTCAAAAATCTAAATCTCATGAAATGTTATATTTTTCAACCTTCTAGGTCAAGAAAACATTGTGGAAAATAAAGAAATTGCTTGTTTCAAGCAATTTCTTCATTTTCAACTACATGAGTGTATGTGTTCCTATTTGTTTTACTTCTGGGCATCCGAAAGCGTTATTGTGCAGGAATGGGTTAAAGACATTAGATTTTCTGAAATGTTCACTCTTTTGCTTGTTGTTGTTGTTGTTGTGATGATTTAAGTTAAGAAGTTGCTGAATCCAACACTGGACCATTGATGATGAAACAATGAAAAGGGGCTCTTTACAGGGTATACCAAAATAGGGTTAGGGTTTAGAAGCTTATCAACTTAATTTCAAGAGTGTCATAGGCTGGCAGCCAATCCAATCAATGCCTTTCTGATCATGTGACTGAGAGGGTGACATTGGCAGGGTAGGTATAAAAGAGGATGAAAATGCCTCTCTTGACCAAAATTAGTTACTCATTCATTATCTGCACATTACAAGAAAATATTGAATTCACCCTGGTCAAACGGGAAAGACTTAGAAGAGTTTCATTAAACTGCTTTTACAAAAAAGGGAATACATTTCAGCTACTGAAAAGAAGGAAGCACCCAGGACATTCACAAGAAACGGATGAAAGGGCCAATATCATTTTTGCTGCAGACCACAATGTTTCGAAAGAAAATAGCTATAACCTATGACCACACGTATGGCCACACAAAGTCGCAGCTTGGAATGCGGGACTTTTACAACTCCCTCTCAAAGAGTGGAACGTGGCAAGACACGCCCATCCAAACCATTTATCCGTTTGCCAAGAACGAAAAGTATGTAACGTTCACTTCAGTGAAAGAATGTTTCCATTCAATACAAAGCGTTAGACGGACTGCTTATGGGAAGATGTGATATGATATAAGAATGCAATGTAACACTGTCATTGTAGAAATGGCAAGAAGGAGGCAGGGTGACACATCCAAAACGTTGAAGGACTTGCGCTTAATAAGAGCCTAAACCGTGGAATCTTACGCTGTAAATTGTAGTAACTGTGCCACTAATTATCTTCTATGTGATTAGAGTTTCTGCTAGGATGCATATTCAAAATTGCTCAGCCCCGCCAACATAACATATCTCTGAATGACTGAGAATGATATAGGCATTGTTAGAGGTGATCTTGCAGATGAGACTCAGTGAAGGTGCAATTTACAGTGTGAGTTCCAGGGCATCCGCACAAAAGTATGAAGCATTTAACAGCGCAGCACCAGCTACTCTAAGCAAAAGAGTAGGCTTCAGCCGGACCTTCACAAGAAGGTTTTCGGCCCAAAATTTGCATTCAAACGATGCTTTCGACAAAGCGGTCAAAAAGAGAATATGGAAAATAACAGGAACAGGGCTTGGAGTTTGGGTAAAAAGCATCTTAAACAGATTTCAGTGCGCCAAATGAAGACCAAGAAATACAGAAAAACTGACTGGTACAGAAAGAAGCCTCTTAGAAGAAGAGCTGTCATGGAATTTCAATACCATGAGGCTAGGAAAAACAGAAATGAAACAGGGTATATGGGCAATGATGACATACATAATTATGCACAGATTATGAACTAGAGGCGAAAGGACAACAGATAGAGATTTAGTAAACAGAAAACAAGATGGGATGAGAGATGACAGCAATTTCTGTCTGGAGCAAGCAACACCACTGATGAGGCTTGATGCTAGCTGAAACAGAGTAAATGCTGATGAAGCGCAATGTTAGCCCAAGGCTGGCCGTCTAGTGGTGAATTGTTATCATTTGAAGTACTATCCAGGGGTAACAAGAGGTGCAGACGAGCTTTTATGACAACATTGGCCAAAATTGATGCATTCTGGGGGATCAGAGTATTGCAAATAGGGTGAAAACTGAAATTTAAATGTTTTTTCAAAAATTTAAATTAAAATTTCACTTACCATAAAAGAATTTTATTAAAATCAAATTCAACACTATCTATTCTATTCATGTTCAAAATTTGAAAAGAAAATTCACAAAAATATGGCCAATATCACCGTTTTTGTATACCCCCCCTGCTTCATATAGGTTACACTCCTGTCCGTTTATGCCTCATGAAATAAAGAGCAAAAAGGGCCCACTTTCACAATCTGTAGCTCCTCCCAAAAGTTTCGTTGGGCCTTAAATCTTAGTCCGTCTTAAATAGCAGTCTTTGATCTTCAATTACAGGCCAGGAAAATGGTATCATTAGGGATACAGTTTTTCGCAAATCTTCATTCTGCACATCAACCAATGAAATTGTTTAGGCTTGGAAGTGAAAGTCTTGTAGGGTACCACCTTCAAATGTCAGTTTCTACAAGGAAATAGTTCCCTGATTAAAGCTTTGAATCACATGCATGACATGCAGCAGTGATCTCTCATTCTGCAGAACCTAACATCAAGCAACTTGCTGTTGATTAAAAGTTGAAACAGCATGACAAAAGGAGGAGATCAAATTTTCTTAACCACCGGAAGTAATTCCGGAGTGGAGTTGACCCTGCTTGCTTTCTTCCTTCAAGCAATCCACAATGAAAGTGCCTTTCTCAAACCTGATTGGCTCAAATTGGCATGTGGGGTCAATCTAGCACTCCCATTGGATAAAGAAATCATAACGACTTCTATCACCATGCAAAGTACTAGAATGATAGTATTATTCGGCTTGTAGACCCAAATAAACTTCTTAACCTAAAACATAGTACCAACTACATAAATAATTTTATTCCGTCATAAAATACATTTAGACTGGTCAAAGCAAGTTGACAGAGGTTGCAGACGACATCTCAAAGTATGATAAATTAATGAATGGGTACCAAATAAGGTAGAAAACATTATGAAAATGGTGAAATTGTATGTCACGTGCAATTTCTCCTTTTACCGCAATGTTTTCCAAAACCATATTTGTCAGAAAGCGGGATTGTGTGGTAATAGATTAAGGTATTAGAACCAATACTTACTCAACTTTGACTGAAGACTGATGCTTGAACTGGTCTGTAAGGAATCACTTCAGGCTTTTTGTCGAACAACTATGTCCCGTCGAGCGAAAAGGGACCTCCCAACATATGCGAATAGTATCGACCTTGGTCAGACTTCATAGAATAGCGGAGACCAATTTTGAAAAAAAAATATATCGCTCTGATTACAGATTTCTGAATTTAGAATACTACAAATCTTACTAATATTTTTTTGAAATCGATGCCAATTCAGACGGTACTCCAGATGGTCCTGCGTGATTTGCTAGGGTGGGAATATCTTAATCTTACAGCCAAGGGTTGTGGGTTTGAATCCCGCCACTCCGCTGATAAAGCGGGTAAGTCCTTGGACAAGAAATTTCAGAGCTATATTCAAACTGAGAAATAGTAATTCAAACCAACCATTTTACTTTTTAGTCACATGTTACTGACCATACATTTTTGCAAAGTAACGGTGTTTAATATCTATGCCAAACTTCCTGTTGGGGTCAATGGGCGTGACCCGCGATCCGTCATTTGGGAACAAAATAAAGATAACATATTCAATAACATTTATAGATATACTCGGTAAGTCAGTGCTTACGTTTTACTTTAAATAAATACAATAAAACGAACGACAACGGTCAAAAATAAAGACAGCATCTTATTTTTGGACCATACACCATAGCTAAAATTGCTTCCCATTTTGTCCTTTTAATGAACCCTAAAACAGTTCCATAATATTGAACAAAAAAGTCGACTCACGGTCTGCTTTGAGTTGGTTTAACCCTTTCCTGTTTTTCAAAATTTTAGACTGGTCCAATTTGAAAGAAGTTGCAGACAACAATTAAAAGTTAGTGCAATTTGAAAAGTAACCAACCTAGAAGTAAGAAAAAATTGTGGGAAATGAAGAACTTGCTTGTTACAAGCAATTTCTTCTTTTCCCACAATATTTTCTCAAGTATAAAATTACAAGGACGTAAAAACAAGGGATTGTACAGGAAAGGGTTAAGTAAACCCATTCCCACTCAGTCGCATCCTTTATGCCCCATAAAAAAACTTTTGAAAGCATTCTGGACAATAAAGAAATGACTTGTAATAAGCAATTCATCCACAATTATCCTAAAAGGCAACGATTTTTTTGTTTAATCAAACAAACTTGAAATTGTCGACTGCAACATCTTTCAATTTAGACTAGTCTAAAATTTTGTCATGTGGTAATGGTAACAAATGCTCAACTCGTTCAGAAATGACCTGTCTAGTTCCGAACACATCTATCATCTTTGGTTGGTACCCGATGAAATTCGTAAACTGTTTGGAAACATGGCCTTGTCAAAGGTAATGACAGACACCCACTGTGGTTCAAATTACACATTATTTTCCTCATTGTTTTTCTTGGGGCGCGTCAAAAAGAGTCATTGCATGGGAATGGTTTTACCCATACCCAGTCAGTCCATTTCTTTTTTTCTTCCAAGAGGAAAAAGATCTTTGAAAAAAAAAGAACCCCAAGTAATTCATTCAATGTCCACAAAGCTTTCTATCCTTAAAGGCAAAATGTTTAAGGGGTTTTTTTGGGGGGTGGGTGGGTGGGGGCGGTAAATGCTATATTTCGTTGGTACGCGTTGTCAAAGTGTTACGTATCTAGTTTGTAAGACGTTCAAAGTTTGTACTCGTTTATTGAACTCAGCACTATATAGTATTGCGCTTGCAAGTGCACTTGATGTACTTTTCTGATTTCCATTTCAATCGTTAAATGTCGCCTTTTCGCCCTCTGACAGTATTCACGGATCAATCAAAAACAAAATTGTGTCTTTGCATTCCATAACGAGAGCTCAGATTGGTCGACACAAATATCTCGTCCAATCATAGCTCTCCCCCCCTCTCTCTCTCACACACACACTTTCTTTCTTTCTCTCCCTCTTTCTTTCGATCCTCCCAATCCTCTCCCCTTTATCTACTTTCTCTCCTTTTTCTTTAAGATCACTTGTCTGTCTATCTCTTTTCCTTGTTCCCTTCTCATCTTTCATTTCCTTTTGTCTCTCTGTCTGTCAGCCAATCTTTCTATCTCTCCGGTCTATCTCTCTGTCTTTGTTTGTCTCTGTCATTCTGTTCAAAAGTGTCACCGTCACGTTAAAGGGGACGATCTGGGACTTCTGTAATTCTTTATTTCAATAGTACAAGGTACTTCAAGGTAGAATGACCTTTCAACATTTGCAAGTGAATTCCTTCAATACGAAATCTTTCGACAAGGGCCCGAACTATTCGAACCCCACAGAATATCTCGTTTAACTCATTACCAGACGACATTATTTCAGACTGGTCCAAATACAATGAAATTTCAGACGGCAATCGTAATATTGTGAAATTATACAAATCTTTATCTTTTGGGGATATAAAACATTGTTGAAAATGAAGAATTTGCTAACAACGTTCTCCTAAGTTTTTTTCTTAAATTGGTTAAAAAGCTGGATTGTGCTGGAATGGGTTAAGATAACCCATTCCCACTCAGAGACGATTTTAGGAATGCAGAAATTACTCGTTACAAGCAATTTCTTCGTTTTCCACAATGTTTTCTACCCAGAAAGTTAAAAAGATAAATAGTTTCATCAACTTTTGCTTGTCGTCTGCAACTCCTTTCAATTAGGACCAGTGTACAATTTTGTCGTCTGGTAATGGGTTGACATGTCAGAAATAAACAGTAATAATAACGAAATATTCATCTACAATATAGGTTGGCGGAATACCTCGTAAAACCTCATTGTGTTATAAACATTATAACTACCTTCTTCAAAAAGTCAAATCGTTTACAAATTAAAGTTATCAGTTTTATAAATCAAACCCTATTTACCACCTAACATGACCTTACCGACTTTCATAATTATCTTGTGTCACATTAATTGATCATCAATTACGATTAAAAAAACTAGTCTTAAGTATAATCCTTAAAATCACCAAATTGTCAACAAAATAAGAGTTTTCTCTATATAGTCTTATCCTTGGTTCAGGGTCATCTAATGGGTAGTATAGTTAATTACATTAATTTCTTTACTTATGTATTTTCACCCTCCCTATCTTTCTCTCTTTCTTTCTTTCTCTTTCTCTCTCTCCCTCTTTCTCCCCCCCCTCTCTCTCGCACGCTCGCACGCTCGCACGCTCTGTGTGTGTGAAAACATAAAACCTGTCTAGCTTGGTCATTTTTAGACTCTAATTTTCTTTTTTAAAAAAAATAAAAATGAACAAGTTGATGATTTATTGGTTTATTTTTAAGCATTTATTTAGAAATACCGAAAGCAGTGAGTCTCTGTATACTCTGTATGCATATACATGTATATCAAGTAATAGCCTATTACCAAACGACAATTTTTTTTACCGTTCAATTTTTTTTTTTATAGAATATGTTAATTCAAAGCTTGTGCAAAAATGAAAGTTAAGTGTCGGAAAGGATAGAACATTGTGAGAAAAGAAGAAAATTCTTGAAACAATCAGTTTCTCCTTTTCTCACCGTGTTTTATAGAACTTTTTTCTCAACGCGTAATAAAGTGGAATCGTATAAAAATAAAAAGTTATGGCTCAATGTAACGGGAGATTTTTTAACTCTGTTCTTATAGTAAGTGGGTTAAAATTCTAGATATATGTACTGCAAAAAATAACTGGCCCAGTGTGGTCTGTTCTCTCCATATCATTCCAGGCTATTCGATAATATTTTTGCTTGTTGTAAACATTGTATTGATGTTTAATGCAATAAAATGTATTGTATTGTATTGTATTGTATTCAATCGTGATTGTCTGATTGTCTGCACCTTTATAAGGTTAGTTTATACTAATTAATTATTGTTCGATTGCGACGAGAGCTTTCAGCTTGAAAAGTCTCTCTCGAACACTCACAATCTAGATGTTTTCACGTCCAAGAAAGAGAGGCAGTGGCTGAATCCAACAGTTATCCACTTTTACAGCTGGGTAGACTGGGGCTGGCTATTCATTGTCTTACCTATTAACAAACCCCGGTGGGGATCGAACCCGTGACCTTCGGATCATGAGTGAAGCACCTAGACCATTCCGCTATCGAGGCAGTCTTTATAAGGTTTGAAATAATCTAAAACTTGTAGCATACGGGTTGACACCGAAGGTTTATTCCCAAGACAAATAATTACATATAATGTTTATAGTGGATGATGTACACTTACATTGATCTAACTGAACCCATTCCACACAATGATGCTTTTATACACAATGGTGCTTTTAACCCCCCCCCCCTTTCATTATCCACATTATTATCTACTCCAAAAGACAAATAGTTTTGAAATATTATCAAGCGATAATTGTCTTTCAATTTAAACCAGTCTAAAATGCTGTCTTCCGGTAATGGAATAGTGACAAGTGAAGCAGTAACAACCGATCTCTAGTGATTATTGGTAGAACGAATCTCGAAAGTCATGCGAAAAATGCTATCGAAAAGAGACTCATTATGCATTTGTATTGGTGGAAAGAATAGCAATGAGAAAGTCTAATTTTGCTTCATGAGAACTCTTTTTTTTTCGTATTTGAAAGCTGCTGACCAGGATATTTTACAAAGAATACTCTACATGGGGTATGCTACATATGATAAACTGGTTCTGAACAAAATTTCAAGAACTTGTGTTCTGAATAAACAATATATACTGCTGCGTAGTCCTGCAACGCTCCTCTATGATATTCTGGGGCTTTTTTTGTTGTTGTTGTTTGTTTGTCTTTTTTTTTTTTTGGCTTGTTTGTTGGGGTTTGGGAGGGGTTACCTTGTAGGGAGCACCATATTATGTTGATTGGGGTTCAAGTATCATCAACTCTTGCCTTATTCAACCATGAAGGTATACAGGTTACCGTCTAGTAGCACGTGATTCAACACCGATCACCCACCCCTTTCAAGTACAACAACTCGAGTTCATCATATTAGAATCTTGCACGCTTTATAACCGTAAAATGAAGTAAAGTTTCTGGACCTAATGACAAAAGAAAGGAAAGAGGCATGCTTCATTTTTCCTTTTACTATCCCAGATAGGCCACGAATATCTACAAGAACAACATTAGCATGTCCCAGTAAAGCATACAAGAGAACTAAGCCACCAGCTGTCCGATAAGAATTAACAGAGAGTACCCAAATGCTAACTGAAGAATACCAAACCTAGGTCGGAAGGGAATACCACACTGTTTTCACCCACCAAGTTAAATTCTCGTCAACAAAATCTTTGCTATTGGACAAGTCTACAGTAGTGTCGTAGGGTAACGGGCTTTGGTTAATTCATTTCACTGAATTAAAGGATGATAAATACCAATAGGTCATCTTATCCGATTTGATGAATGCCGCTAAAGGACAGAAGACCTATCTAAAATAGAATCTTTCCGGTTTATCATGTGAGATTTTCAACAACCTTTGTCAACAAGCCAATGTAAAATTTATCAAACGTGTCAAATGAGCATGGCTATTTGATAGTGAAGATGGTTATCATGTTGTTTTGTATTGCCGCAAAAAGTTCTCTACCGACTATCTTCGTTTTATCAAATTCAATTCTACACCCATAAAATCATATAGTTCTTTAAGACAGTACAGTATTTCAGTTTGATGGAGATCTGAATCAACAATTTAAATAGATTCTAAACAAGCTCCGTAAATTAGAAATGAGAGATGAGTTTAATTCATGACCGCCATAGTTTTTAAACGTGTTAGCCCATTCACATCCAATCTCATCTTTGCGACCTTACGATATCATATTGAAGAAAACATTCCGGAATAAGAAGAAATATCGTGTTATAGATTGACAGACAGACTCGGTAAAACAATATGTTCTGATTCTGTTAGAGCGGTAGAATTCAGCGACAAGACGTACTTCCAGCCATTAACCAATCGCGGCCGCCAATGAATGAATCAACCTACCAATCAAACAATTTATTCAGCCCGGACCTTAGCTTATCAACTCTGAAATTGGCCGCCATTTTGTTTACCTTTATTGTTGGTTTGGCGACTTAAACGTCGTAACTACAGCTTATTCAAGCTGTAGTTACGACGTTTAGGTCACAAACCAATCATTTTATTTTTAATTTTTGTTACATGCTACCGGCCATAAATTTTGCAAAATAACGCTGTTAAAAATTGAAGCGGAACTTCCTGATGGAGTTAATGGGCGGAGCTTAGGGAGTCAATGGGCGGAACCAGCGATTGATCCATTGTACCTAAACACACATCCCTGTATGATTATATGTGAGTAATTGACCGATCATGGGTTTCAATCAAAGAATTAATTGACCGATCAAATCATCATTTAGACCGGAGATAAACTTTGAACTTCGACGTTGGCCGACATTTATGTGAAGCTTTTAGGTTAGTTTGGCGGAAAAAGCGCAGTAACTACAGGTTAATCAAACTGTAGATACGACGTTTAGGTCGCTAAGCAACCAGTTTACGTTAGTGAGCATAGTCAGGCGTAAGTGGATGGGTGAGTAGGTGGAGCCAGCGATCCGTCAATAGGAATCAACTTACCAATCAAATAATAGCTCACCTAGAGGATGACAATATCTCTAGTCTGAAGTTTCTTTGCTACACCTTTCTCTGACATTTGTCAAACATTTACTAGGTGGGGGACCTATAGGTCATAAATATAGTTTACCGAATAGGTCACATCAATAATTTACTTTTAGTTTTTTTATCCTCTATGAAATTTGTCCGATCACGTTTTTTGGGTTTTTTTTTTTTTTTTTTTTTTTGTGTGTGTGTGTGTGTGTGTCAAGCGTCAAGCTACTATCCTTCTTAGGTTATGATTATCTATCCATTGGTAAGAGACGAATCTCGGAATATATGTGCCGCCGGAGTGCTCTAGATTTTAACCAGTCTTGTCTTATTGTAAAGGCTTAACTCCTTGGTTACTGTTACCTCTTTCATTTATCATGATAAACTTTGACAGAGAAGATTACTTAACAAAGCCATACTTTGCTTACTTGAAGTACTTTCAATACTTTGATTCTAGTTGTTGGATAGAATGCGGTAGAAAATACATTTACAAAATAGAGACACTGTAAATGCAAGACAATTTCAGCAAGAATGAAAGACTAGCTGGGGGTAATAAAACATGTATATGGATGAATGTTGATGAGTAGAGCGGTGACAGAGACTGACAGACGGGACAATGGGTTCTCCAGATACTGTATAGCACAGATCCTACCACCCAGTCTGTCACATGTATTAAAATCTCCCTCTCTAGCTTTACGAAACCCTTGCTATACTCTGTCCTTTCTCTCTATCTTTTTAGTATCTAGTTATTTTCTAGTTTGTATTGTGTGAGAAGGAGGGAATGTCTTAACCCATTACAGCAAAAACAAATCTTATACTGGTTCAAATTGAAAGAAGTTGCAGACGACAATTTCAAGTTGGTTAAATTTAGAAAATATTCGTCTTGTAGGTTAGAAAAAATGTGTACATTGAAGAAACAGCTTGTAACAAGTAATTTATTCATTGTCCACGATGTTTTCAAAAGTTAATTTTTCTTCAGATGCGTGAAAAAGCGAGATCGAGACGGAATGAGTCACTTTGCAATTAAATGAATCTTCTAAACTCCTACATAATATATTTGTGGGAGGAGGAAATCCGTGTTAGGCAAAATTTTAACAAGTAATATTTTAATCGGTAGAATGCTCTAAATGTCTATACCGATAATAGCAATTTACTGCCTAGTTGAAACATGCTTTATGCACGAGAATTCCAACCTTTGGTTATTTAAAACAAAAGTGTTGACAAAATGGTTTTGCGATTAACATGATTCAAGTGTACAAGAAATCAGTACTCAATTAATAACTTAGGATGTTGCGGACAAAGTAAGCATCGCCTACACTTTCTCCTTTTCCTACAAACAGTTTAATCGAAAAGTTTAAAATCGGAAGTTTAATTAAATATTTCCTGTTCCATCCCTGGTTTTTACGTACCTATGCTCTTATACTTTAGAAAATAATGTAGGGGAAAAGGAAAGAGCTTGTACCATGCAGTTTCTTCTTTTTCCGCAATATTTTCAACCAATGCTTAATTGTTATTTTTCAAATGAACTTGACTCTAAATTATTGTGTACAAAACCTACGAGTTTAGACAGATCTTGAATTTTGCGATGCGGCGAAGAGTTAATCCATTACAAGACCACGAAATTTAAGACGAAATTGAAAGAAGATACAGACGACAATATGAAGAGCGATAAAATCGGAAAATAAGTGCTAAAAGGGGAAGAAAATATTGTTAGAAAAGGAGGGATTGCTTTAGACAAGTATTTTCTTTTTCTCAGAATTTTATCTATCATCATTTTTCCTTTATTTAGGCAAAATTCAATATTGTCATGTAAACGCTCAACACGATCTTGATTAAAATAGACCCAAACCAACCTAAAAAAAAAGAACTATTAACCAGTTTTTAATGCAAATCTAAAAGTAATAAAGGAAACGAATTATTTGCGAAAGAATTTTTTCTCCTGTCAACTGTAACTAAAACACTTATGGAATCTATTTCTTTTTAACGTATTACAACACAAAATAGAATAGACAGGCCCAAATTCAAGGGTGTCGCAGACGACAATTTGTAGTTGAATGATTTTTTTTTTTTTTTATTTATTTATTTATTTTATTTTATTTTTATTTTTTATTTTTTATTATCATTATTATTATTATTTTTTTTTTTTTGAAGAGAAAACGTGAATAATGAAGAAATTGCATGTAAAAAGTTATTTCTTCATTTTTCACAATGTTTTCTAAAACCCTTTTCCGTGAACGCGTCAAAAAAAGAAATATGTGGGAGCGGGTTAAGCAATTCATCTTTCGGTCATCTACTATTTGAGAAGGATCAAACTTTGAGAACCCATTTTTTGACAGTATATCTGAATAAGAATGTGAAAAAGTGTGGCAGATTACCAAATTACTAGGTTTCATGTGTTACCTTGATTTTGATACAATGTTAAAGCGACTTTGTCAGCTCTCAGTTGGCCAGTTTTTAATGGGATGGTGTAGAATCCAGTTTTTAATTGGATGGTGTAGAGTTATCAAAAGATCTTTGGCGGATGAAAAAAGTTTTGATGACTCAAAAATTGCAATTTCTATCCAAATTATCTTTTCTTTACAATACAATGCGGCGAATCTAGCATCTTTAAGAAGAATTAAATAAGGGATATTATAAAAGTGTGTTTCTCTAAGTTGTTTTCTAGTTGAATCTTCGGTCTCATCCAATTAACCAAAGTACTGGAAGTGCTGTAAGCTAGCAGAGCATTGTTTTATGAACTAATCTAATTTTTCCACGGGTAATCATAATAAATAAACGAGATTAAAGTAACCCAGAAGTTAACCTTTTCAACATGACGAAATCTTAGACTGGTTCAAATCGAAAGAAGTTACAGGCGACAATTTCAAGTTGGTTGAATTTGGATATTTCCTTTGTTTGAAGGAAAACATTGTGGAAAATGAAGAAATTGCTTGTTACAAGCAATTTCTTCATTGTCAACAATGTTTTCCAAAGCCTTTTAAGTAAGATACTTAAAAGTGGAATTGAGAGGGAATGGGTTAAACAGCATGCTTTTGAAGGAGTTTTCTACAATTTGAAAAGAGTTAGCAATATTCTGAAATACACAAGAACTACTTTTATGGCGTAGGTATTCAATGAAGTCAGTGGTTAAGCCTCCAGTGGCAGTTTGCACGTGTTGCACTTTGAGACGACTTCTTAAATTTTGTCTATTAATTTAAGCTATCAAAGCTAACGCTTTGCTAGCTAAAAAAACCTACACACGATTCTCGATTACGATAAACATACTGCTGTGATATTCTTTTTGTTATATATCTTTTCAGGCTGAACATGAAGTAATTCCGCTGAAAATTAATAAGAAAAATTACAAAATACAAACATCATCGGCACTTTTACGGAAAAACCCGAACGCCAATACAAATCAAAGGACTGAAAGTCCTGAGAGCGGTTTTGCTGGTTTATCAGTAACCGCGCTCAATAATGCGAGCATATTTCATCAATATGAGTGAGTAAATCGTACACCTAAGTGGTTGTGTGGTAAAAGGTTAAATGATAAAAGGTAAAGAAATCAAATATAACAGAAAATTCTTTTTTCGTTGAGCATATTATTATCACAATTGAAGTACTATATTCGAGTAGCATATATTCAAGAGGTAAAAGGTGTTTTATTCGATGGGGTAAGATTGGTGCTTGAATCGCGTCTATAACAGGGTTGCAACGTGTTACATAATACTGTGTATAAGGGGTGTAAATTTGCCCAGTCCTGCCAGGTCAAAACACCAGCAGACAGTTTACATGTATTCTCTAACTCCACTAACCAATGGCCTAGATTCTGTCTTGAAACGCGAGGAAATCATTTCTCTCATTTTGACAATTCATTAGACAATTTACCATGGATATATCAAGTCAAAGTTTTAAACCATTTTCCTGGATATTCATAACTAAAAGGAGGCTGTTGGCATTCAGCAGGTTAGTTATTTTCTTCATCAGCGATGAAACAAGATGGGGGATATCACATAGATTTTCACTTCAAGTTTGTGAGCATGCGTGGAAATGAGCGGAAATGCGTGAGAACTTGTTTCCGGTTGATCGATATGAAATACCGGTTTTTCATAAAAAAAAAACGCTAAAAAGTAGTACGTGTTAAGTACACGACGAATACGTATACGGACTTTTTTTCTGTCGAGTTCTATCAAATAGTCAGTATTTTATTTAGATCATGCATAGATATATATTATGAAAAGTTATATTTCATTTACAAGTGATTTTAACTACAAATTCATATTATTATTTAACCTTGAACTATGACACTCACTTTACTTGCATTGACATTTTGCATGTTACTTATCTTTAAACAATATATTTGTATTGCTCAGTATTATTTTCCTTGTAAAAAAAACGGTATTCAACAAAATTCCTAGTAATTTTTCATTGTGTCACTGACCATTTAACTTATTATCACAAGATCCCGATTTTTACGGGCTGGAAAAAGTATACAATTACATACATATTAGGCTATTCATGGCCATAAACAACTCTCTTAAATAATGCATTCCTCTGAAATTTTTGGAGGCAGATATAATAGTTTGTTTTAAAGCGGCTCTTGAACAGAATTTCATGAAAATTTCACATAGCAAAACTATCTGCTTTATAGATAGTAATAAAAGTGATGTTCACAAAATGTTCATTCTTCGTTTTAAATCTGGTGATTTTACTATAAATTCAAATTAATGCAGTACATTCCCTTTGTCCTACTTTGAAACATCGTAATGCATCGGACGAGGTCGTTAGTCTTCGTGTAACGCCGATAACGACTGGCTTGCTAGAGTTGCTAACGTGCTTACGTTCCATTCGGGTTTTACCTCGTTGACTAATTTAGCGTCTCATAACGGTAAAAATGTTTGCTTTTTATGCCCCCGCATCGATAGATCGAGGGCACATTGCTTTACCGGTGTCCGTCTATCTGTCTGCAAAACTTAATCTGCCAACTAAACATTTTCCTATAACTTCGACCCTGATTAAGTTACAATGCTAATATTTGGTATGTAGATAGGTCTCAACAAGGCGCAACTGGGGAAGGTAATTTCATCAAGGTCAAGGTCAAAATTTTAACCCCTTTCCCTAAAACAAAGAAAAAAAATATAAAAATCACTCGTTTCTAAAGAATTCCTGTTTCGGGGGCATGGTGTTTCACAAACACATCTTGTTTTCTTTCTTTCTTTGTCTTTTTATTTTATTTTTTTTTATTGTGAACAGTCATTTTGATTAAGCATATGAGTAAGATACCTGAAAATTAAGACAAAACATTTCTCTTCCATAATCTAAGCAAGAGCCGATTTTTAACCCTTTCCCGCATAGATGAGTAAGTTTCTGTGATATCATATGTGAGAAAGCATTATGGAAAAAAAGAAGAAATTACTTGTGAAAAGTAAGTACCGCTTTTCCCACCATATTTTCTATCATTATAGGATGGTAACTTTTTCAAATGTACTTAATTTATAATGTCGTCTGCTACCCCTGTGATTTTGGACGAGTCAAAAGTTTTGAAAAAGAGCAAAGTCAAAACTTGATTGGTGTCATTTGCAGACAGGATTTTAGAACCTATTCACTGTACAGATTGTCGGGGAGAATGTGCAACAATGTTTTAAGCACAAACAGGATAAAATTAATTCCCAGTATTTCGAATACTATGATATGGAGGGAGTTACACCTGCCCATCAATGTCAATACAATTTGAATATCAATTATCTGTCCATGTTGATATTAAAGCAGTCTAGCCATTCGGTCAAGCTGGGTCACTCCATGTAAACAGATGCTTCAAAATGAAACAATAATAAACACTGTTGGTATTGGATTGTCTTCTTCTTTTCAATTCTAAATGCCCAGACCTTTCCCTCATATGGATATTTCGTGAAACCAAAATTTCTTGCTGCAATATATTATTTGAGCTTCCCAACAATTTGCCAATTACTGGCTCCACCAAAAACTGCGTTTGGCCCGCCTATTGACTCTGACATAAAGTCCCATTTCGATGTTTTGCCAAATTTATGGCCGGTAGCATGTTACAAAAAGTAGAATAGTTGGTTGGCGACCAAAACGTTGTTACTACAGCTTGAATAAACAAGGTTTAAGTCGCCAACCCAACAAAAACTGTAAACAAAAATGGCGGCCTAAGTTGGAGTTCAATACTCATTTCTGGACTAAATGACTTCATTGGTCGAAATGTGAAATTTGATTTTCAGCCGCGATTGGTCAATTCTCATGAATCAGCCACTGAGCAGCCTGGACAGACACTCAGTAAATTTAGACTCTTGGCTGATCGTGTGAAGAATCATCCAGTCAACATATATCTATACAGTGCAAACTCAGATCAGACATGCACAGGCTGATCGGGAACTTTATTTACCACATATGTGTAATGGTTGGAAAGTCAAGCATAGGCTTTTGCATTCCAAATGACCCAAACCCCACAATTTTTGTCCATAGAATAATTTCAAAAACGAAATCGTCAAATTATAATATAAAAGGAAAAAAATGATATCTTATCATTTGAAAACGTGGTAAAAGGACACATTCAACAAGCAATTGTATTTGCAATAAGAAATTGGGCTCGTTTCATCATGTAACATCCGAGTATATTTTCTCATGATTACATTACTATATTCACAGTCCGCAAAAATTCATTATGCAAAGTTAGTTACCCTGATTTTTTTTTTTTTTTACGTTTTCCTCATTCAACATAAAATAGCACATGCAAATCAAACCAGTCATACTGTATAGCTAAACACAAGCTTCACTCAGTTCATATGGATTTCCAGTGCGTAAAGATTGTATTTGCCGTCAGATAACCAAAAGTTTGAAATTTTTTGAACTATTCTTTCTTAGAAGCTACAATTTATGCATAAAACCAGTTGCCCAGTTGAATGCTATCATCGGTGGTGCAGTTAAGGGGGTATTACTTTATTGTCTCCTAGGACTGGGGTTACATTATAAATCTCAAATTCAAACAGGAACTTGTTTTTTGTTTAACTCATTCCCACTCAGTGACGCTTTTAGACGCCCCCAAGGAAAAAAGCTTTGGAAAACATTGTGGAAAATGAAGAAATTGCTTGTCACAAGCAATTTCTTCTTTTTCCACAATGTTTTCTACCATGAAAAAATACAAAATTTCATAAAATTTAAATTGTCGTCTGCAACTACATGTACTTTCAATTTGGGCCAGTCTATAATTAGGCGATCTGGTAATGGGTTAAATGACAAATATGTAATATCTATCATATGCATAGATACCCCCCTTTAAAAAAATAAATTAACACATTGGCACTGTTTACAGGTTGTAATCTTGGACTTTAACCATTAATCACGAAAATATTGCACTACTCTTTTGATCATGCGAAACATTCGTGAAAACTTTAATAGTTTATAAAGCAAGAGGTTAGAGTAAATTAACTAAATGGTTGTCCCAGGACAACTTCTGTTGAGCCTGAAAAGGTTTGACCATCAACTTGACCTTGACCTTGAGCTTTGAATTTGAACTTGAAGCTATCCAAAAAATTCTTTCAAATCGAACATCTACTCATGATGGAGAATAATTGCGCCAATTTATTTTAAGATCAATCCATAATTGTAGGGGAAATGCTCTTGACAATCACAATTTTAGTGTTTGACCTTGAGCAGTGACCTTGACATTAGAACTATCCCGAAAATTCTTTTAAATAGCACAAATGGCACATCTACTCATTATGGAGAATAATTGTGCCGAGTTATTTTGAAATCCAACCATAAATGTAGGCGTAATTGTCAAGACAAATTCGGACGGACGGACGAACTAACGTACTAACACACATACACCGTCTTGTCATAGTGACAACTATGCCTCGCTCACCGCAAGCGGGCTCGACAAAAAATGTTCTTCAGTGGCCTTGGCTTTCAACCCTTTCCTGTTTTTCAAAATTTTAGACTGGTCAAATTTGAAAAGTAACCGAAGTACAGTTAAGAAAAAACAAGGGATTGTATGGGAAAGGGTTAATTTATCGAAACCAAATTGGAAATCGAAACCAAACGGCGTTGATGATTAAATCTGAGCTCTGACTTTCCCTGACATGCATAGAAAGACACATGGCATTGGAATTCTTTGAGCTTTATATATTGCATCTGTCAAGGATGTATTAATGTTTCAATCAAAGTTTTGAGCAAACTGTGAATATGATATCAATATTCTTTAACCCTTTCCTGTTCAATCCCTGGTTTTAATATCCCTGTTGTTTTATATTTAAGAAAATATTGTGTAGAAAGAAGAAATTGCTTCATACAAGCAATTTCTTCTTTTTCCAGAATATTTTCTACCCTAATGAACGATTGCTTTTCAAATTATATCACTTCAAATTGTCGTCTGCAAAACCTCCGATTTTGGACAGGTCTAATATTTTGAAAAAAGGGAAAGGGTTAATATGTTGTTTTTTTTTTTTCTGCAATTGACGACTTGCTGTTGTCAATAAAAATCAAATCGTCCATTTAGACAGGAGGTGAATTGTTAACTCCGACAATTATATCAAGAAGTATAGCTGGTTTGCTAATATAAACGTCGAAACTCACCTTATTCGGGCTGTAGTTGAGACGTTTAGATAGCAAACCAAAGATTCGTATTTCATTTAATGTCCGGGTCCAAATATTTCGCTACATATTATCGTTTATATTCTCAGTTCAGCAGCCTTGATGGAGGTTAGGGTTAGTTCCTTTCCTTTTCAATCTCTGGTTTTACGTCCCTGTGAAAACATTATATTTTCTACCCTAATCATTGGTTGATTTTTTGTAAACTAAACCCACTTTAAATTTTTGTCTGCAAAACCTTTGAATTTGGAATCTAAAGGTCTAAAATTTTGCAAAACAGGAAAGGAGATTCGTCAATTCTAACGCACTCTGTCAAAGATGTTCTTTTGCCCTTTCTAGTAAAAGATGCAGTGGTTTCCTGGACCCTTGGCTGTAAGAAAAAGAAAAACATTTTGTTGGAGAGAAAAAAGTTCATGAGCATTTTTCTGTTTCCGTATTTTTTTTTTTTTTTTTTTCTTCTTCTTCTTTTTTTTACTTAGATGATTTATTTTCAAAAATATCATCCGAACATTTTTTTCATTTCCGACCAGTCTGAAATTGTACTGCTATGTGTTCAATGATGCAATGTGGACTGAATTGTTAAAAAAAAAATTGGTCCATATTCAAAAAGTTGTGGACGACATATAATTTACGGCTAGATTTTTAAGTAGTAAAGAGTAGAATTTTGGTGATAAAAAACAAAAAAAACTTACTTGTCGCAAGCAATATCTCTTTTTCCACAATAGTTTTCGAAATCATATTTTAAAAAACGTCAAAACTCGGGACTGCGAGATAATAAGTTGATAGAATGATTATCACTTCAATTCAATTTTCAAATTCGTTTCAACAGGAAATCAATTAAGATAAAAGTCAGACGTAGTAGGACTTCATCCTTTGATGGCTGCAACTAATCCTAAACGTTAGTGCAGCAAAAAGGGTATCAAATAGGGGCTATTATGGGTTTCTTCAGGTGTTTAGGGGTCACCAAAGCTTTTGTAATCAATCAGTATTAGCCATCTAGTGACAAGGGACATGATGAGCCCCTTCCATCATTCTGTCTAGCTAACCTTTGACCCTATGTTTCTTGTTAAACGCACCTTGATATCAATTTCCAATAGAATTTCACTACAAAATTCAAACGAAGGTTCAAAAAGACAAGAGTTAGTCTCGATTTAGACAATATCCACAAAAAGGGTATATTTTACACAGTCAATCAATCTTGTACATCAATAACATACCTTCTAAGGCATTTTCTTTCCAAAAAAGATCTTGGTGACGTCAACATAGTCATACCTCACAAATATGACCTTTAACACACTTCTAATAAATCACACATTTATCAATTAACGCAGGATATAGATAACATTGTGAGAAAAGAAAAAAATGCATGTGACGATTTCTTCTTTCTTGCAATGTTTTCTTCACCACATGATACATATTTTTCAATTTACCCATACTTTAAGTTGTAGTATGTATATTCATTGAAATTAGACCAGTCTAAAATTTTGCTATCTGGTAATAGGTTTACCTATTGTTGCTTTCCAAGTTATTGGCAGGCTGTATGCACAAAGATCAGCCTGCATACACATGCAATTCAATCTCTGTCTACACTTCATGCTTGCTATTCTAATTAAGCAGCAGGACTAATATCAAGTTTTTCGAATAGGCATAACAACTTGATAAAGGAGAGTAGAAAACATAACCTGTTTCTTAGATATACACGTAAGAACAAGAGCACAGCCCACGGGTGCCAACGCTCGGTTGCAGGTGCTGGATAATGCAAAAATTCTAAGTCGAAAAAGGGGCATAACTCTTGCAATTTTTTTTAGAGTTATCCCCCTTGATAGTCTAGATATCTCTTGTGATGGTCAATACACATGCCAAGTTTCATGAGGAAATCTTAAAAATAACAGAGATATGACCAAGGTTAAAGTTTGTCACGCCAACACCAACGCCTACGCCAACGCGAACGACGCTCATGTGATGACAATACCTCGGGTTTTCTCCGAAAACAGCCGGGCTAAAAAAGGATATTTCATGAATAATATCAACGAAAATGAATTGAGAAAAAGAAAACAACAACAAAAAAAAAACTGGGGCAGTAGCATAAAGACTATAAAGTTAAGCCATTACCACATTACACAATTTTAGATAGGTCCAAATTCAAAGATTTTGCAAACAAAAAAAAAAATAAATTGATGTTTTGTTTACTTTTTAGGACTTTCGGGATAGAAAACATTGTGAATAATGAAGAAATTGCTTGTTACAAGCAATTTCTTCATTTTCCAATATGTTTTCCAAAACTTTTTTAATGGTGCATCAAAAAGCTATCTTGTTGGTTAATGCATGTTAGAGAGACAAGGGTTGGTGAAATATTGATACAATAAAGTGAATTTGATGAAATCCTATCCTTGAGAAGGAATTATCTTGTCAAGTCCTCTGTGAGATTTTAGCAGAGTTGATGTACCCAGCTTTATTTGGGTACTTGGGCACATATTGCTTTACTGCTGGTAATGGTTTTACAATAAAATGGAGACAGGTTGGTCTTTTAAACCCTTTGCCACAAATTTTATATCAAAATGCCCTTACAAATGAAAGTGTATATCCACAAAGCAGGGGGAAATCTAAAAATCTTTAATTTCAGATTTTGCTTATAAGAGATTCTGGTTTTTATATTACAAAACATACAAGACAGTTTTCACTTAGATAAGATGTGAGAAACAAAGGCTGTTAATTTCAAATTTCTGAGAAACAAAGGATGTTAATTTCAAATTTCTATAATTTCTTTTTACAATTTTTATTATGAATAAGGGCTGTCAGAGGAATGCAACTTTTGACTATTCTGAATGCTGGATAGTAACAACACTTCAATGTCGACATTAGGCATAATACCTGAGTAGTAACAGAGATAAAAAATCTATCAATTACAACAATTTTAAGTCAAACAAGAAAGGGTTAAAATTTGACTAAAATGAATGTCTGAGAAAGATATCTTTGACTAGAAGATGATATGCTGGTCACAAAAAATTGTTCCAAGTTTCAAATCAATAGCACTGGTAGAAAGAGAGTTATATAAGATAAATGACAGTTGCGAAATTCCAATAAAGTGAATGTCAGAGTTATGAATCTGTGCCTGATTTTATTGTCACAAAGCATTAGCAAAGTTTCAGAGCAATAGCATTGTTAGAAAGAGAGCTATTAAAGATATGTGACAGTTTCATGCAGGGGTTTAACCAAAAATTTCAAAGTCCTAAAAGGATCAAAACTCTACTATAGTAAATGTAATTTTCTAATTAATATTTGCCTAGAAGATGATATGATAGCAACCAAAGCATGTGCAAAGTTTCAATGCAACAGCATTGCTGGAAAGAGAGTTATTACAGATATATAACAATTGCAGGTAGGGTTTAACCAATAATTTATAAGTCTGAAAAGGGTAAAAATTCCCTTGAAATGAATGTCAGGGTAATGAATCTCTGTTTAGAGAATGATATTATTGTCACAAAAACATGTGAAATGTTTCATAGAAATTGCATTGGTAGAAAGAGAGTTATTAAAGATATATGACAGTTACATATAAGATTAAACCATGAATTTCCATAAAGGGTTAAAACTCCACTATAATTAATGTAATTGTAATGAATTTTTGCCCAGAAAATGATATGATAGTCACAAAGCATGTGCAACGTTTAAGAGCAATAGTATTGGTAGAAAGATAGTTATTAAAGACTTATTACAGTTGCAAGCAAGGTTTTTTAACCAAGATAGTTATACAAATACAATGTAAGCTCTCTCTGGCTAATACCTAGGGAAACCAAAGTGGATGGATTAACGCAACATGTCATATGAACAACTAAAATTGAACATTTGATCTTGCTGTACAACTTTGACACTATCAGATGCTTAGTGATCAGGGGAACCAAATGCACCAAGGAATCCAAGGGTAACTCTATATGCTGTTCTGCCATTTCAAGTTGGGGGTATAGTAAAGTGTTTTAGAACATAACACTGCCCAATTTTGAATGCACTTTGCATAGGAAAAACACATATTGAAGTATATATGGAAGACCAGTTCGTTGCAAGTCTTATCTATATTAAATGAACTATCTCATCAACAGAGATATGTACTATGAAATATTACCTGTACTTTACTGCAGTATTTCTGCTATGTAGTTTTAATAAAACATCATTTTCTCAGTCAAATTGTATTCTCCAAGTTTTCTAATACATATTCTATTGTTTTTTCTACCAAGGGATGTAATTCAGGCAAAAACATACATCATATTGAAGAATTTATTTCCCTATTTTCTTCAAGAGGTGCTTGAGTACCCAATTTCCTCTACCTACCTAAATATCCTTACTTATTTAAGAAATAATTGATGTTTTTTTCAAATCATTTCAAGGAAGGAACTTTCTTTCTGATATTGGTTGAAATCTGCACAGTACTTTCTAAGGAGAAGAGTTTGAATGTTAAAATTTACAGATGGACTAAAAAAACACCGCCAAAACAATAACTCCCTGGCTTTCAATGAGTAGAGCTAATGACCAACAAGAGTGCCGTAGTCACAATATACGCCACCACTTTGCTGCTGTTTCACAAAAATAATTGTAGATGCTACTTATTTTGACAGAACCAAATTCAAAACATTTGCAGACTACCTTTTTAAATTGTCAAGTTCAAACTGTTTGTTATGATTGATTGATTGAATGGGGTTTAACGCCTCTTTAAACTGCAACTACCGGTAATAATAATAATAAACAAGAGGACCATGATGGTCCTTAATCGCTCACATGAGGCATCTGCAAATTACAGTACTTTTTTGTATAAAAAATGACACAAGTTGAGCAAAATAAATAAAACAAATATAAGACTTTGGGCTTTGTACAAAACAATCCAGTAATGCTTTAAAATGAAAATGAATGCCTTTGGCTTCATAGTTTAATCGATTACCAAACTATCCCAGAATTTGTCACCCTCAGGGAAAAAGGTTTAAAAAAGCATTGTGAGAAAGCAAGCAATTTCTCCATTTCTATTTAAGAAGAATCCTTTCAATGCGATTTATGCAATTTTCAATCCCAGGAGCAGAGACATTTTATCCTAAGAGCATATTTTCCTGTAACATAGTACAATATTATTTAGTCATGCTCCATACCAAATATGAATGCCCTTCATCTTATATTTCAGAAGGAAAAGACTTTTGAAGTTGCTCTAATTGGGTGTTTTCCAAAATTTTGGACCTCTGGGGCAGTGCCATGTTTTATCCCAGGGCTAAGATTTTAGCTAACATAGTAGAGAACCATCTTGTTATGCTATAAATCAAATATGAATGCCTTAGACTTTGTAGATAGGGAGGAGAAGACTATTGAACATGGTCTAATTGAGCATTTTTACGAACTTTGTACACCCAGGGAAGGGGTGTTTTTTAACCTACAGGCATAATTCAATCAAAATTGATAGATAACAGCCAGGCTATGCTACACTCAAAATATAAATGCCCTCCACCTTAAAATGAAGAATTTTTTTTCAACATACTCAAATTTTGCGTTTTTCCAAATTTTTGGACCCCTAGTCAGGGCCGTTTTTGACCCTTGGATGAAAACTTTTTGTGACATAGTACAAAACCATCTAGTTATGCTACATACCAAATATGGATATCCTAGACCTTATAGTTTAAGAGGAGAAGCCTTTTGAATATTTCCAAACTTCGAACCTCAGGGGTGGGGCCATTTTTGACCCCAGAGATTAGAGGAAGAAGATTTTTAAAGATATTTAAAGAATTACTAAAGATTCCCATTTTCATATGCCGCGGCAACCTGAGTTTTTGACAAAATTAAATTCTTTTAACAACTTTTGAAGAGCTTCACCCAATGAACATCCCTGCAAAGTTTCAGTTTGATTGGCCTACTGGTTTAGGAGGAGAAGATCTTTAAAGAAATTTTGACGGACGGACAGACAGATGGATGGACAACAGACATAGACCGATCACAATAGCTCACCTCGCACTTGGTGCTCAGGTGAGCTAAAAACCCAGCTAGGATAGCTTAACCAGCGTCTTTTATTTTCCTGATTATTTTTTCCACTAAAAAACCCAGAGACTAAGTGTCAAGGGGCATAACTCTTGCAAAAATCAATGAACCATAAAATCCTTAAATCATGTACATCTACAAATTATGGTGATGACATTGACTAAGTTTCATTTAAATCAAGACAAAAAGTTCGGAGGAGTTGTGTTCACAAGGCTGCAATTTCAATAAGCCCCAGATACTAAGTTTTAAGGGGTTGTAATTCAGGGAAAAATTAATGAACCATAAAATCCTTACTTCATGCACATCTACCAATTTAGGTTATAACATCCACCAAGTTTCATTTAGATCCAGCCAGAAACTTAGGAGGAGTTGCATTCACAAGGCTGCAATTTCAATAAGCCCCAGAGACTAAGTTTTAAGGGGGCATAACTGAAGCAAAAATCAATGAACCATAAAATCCTTACTTCATCCACATCCACCAATTAAGGTGATAATATTGACCAAGTTTTAAAAAGATCTAACCAGAAATTTAGGAGGAGTTGTGCTCACAAGAAAAGTGGACCGACGTACGACAGATGGACCAATGGACAGACAGACGGAGAAGATGATGCCAATTTACGACCACCTCTGGCTGCGTATAAAGAACACAAAGAACAAATTACTGATAAACCTGGATCTGCAAGGAAATAGTGTTTCAATAAATTGAAATTTGTTTATTTAAAGTATCAGGAAAAGAGGATCACATAAGCTTGTAATCCCTCATCTGAGCAATAACTCACCTATATAGCCCACAATTTGGCTCTTTATATCGATTTGAGGGAAAAGCTTTTCCTTTCTTGTTTTAATCATAGTTGACCGATTCTTGGCCACAACTTCCTACAAGGCAGTTTCACAGGGATACCTAACTATATTGGTTTTCATATTTCATAGCCAGAACTTTGAAACAACAAGATGTGTTTGTGAAACAAAATGCCCCCGCAGTACATGAGTGTTTTTTTGTGTTTAACCTTGGTATGCGACCTTGACCTTATCACATGACCTTGACCTTGACATGAAAAGATGCGTATTATGGAGATGTGTCATCATGCTAAATATGAGCATTGTATCTTGAACAGGCTGGTAGTAATTGGCAATGTTAAGTTTTTTGGTTAAGTTTTGCAGACAGACAGACAGACAGACCAACAGACTCAATGATGGACAAACAAATGGGCAGACAGACAGACAACGGTAAAACAATATCCCCCTGATCTTTCCTGTTTTGCAAAAATTTTGACCTATCTGAATTCAAAAGTTTTGAAGAAAAAAAAATTGAAATTTGATTAGATTTAAAAATAACCATTTGGTACGGTAGGAAATGTTGTGGATAAAGATGCAATTGCTTGTTACAAGAAATTTCTTCTTTTTCTACAATAATTTCTCAGTTATGAAATCACACAGACATACAAACCATGGATTGAACAGGAAAGGGTTAAGTCACCAAATCTACAAGAAAGCTTGATATTTTATAAGTTGGAGGTCATTATCAACATCTGGCCTGAAGGTTCAGTTGATTTTTGACTGACCACAGTTATTTTTAGGGGGACTTCAGAAAGCATCATTGTGTGGGAAATGGTTAGTGGAAAATATCAACTGCTGGAATCCTTCACACAAGGTTTTGCTAATGGTTTACTATGCAAACTTAACCCTTGTCATGCTGTATAAAATCCATTTGAAGTTGCATTAAAATCAAAGAGCTGAAAGCACTGGTAGTACTTGTCATTCAATCATCAATATTTCTTTTGAAAATTAGTTTCATAAACGACTCTGGCAGGAAAATGAAAAACAGGGGGTGAAGACTAAGATCAGACTGCACTTATGTGCAGGCTGATCTTTGTCTACACCTCCTGCCAAAACCAGAATATTCCGGCTCAGCATGACAAGGGTTAACATATAATCAAATAACATACAAAAGATAGCATTTTGGATGGGATGATAAATTTTATTGTAAAATTTGGCAAACTATACAAATTTCTTACAAATATTTTTTGCATGATACAATAATCATGTTTCCATTTACATGTACTTGGTACTTACAGATAAGAAATATGAAAATCTCGCCATCACAACTCTGCTATACACATCGACATAGATCATAACAATGTAAATTAATCTATTAACCCTTTCCCATTTTTCAAAATTTTAGACTGGTCCAAATTCAAAGGTTTTGCAGACACAAATTTTAAGTGGATTTAATTTGAAAAAATACAATTCAGTGTGGTAGAAAATATTGTGGAAAAAGAAGAAATTGCTTGTTACAAGCAATTTCTTCTTTTTCCCACAATATTTCCTCAAGTATAAAATCACAGGGTCATAAACAAGGGATTGCATGGGAATGAGTTATTATGACAAAAATATAGATTGTCTAAATTGAAAAAACCAACAACAATGATATATGACAAGATACTTTTAACAAACAAGAGAAGCATGATGGTCCTATATTACTTGCCTGGGGGCTCAAGACTTTTATGATATAAACCAAATATCGAAGTTGGATACCAAACAGTTTTGGAGAAGAAGGTTTTTAACAAAGTTCTCCTTTAATTCCAATATTCTACAACATAGGGCTCATCTTCAGAGTTGAATCATTCCTTGAAGTATTTTGGTAGAGGGTAAATAAGCAATGATACATACCAATATCAAAATCTAGACCTTATGGTTTAGGAGAAGAAAATTTTTAAGCTATCTTTCTTCATTCCTATTCAAATCCGAGATTGAACAGCTTAGAACTAATTTTCAGAGAAGAGTTATTCATTGAGAGGGTCAGAAGGTGATGATACATACATAAAATTTGAAGGCTCTATTGTTTACAAGCAGAAGTTTTTCAAAGATTTCCTTCTCTATTTCAAAATAAAGTCAGGGAGTGCACAGTAAAGGACAATTTTCAGAGTATGGTAATTCTTTGAAATATTTTGGTAGAGGATCAATAGGTATTGGTACATACCAAATATAAAAGCCCGAGACTTACTGTTTGGGAGAAGAAGATGTTCAAATATTTCTTTCTTTATTTCAATGTAAAATCAGGGATCGTCAGACTAGGACTAATTCTTAGACTACCCTGATTGTATGAAGTATTTTGGTGGAGGGTCATTAAGTGTTGCTTTAACCCTTTCCTGTTCAAACACGGGATTTTACGTCTTTGTTTTTTTATACTTGAGAAAACATTGTGGAAAAAGAAGAAATTGCTTGTAACAAGCAATTTCTTCTTTTCCCACAATATTTTCTACCACATAGGATGGTTTCATTTTAAATTGCATCCAATTTTCATTGTCGTCTGCAACCTTTTTCAATTTGGGCGGGTCTAAAATTTTAAAAAACAGGAAAGGGTTAAACCAAATATCAAGGTTCTTTGTTTTATGTTTTTTTGAGAAGATGTTCAAAGATTCCTTCTTTTTTCCTATGTTAAATCAGGGAATGCACAGAAAAGGGTTTATTTTCAAAGTTCTGAAAATCTTTATATCATTTTAGTAGAGGGTCAAATATCAAAAATCAAATTTTCATGCTTTATGGTTTAAGAGAAGAAGACTTTCAAATATTTCCTTCTCTATTCCTGCGTAAAATCAGAGATCATAAATGGGGCTAATTTTCAGAGTACTGTAATTCTTTGAAATGTTTTGGTAGAGGGTCTATAGGCAATAATATATTCAAAATATCAAAGCTCTAGGCATAGTTATTTGGGGGAAGAAGATTTTTTAAGTTCTCACTTGGTTGCCATGCAAGCCAGATTTTTTAAAGATTTCAAATCTTTGAAGAATTTCTAAAGAGCATGAACTAATGATCATTTCTGTGAAGTTTGGTTGAAATTCCATGGTTTGTTTAGAAGAAGATTTTTATTAATTGTGAATGGATGGATGGACAGAAGATGACACAACTAGGATTAACCCTGGTTAAGTTATATTCTTTGACTTTGAACTGTGACCTTGATGTTTGAGTTTGTTTCCAAGATACAACTAAATCAGCCAAACCTGGATTTCATTTTCACAAACACCAGAATTGATTACAACTTGAATTGTGACCTTGAACATCAAACAAATAGAATAATGTTGTTCCTTATATAAAGATATTACAGCGTGGCGTTGCCAATGCTTGCCTGCAGGTGCTGGATAAGGGAACAGAAACTGGATCCTGGACAATACATTCTAAATTTGATCTTCTTCTGTGATCCTAATGTTTTTATGGAGAAGCTTACAACATGCACAGTGCACCTGCTCTCATTCAGATCCATAGATGTGAAGAATATCATGAAAATGTGACCATATGATCAAGAGACAAAGCCACAAACAAAGTTTGATCTTTGACATGCTGTGACCTTGACCTTTAGAACAGAAGCCTGGATCAAAAGCATAAGATATAAACAATTGGACCAACAGATGTAGGCAAGGTATAAGTTGACCTTAATATTTCAGTTATGACCTTGACCTTCAAGAGTAAGAATCTGAATAAAAAACAGCACACTACTTGCTCGCATTAAGATTCACAAGTGTGTAAAATTTATCTTATTTTGACTGTAGGATCAGGATGTATTTGCAAAATTTGACTTAAGACTTTCATCTGTGGCCTTGAACTTCAGAGTTGTCGTCTGAGGCAAACACCACACACTTGCTCTCATTAAGATGAACAAGTTTGTAAAATATAATAATCAGTCGATGTATAAGTAAGGTCAAAATTTGACCTCTAGAGTAGGAGTCTGAATCAAAATATACCAGTATGTAAAATATTTTAACTAGACAATAACTTTCAGTTACAAAATGTCCAAAAAAATTAACCCTTTCCTGTTCAATCCCTGTTTTTTTTTTACGTCCCTGTAATTTTATACTTGAGAAAACATTGCGGAAAAAGAAGAAATTGCTTGTGACAAGCAATTTCTTCTTTTTCCACAATATTTTCTACCCTACTGAATGATTATTTTTCAAATAAAATTGGCTTTAAATTGTCGTCTGCAAAACCTTGAATTTAGACAGGTCTAAAATTTTGCAAAACAGGAAAGGATTAACATCAACATGAAAGCAACAACAGCACTCTGAAGAAAACCATAAGGCTAATTGACCAATCAATCAAGGAATAAACCGACCAATCAAATTATTTATTCGGCCCGGACCTTAGCTTATCAACTTCGACATTGGCTGCCATTTTTGTTAACCTTTATTGTTGTTTTGGTGACTTAAATGTCTAGGTCACCAACCAACCATTTTACCTTTTTGTAACATGCTTCTGGCAATAAATTTTGCAAACTAACACTGTTAAAAATTGAAGCAGAACTTTATAGGCTGAGCCTAGGCAGTCATTGGGCTGGACTAGCAATTGGTCAATTGCATAAGCCCATTCCCAGACAACAAAATAGACCTTTTCACGCAAAGCGCCAGATGACTAAAAAGTCTACATCCGTTAGACGCTTTCAAAAAATAACAACAACAACATTTTACCGTTGCGGGGAGTTTTTACTTCTGGTTTGAAAAACTCAATAGAAAATAAGAAGGCTCGATGCGACCCCGAACTTTAACAGTGTTAAAATGTCAGAAAACAAGTTTCTTTTTGTGAAGTCAGTGTTTACAAATTCGAATAATAGATGGGAAAATGGTTTGAAAAATGTTCCGGCCTTTGACATATCAAAATTAAAAAAATATTTAGTGGAATCGCGGGACAAATCGTTTGACAAAGAAAGCGTCCGGGCCTACAAGTCGTTGAAGGCGTTTAAATACTTTGAAGAGGGATTTGTCCAGAGACTCTGTCACATTGAAAAAACTGTGGAAAATACCAGCTTGTATTTAATCAGTTCCCGTGTCCTTGCCGGCTTCATACCAGGGAAAATCCTACCAAACTTACTTTAGATTTTAATTGAAATCGTACCTCGCAGGGGATTTTGGCAATGCAGCATTTCGCATTCTGTCATTTCATCTGACCGCTCATGTGAAATCTGAACTTCGTTCTGCACATTTCTAAGATCAATTTCTGGCAACAAAACGCGTTTCTTGGTGTAACACACGCTACAGTTTTCTTTCACAAGGGTTTCTACTGCTCCGTCATATTTGGACGATTTCATACTGGAAACAGTAGCTCTCCTTTGCCTCAATGTTACTGGCAAAGTCACCGGAAGATTCATAGTCGGTATAAAGTCCACAGACGTTGGATCATCACTTCTCTTCCCATTCACAAAATGTCGACCACAAAATAAAGATTTATTCATTGGTGCAAATTTATTTCTTCCATGGAGGACTCTTCCAGTTGCCTTTATTCATAATTTTCTTCTAGACTCCGGTTTCTTCGGAATTCTATGGAAGGATATATTAGAGTTATGCCTTGTCGATCTACAATCTGCCACGCAACAATTGTCATTTCCACCCATCTTTTTAGGATAATATATATGCCACAGCAAAAAGTATCCACTCAAAGTTGTTAAGGGTATACAATTTATTTTTATTTTGGTAATAGATTGAAATGATAATGATAAATAAATAAACACCATGCAATAATATTCCCATGACGATTGAAAACGACGTCTGGTCGGATTCTTTGATTTGTCGATCAGGGCCCAGTACTTGGCGGCATATCGGTTGAAACATAAAAAGACAAATTTGTTTTGTCAATTCCTTAATTTTACTAATATACATAAAGAGTGTGCGGTGTTGTTTATTGGATGCTTGGTGACATGTTAGCGTCTACACATAACACCATATAGATATGTGATATACCAAAGGGAACCCTTTACATCAAGACTGTTTACCGAACAGCACTCCATTATAATCATTACATTTGATTATTTCTATTTTTCATTCTTTTCTTCGCACTATTAACATTGTCATCATACTATCATGATTTCTGTAATAATCCTTTTTTTTCGTTAATATATAGTGCTCTCAATTTTGAATTTCCATACACACTTTTTAATCGGTATATGGCATATCTAGACGAAAAGCAGATTATATAAATCAAAGAATATATTTTCTCCTTTCCTCCAACACTTCTATTACCAGAACACTGCGAATGTCAATTTGAGAAGAAGCATATGAAAACATTGTGGAAAATGAAGAAATTGCTTGGATAGAGTAATTTTTTCGGTAACCACAATATTTTTCCTGTCCCATGAGGAAAAAAATAAAAAAAGTAAACAATTAAATTCCATTAGCTCTAAAATGTCGTCTGCAGCTTCTTTTGGACCAGTCAAAAAATTCATTCATGGGAATGGATTAATATTGGAATGTTATTTTAGTCAATATTATATCTGTCAAGATGTTTGACACTTGTCCGTATACTGCAAGGCGGGATTTTCCATTCATCAACGTAATCATTCAGTGTTTGCGTCGAGTGTCAAACTATAACTATTTACTTTTCCTTCCTTCTATGTGTGTGAGGGGGTGGGGTGTTAAAAATATGTCCAAAATATCTTATTTCGTAGGAGTTATTATTGTATGAAAGGGTAATTTTCGCAAAACTCGAGGTACGTAATGTTTCAAATGGCCTAGACATCAGGTCGTTTTAAACTTACTTTTGTTACTAATACACGATAACATCATCAATATTACTCGCTACAACTAGTCTGCATATATCTGACCACATATTGAAACCCTTTTTGCACCAAAATTTTGATTTTTAACCTTTATTTTTGCTCGTTCAAAATAGACAATTTATATAGGATTATATAGTGATAAATTATCGACTCCCCGCAATCGATCACGTGACAAAGTCTCGGGTAAATGTCGCCTTTAACGAGATTCGATTTGACGCATGCGCTGTGAGACCGTGAAAAGGTATATTTTAGAATGGTCCAAATTGAAAGAGATCACAGATGGCAATTTAAAGTTGATGGAATTTTGAAATTTTTTGTCTTGTAGCATATAAAGCATTTCTTCATTTGCCACAATGTTTTCCAAAGCTTAAAAGTTGTGAAAAGCATCATTGTGTGGGAATAGGATAGACACTGAACAGGTTTCTTAATTTACTTTAAAATCTGTTGTATAATTTCAGAGATAAGTGGAGGTTGAATTCCTCCAACACAGGTAATCTGATCAATACAGAACACAATATCCTTTATGTA